>OY735226.1:9731217-9911217 GCA_963457665.1 Thysanoteuthis rhombus | reverse complement strand
GTTTCACTCCAACGATATCTGGGTTATGAAACTGGTTCGCCTCAAGCCAAGGCTTCAACAAGTTATGAAGTCCAAAGTGCTAGTGGCCTAATGGTTAACAGAGAGTAGAGACGGCGTGCCGAGTTTAAACTCCGGCTGAGACAGTGAAATAAGCCGTGGTATATTATTTCCCGACTATTTGAATAAAACTCGGTTTGCTTTTATTTATTTAGTGGTGGGCATATCTAACGAAAATACTTAAGTGTTAGAGATTTAGCGGAAGCAAAGATAACTTCTATTATTCTAATTTATCTCTGGTTCGTTTTTTTTTTTGGGGTGAGGGAGCTCCTAATTCCGTTTAGACAGACCAAAAAAGCTAAAATTGTAATATGTTGTAGCTTAGATAAAGTGCTTTCGATACAAATAACACAATTTAGCGGTTAGATGTCCGCTTTACTCCCGCTAAAATTTTAGCGGTTTATCAATCGGTTTAGCGTTTACTGTCAGCTGTGCCCATCGATAGGTTTAACAAAATAATAACTTAGTTGAGAAATTATGTAGCTTTTGCCGAAGGCTTACGTTATTGTAATAAAGTAGGATTAGCGAGTGGCCGAGCGGTTAACAGGATGCAGGATGAGATCGGCGTGCCGAGATCAAACTCGCCATGTTTGTTGAGACAGCTTGCGTTCACTTCGCAGTAATGCCCTTGGGAAAGTCATGAATCGGCTACTCTTGTACTATCGCACCAGGCACCACCCGCTTTGAAATTGGCCATTTTTGAAAGGCTATAAGTGACTAGATTTTTTAAATGGCTATTAGGTAGACTTTTTTTTTTCGAGGTAATGAAATAACGCCGGGAAATAATTAGGGAATAGACTTAAACCAATGTGCACTTACTAAACCGACTAAACCTACCTACTGATCCTAAACTTATTTACTAACCCAAAAACTAACCTCAAATCCTATTTACTTATTAACCCTATCGGTGACCCTACCTACTAAGCCTAACACTAACCTTGTGTACCAACCCTAACTAGTAAAGTAAAAATTATTCTTAGATCGAGAAAATCGTTATTTGAACAACGGTAAAAATCTAGCTACTTTTAGCCATCAAAAATGGCCAATTTCGAAATTGAGGTGCTCGATGTGTTAGTGCAAGATTCGTTTTAACTTTTGAAAAGCCTATATCTAACAATAACGAATATTATTCAAAAAATGTAATGGATAAGGAAGAGTGATCGAAGCGGTGTCCTAGTTACCGACACGAAAGATGGAATTGGTAAACCTAATTGGAGTTTCGTGCATTGTTGCTAACATTGCGCACTAAAGCCCTTCCCTCCATTTCATCATCATCATCATCATCATCAATCAGTTGGACATACGCCTTCTCTAAGATTCACCAGACCTTTCTATCATTGACGTCATGGAGGCAATATTTTTTTCTGATTTTGTGTATTACATTATTTAGCTGGCCAGAGTTTTGCATATGATCTCCAGATATCCACGTCGTGAGTCGTGACGTCCAGTGGTTGTTGGACATTTTTGCAGCATGGCCAACCCATTGCTATTTGAGTTTCCTAATGGATTTCATGTCGTCTCAGACTCTTTTTTCCCCCTGATATACTGCGTTGTCTTGTGATCTTTGTGTGTGATGTTGAGCACGATTCTTTCATATGTACGTTGCATGGTTCTCAGATTAAGGCGCAGTCTCTTGGTTAGGTTCCATGTTTCAGCTCCATAGGTGACTATCGGGAGGATGCATTGGTTATAAATCTCTTATTTTTAGGACTGATGTGATTTTCTTATTCTTTAAGGTTGAGCTTCCTCCGCCAAAAGCTTTCCAGCCTAGTGAGATTATTCGCTTGATTTCTTCTTTTGAGGATTTCATAGAGATCCGTTGTCCAAAATAAATGTAATGGTACACCTTCTTGATTTTGATGTTTACGATTATGTTTACGTTCACTTAACACTGAAGACAATCTTTTCTCCTTTAGGTTGATGCTCAGAGAGTCATTTGGCCCCTGCAAGGCAGTTCATCTTGGGCGTTGGACCAGCAACTACCAAATCTACTAGCGGACCTATGCTCCACAAGGGACCAACAGGGGTTGAAAAGTGAATAAGCACAGAAAATTAAATGTTCAGTTTCAAGAAAGCAGAAAGCAGATCAAGGTATCCCATACGGCTATTTGAAATAACTTTATCGCTTTAAAGGACAAACAGACTAAGAAAGGTTATGCCGTGTAACCTTTTTGATCCCGGGTAATAAGTGTTATTTTCTGATCAATTATGTCTAAAAAATAATACTGAGAATGTCAAACTATTCCCTTCAGATTTTGCCTTTGTGACCAGGAGTGAGATAATTTGAAATCTAATTATTTCCAATTGGATTACGGGTGAATTTGTACAGTTTTAATCACATGAAGTAAGAAACAAATTACACATGAATATTATTGTTCAGCTGAATTTGATGGGAATGATGGACATATTCTATATTTTTTTACGCATAAGCAATCAGGAAGGTGAGACAAAATTTATGAATAAACATGTTCAACGATGTTTTACTGTTGAGAGTTTTCCCGTGAACGATATGTTGTCTATTTGTGCAAGTGTATATCTGTGGGTGGGTGGAATACAGATCCCAACACACGCACACAGACACATACACATGCACATATACATACATACATACCTACATATGTATATTCATATATATATATGTATATGCATGTATGTATACATATATATATACATATATGTATATACATGTATGTATACATATATATATATATATATATATATATATATATATATATATACATATACATATATATACATACACACTCCTACATATATATAATTTATCTACTCATTTGTTTATATATATATATATGATTTATTCATTAATTTATATATATATATATATATATATATATATATATATATATATATATATGAGCACCCGCTGCTATTTTTCTGGGAGTTGGTAAAAGGATATATCCCAGGGGGATATAGAAAGATTAGTGTAGCAACTGATCAGTCTCGAGCAGTCATTGTGATCAACAGAAAACTGTTTTCTTTTTATCTGGAATTCTATTTTTAAGGTTTTTTTTTTTTTTTGTTTATCTCCTTTTCCCATGTGTAGGAGATGTTGGTTAGGATAAGGTCATGGTGTCTTGACGTGCTGATCGGGACTCTAGTTAGATGGATGGTTGGAAGGGATTTTATAATGTTTGTTGAGTGATGTGGTTGCGTGTTCTTGAAATATTGAACACTATCAGAGTAGATGAAGCAACACATGAAACTATTAATACATCTATCTATCTATCTATCTATATATATATATATATATATATATATATATATATATATATGTGTGTGTGTGTGTGTGTGTGTGTGTGCGTGCGTGTATATATATATATATATATATATATATATGCAATGATCTTCAACGCTCTACAGGAATAGAGCACTCTGGTGGATGAGGAATTTCTGTGTAAATAGATATATTGCTTAAATTCAGCCTTACTGACCACCCAGTTCTGTAGCCCAGAGGTAGAATATCGGCCTCTGAAGTGAAAATTTCAATTCTGCCTCGCGATACTGGATGGGATATATATATATATATATACATATATATGCTACACAGATGTTTGAGTAATTTGATTAGCGCTGATAACTTCCAGAATTTGTTTAGCTCAAGTTCAAAATTTGAATTCTACATCAGAAATCGATGGTTCTTGTCCTCCTTGGCACAGGTCCATAATCATGGAGTGACAGTAAAGAACCAACTCAATACCTATGGTCTGCAAAAAAGTTGAGTGATAGAACTGCCAGGTTGGCGGACTCAATGCTCATACTGGATAATTTACTCGACATTCCTGAGAGATAATTGTGGCACACTATAGTGCTGTGGCACAAAGTTTGAGAACCACTGGCTTCTTGACTAGGCACCAGGCGACAACAGCTCACCAGGATTTCGTCCGGTTGTCCACCGGCCCAATCCGACACCGTCTAATTAGCACCGATTACAAAAATACTTAATGAGCACCTCGAAATGTGGACTGCGTTTCTCATCTGGCCTGGGTCTAATACCAGCTCTGTCCGACCCTATCTGTGAATATCTTATGTCGGAAGATGGTGTCAATAATGTGCAAGAAACAAAGATATGAATATGAAAACGTAATTTCGATCCAGAGTGGGAGGAAGACTTTGTTTCCAACGTTGCCAGGGGGAAATTCTTTTGTCTTATCTGCAAAGTGTCACTCAGTCTTTTAAAAGCCGGTACATAACTTAGAACGCCTCTATGAAACAAGTCATAGAAAACCTTCGTCTTATTATCCATCTAAATCTGAATTCTAGAAGAACAAGTTTACTGTGTTAAAATCATCACTAAATTGACAGCAAACACTGTTGACAACGTTCAGCAAAGGAGCCGAATGCAATAACTAGAGCTAGTTCAGTTACACGTTCTAAACGCAGATATTCTGGTGGTGAATATGATCAGAAAACTAAAGCCGGAAACGTCGCAGTGTTAGACCTGATTAACAGAAAGCTTTAGAGACTAATCAGTCTTGGCAAAGTAGAAATTTTTGAGGTGACCAATGAAAAAAACAACTGGAAATGTTAGTGAGACCTTCAGTGAGTAAAAATAAATTGGGCAGATATTACAGATCAGATGCAAAAAATATTTAGCAAAAATCGGCCATTATGAGAAATGGTATTAAAAATCTCTTGCAACTGATCTGGAATAGGTAACCAAGTTATTTTTATTCACCGATGGTCCCTCTAGCATGTCCAATTGGTTTCATTAGTCAACTCACAGATTCCTACAGGGATCTATGATAATGCCAAAACTAGAAAGCACATTTATCAGTTTCAGGCCTCACGACAGAAAGATGTATCTCCTAAATTGATATCGATGTTGCAGTCAAAATGCAAAATAACTTATTGGATTCCTCTGCATTCACCTTAACTCTTGATGAATGCAAATATACACAGACAACCCACAAATGCCGTTATTTGTTCCTTATATTTCCTCTAATGTAACTATGACAGATATTTATGTTGAGTTTGACGGCATTTAAAGAAACGATTCGTCGCATTTGAAAGAGCTCCAACGAATATTGATATCCAGCAATATCAATTGGTGCAATCGATGGAACACCTACAATGATTGGTAAACATGCAGGATTGAAAGCTGATCCCTAGGCCAGAAGAGAAGAGAGGGCAAAGTTGCCCAGTTGGTAAGGGTCTACGATTTTGAGGGTGTGTCTACTTTCCCTGGTGGAGGCAAATGCAATTGCAATTACTGCTACTCATTACAGTTGTGTAATCATGCTGAGAATCAAAACTAGATTATACTTTTCCTTAAATAAAAACAAAGCAAAATAACGAAACAACGTATATCTTCGTTGAATATCCAAGTGAAGCCAACACAGAAATTCTCATCAAA
Source organism: Thysanoteuthis rhombus (assembly GCA_963457665.1). Classification (NCBI taxonomy): domain Eukaryota; kingdom Metazoa; phylum Mollusca; class Cephalopoda; order Oegopsida; family Thysanoteuthidae; genus Thysanoteuthis; species Thysanoteuthis major. The sequence continues at coordinate 9,905,786 of OY735226.1, read as the reverse complement.
ACCACTTCCCCACGCCCAATGTAAATCGCAGATTACCCTTCCCATCAACATTTTTTGTAATAATCAACTAATAGTTTGATATGATATATACATATATATATATATATATATATATATATATATATATATATATATATATATTGGTGAGTAAGAATCTGGAATCCCTTTCAATTATCAGTTAAAAGTGGTGAGAAAAGCAGGCATAAGCTAGGAAATCTACCAATTCAGTCCCACACCATACCCCTCTTTCAATAAAAGTATCGCTCCAGTCTTTGTCAGATCTCAGCACGCCTACATTTTTATAGATAAGAATGGTGTTACTTTGTCCATATGACGACGTGCACACCTTTTCTATCGACCTACGTACACACACGTATACATACTAACTAACATACAATACTGTCAGCCAACAATCTAATATATATGTTCTGTTGGTATACACATATGGATGCACGCAAGCACATGTGTTTCCTATCCAACTATGCAACGAACATTCAGGACTTTTTACATCAAAGAAATATTCTACACAGGTACGTTGAAAACCGATCTCAATAACATAGTTCATCTTCTCTAATGAGAACTCTCAATATTTCTGTAGCTGACTGCATCTATCTAATTTTGTGCAGTTCGAATCTCTTGTTAAGTTATATCACATCTGCACTTGTCATTCTGCATGCAACTGTGAATATTCCCCTTTTATGTATTCACCTTGTCTACGATATTTGTTCAGTAACATTAAATGGAAAGAGAGGAGGACGAATTTATCTTTCTCACGCGTATAAAGTCATACCCATTCAATATTTCCAAACCAGCAGTCAACATCATCATCATTATCAGTCTTTTAACGCCCGTCGTTGGACATAGACTTTCCCTTGGATCCACCTAATTTCTCTATCATGGGTGTCGCGGAGCCAGTATTTTGTAAATTTGTCTAATTCATCTCTCCATCTTATATTTTATCGGCCTTGTTTTCGCATGTGGTCCCTGGGGATCCATGTTGTGAGTCGTGATGTTCATTGGTTGTCTTTCATTCTCGCAACATGACCAGCCCATTGCCATTTGAGTTTTCTAATGGGTCCTATGATGTTTCTGACCCCCATTTTCTTTCTGATATATTGTGCTGTCTTGTGATATCTCCATGTGAGGTTGAGCATGATTCTTTCATGTGCACGTTGCATACCTCTCGATTTGCAATTCTGTCTCTTGGTTAGGTTTCATATTTCAGCTTTATAAGTGACTATCGGGAGGTTGCATTGGTTGTTTACTCTTCCTATTAGGATTATTGGGATCGACTTGTTTTTTAAGGTTGAGCTTGCTTTGCCGAAAGCTTGCCATTCTAGGGTGATTCTCTGCTTGATTTCTTCTTTTTAGCGGGCATATAAGAATTGTATCTTAAGCATTTTATTGTAGCATTATCGGTGTTAGGATTGCAGAACCAAAACGTGATGCTCCAAGTGAGTAGCTATAAACACATAGGAGTCGGTTAGATTAATAAAAATTCGTTGCGATAGCGAAGAGAAAATAGGAGCACATACAAAGTGAAACATGATATTCGAAACTGGTCGAATAAGACAAGATTGGAGGAAAGAGAGACATGGTCCAGATAAAGAATGTATACTTTCTCATAAGTTGTCATCCACTGTGCAATTCTCTGCAAGTGGAGCTTTAAACAAAACAGTTGAAGCAGAAGAAGACTCTTGCAAATGAATTCAGTTACAGGCATCCTTTTGTGTAAATGAAGAATTATATTTATTCAATATGCTGGTCGTAATGTGCATTAGATGAACTAAATTAAGAAAGCAAGAGAAGTCCCCATATGAACTTGAGTAAAATGAATGTCTTGTATAACAAACATGTTAAAGACGAAGACACGACGATCAAAGTCGAAAACGTAGACCAGATGAAAGTAGACCACAAAATCCACCTAGGACAACGAATCTTCTTGAAATCCTCAAAAGTAGGAGAAATCAAGCGAAGAACCGCATTAAGTGGGCAAGTTTCCGGTGGAGCAATCCTGACCTTCAAAAACAAGAAAATCCCGCTAGTCCTAAAAAGATGAATATTCTAGAGCATACAACCAATGCATCTTCCCCATATTTCCCATATAGAACTGAAACCAGGAACTCAACCAAAAGATTGACCCTCATAAAGAGAACCATGCAACATGCACATGAGAGAATCATGCTTAACCTCACATTGAGAGATCATAAGACAGTAGAGTCTATTATGGAAAAGACAGGAGTCCGAGATGTCATGGGAACTATTAAAAAACTCAAATGACAATGGGCTGGACATGTTGCAAGAATGTCCGACAACTGCAATACGTCATGACTCACAACATGGATACACATAGCTGACAGAAATATGATGGAACGAAATGTCAAATTCATAAAGTATTGGCTTCGCGACGCCTGTAATAGAGCAGTCCAACGACGGACGCTAAAAGACTGATGATGATTGTAATGATGATGAGGGTGTCTCGCTTCATTGTACTTCACCCTTCCTTTCTAGTCTTCTGAGTTACAAGGTGACCGGCCTCTTCTGATCCCCTTTTTAACTCTAGATTTGTCAACTTTTAAAAACGAGCCGGTCACATTCTTAATTTCATTTGGCCATATTTAGGCATGTGACCAAATTTCCCCGTTAAAACCTAATTAACTCCATATGTCCGGAATTCCGCGAGGGCATACAAAACTTATCTCTCCATAACCACTGGAGTCCAACCTCTGACTTGGCAAAGACATAGTATGTGACTATTCTTTCTTGATAAGGCCTATTGGCTGTGAAGGCTAATAACCGTATACGTGTGTGTGATAGCATCCAATCGCTTCTTACAAGACCCCATGGCTTTGACCACTCAAATGAGTGCATACACATACAAGCATGCATACACGCATATACATGTGTGTACTCAAAAAAACTGTTGTCGACTTGCCGCCTTTTATCAGTGTCAAGTGACAACAAGTTTGTTATGGGCTAACACTTGTAATGAGCCGTAGCGACTCACAACGCGTTTAGCTTTTCATGAACGCACAGAAACTACTAGTACTACTATTAGGACGTTCTCTTTTCCCAAACTAAGTAATCTAAGTTCGTCTTAAATGTTAACGTGGTACGGTTAAGTTTTAGGTAATACCAATGGAATCAGATTTATCAACACACTCAGCAGATTCAATCCAAGACGTTACATCCCATTGTCTCATGAGTATTTTGAAGAAAATTGCTTGCTTTTTCAATCTGATTATTTTATTCTGTTCTATTACTTGTAAGTACAACATGTACTCCATACGTGCATTTATATATCAAAAAATAAATAATATGTATTTATCACTGATTACAAAAATACTTGGGTAGTTTGGAATGGACCCTATAAGTATTTCATTGCATTATTCATCGTGGAAACCAAACAGCGAGATACATCAAGTGTCAAGATATTTTGAAACCTACCCTTGAAAATTGTCAATTTCATACGCTTAAACGCGAAGACACGGTGCGATTCAGATATGTTATTGAAGAACTGAAGCTTGAAGATAAGCATCTGTCTACTGCATTGTGAGGGTGGCAGTCAACCAGCAACGTGGGAGGGCGGGTCCGAGTGATCTGATTATTTCTTAAGCAAAAGAAAAGACCCTATCCTCAACCGTAAGAGAATGAATAGATGAAAGAACTAATGTTCCTCGTCTACGTAATGAATCATCAACAAACCCTCCACACGGCACACCCTATTAGAATGAAAACTGTAAACAGGTCGAGCTAATAGAAACAGTCACGTGACCAACGTCTTCTGGCAGCATGCTGTGTCAGGGGCGATCAATTAAAAATCGGAAAAGAGGGTGATCAATGAATAAGTTACTTCTCACGCTTTTGTTCGGTAATTATCTCCATTGAAAAAAGTCTCTTTTAATACTGATATTCTGATGCTGGCTGCTGCAGCGACTGAAGTGTCTACAGCAGGAGATGAGCTCTAGCTGGTATTTGGAACTGGAAAGGGTTATTGTTACCTACCTGTCCATGAAATTGCTGCATGGCTCGGCCCTTAGGAGACAACGTGCAATTGACAAGCTGTGACAATGTCTCAATCTTGGTAGGCCACTTGAAAAAGACTGCGTGTCCCGTTGAAACAATCTCCTGTCCCAGATGACAAGAGGTGATGGCCACGGTTGAGGTTTATTATCCAGCTTTATGACTTGACCAACACACATAAAAATAGACAAAGTACGGTAGGGGATATTCTTGCGAAGAGGTACAACGTGCGGCTAATTCTTTTGATCTAGGAAACTACCTCAGAGGAGCAGATTGAGAGATCAGCATACCAAGGAGGATATGTGTGGGGACAGATGCTAGTGCCCAAACAAGAACTACCATTACCGTGTAGATGGGACATTTCAAAGATATCTGAGTGTTACTAGGAACCTTTATGGACATGTCTGCTAGATACAGGCCAGTCCAGCTATGAACTTGTCTCCAGCAAAAGTAAGAAGGGTTATGTCAGGCAGTGTAAAGAAGCTACTTTAGACTGCATAGGCCTCTCTTGCTGTGAAGGGGGTGCACAATTGACTTTCCTGCAAAAGACCCCAGCTTGGGACGCTTATCATTACTTATTTTGAGTTTTGAATTGTGGGATAAAAGAAAGCTATTTTAACGTTCCTAATTCGAATTCTGCATCATAGATATGGATCTTTACAAGATCATTCAGCCCAGACTAGTCTACACAATCATATTACAATTAAAATTTTCATACCAGCAATGGCTACCATCTTGATATTTCGATAGCTTGCAAGTATTATGTATGACTATTCCTCAGATTTATTCATAGAGAATACATTCTACTATATATGACCCCAATATCATATTATATCCATGGCTAATAGGAAAATTGATCTAAAATCAGTTGTCGCTGGCAGTCATTATAAGATCACTGCCATGGCCAACGTATCAAAAATCCATGATGGCTCAATATCCAGTTTTGGGGGTAGTTTCTTTGGCTATAAATACACCAAATTTCATGCCTTTATTACGAAATGTACGATTTGCTTGAAATCTTCGACTAAGCAGTCCTACTGTCGATAGGCTTTTCGTTGACTCGAATGAAAGACGGAGACTCACGAGACTTCTAAAAATAGTGAAGAGTGGCTTTAATTTATCTGTCTGTGCGCTTAAAATATGACGATGAAATCGTAGTTTTTCAACGTGGCATCTCGTCAGAACATCTCAAATTCTATTGGTTCACTCTCTCTCTCTCTCTCTCTCTCTCTCTCTCTCTATATATATATATATATATATATATATATATATATACACATACATATATATATATATTTATATATATATATATTTATATATATATATATATATATATATATATATATATATATATATATATATATATGTATATATTTCCCTCCGTGTTTTGACCAGATAGTAACTATGACGAACAGATATCACTGAAATATATCACTTTCACACTTTTATTTTTCATTTGTGCAGTCTGATTTCATGTTATGGAGGTACATTTTTCTTCTTTTCGTCATTCCCATACTGTATCTAATACGCTCAACATAGTTGAAACAATATTTTGAAAACATATTGTATGTGTGATTTGTAATTACTGAAACTAATACTGATTATCAGTTTTTTTCAAAAACTGCATACGTGAAAGGATATTATTGTGTACACGTATTTGTTAACATAATCTTGTGTAACAATTTGTGTATGCGACTTTGGTGACAACTTATCTTGGTTATCTCCCCTTGGCAGAACTCTCTGGTGGAAACATGCTATTAATATCGGCAGGGTCTTGTGCAAACTCCAGTGATTCTAAAAGAGAATAAATTGTAAAGAAGAACAAGACTCAAGGAACAGAACTTGAGAAACTGGATCCAGTAGGAGACAGGTATTTATATTTATTTATAGTATGGTTCTACTTGAGAGGTCTGCTAAAGGGAGATAAGCTATCACCACAGTAACATAAGTATATAATAAGTTATCACCACAGTAACAGTTAAATCATGTGTGTAAATTTCGTTTGTCTCTAGGCCCTCAAATATTTGAAGTTTGAGACCCTCAAAACAGGAAGAAATCAAGCGAAAAATCACTCTGCCTTCGGCAGAACAAGATCAACTTTCAAAAACCAGACAATCGCAATAATCCTCAAGAGAAGAGTATACAACCAATGCATTCTTCTGATAGTCGCTTATGGAGCTGAAACATGGAACCTAACCAAGAGACAGACCTGCAAACTGAGAAGCATGCAACACGCACATGAGAGAATCACAAGACAGCACGGCATATAAGAAAGAAAATGGGAATGGCAATGGGCAGGCCATGTTGCAAGAATGAAAGATAACTGATGGACATCACAACTCACAACATGGATCCCCAGAGATCATATGAGAAACCGAGGCCGACAGAACACAAGATGGAGAGATGAACTAGACAGATTCGGGAAGTACTGGCTCAGCGACCTCCATAATAGAGAAGTGTGGCGAATCTTGGGGAAGGTCTATGTCCAACGACGGACGTTAAAAGACTGATGATGATGTATGTGGCTCTCACATTGTGAATGTTTGGCCACCCGTGGTTATAGTAAGTTGAATCCTTACTTATCCTGAACGTTCTAGACTTGTTTACATCATCACGCAATCATACTCTTTGCCAGCTCCAATTTCGCCCATAGTCTCGAGGGTTTTCCACGTTGTCGATTGCGATCCAGTGGTTGTCCGATGTTCTTTCAAAATGGTCCGTCCGCAGCCATTCAAATTTGTTAATGGCCTCTAGGATATCGCTGACACCTATTTGCTCTCTGATATATTGTGCTGTTTTCTGATCTTTCCTTGTGCTGTCAAGATGAATCGATGATTGAAAGAAAAGAAAGAATCCATGGTTGTCATTGTTTATATTCGTAAGTTTTAATAAAACACTTCCATCAATCTTACAGAAATAACTGGACAAAGGTGAGTGCTTCATAATGATTGAAGGGAGGCAAAGAAAAGACTTAACAATAAAGTTTTTTTTTAGAAAATAGAGAAAGAGGCTCGCAAAACAAATTGACTGCCAAGCAGTTCTGCCAACTCAAAAATATTTTTTGCGCTAAATTAACCTTGAAAAGGCGTCAAAAAACGCCGAACAGCGCTATCAACATTATTGACTTTTTTAGGCTATTATTTTATTGCTGGAAATTGCTATAAAATGGCCGAAAAAAGCTTACATTTCAAAATAGAGCGCTAAAAAATTGGCTTAAAATAGCGCAAACTGTTGGATTTTTGCCCTGCCATAACAAGAAAGGCGCTAAATTAATTTTAAAAAAAGCTAAGTTGGCAGCACTGTCGTCAAAATAGAAAAGGAAAAATTGTCTTATAGGAATAATGTTTATCGAAAGATAAAAGTTTTTGTCTTAATAATTACGTATGGTCGGACTATTTTCCTCGTGTACCTTCCAGCCTTCGTTCGGTGTTATTGGTTCTAGAACAAAAAACACCTGACGAAGTTCGAGGCGGGGTACAGTCGAAACGTTGCAAATAAATGATTATATCATACTTAATGATTAATCCACCCCATCAAAGAAAATTCAGACAATAAGTTTTCTGTCTTTTTAGATTGGTCATTTGTTTGATGTTTTCTTGGGTTTTTTTTTCTCTAAAGTGACCTTTTTGAAAGTGTGCGTTGGGTCAAAATAAAATGCCCCTGTTTTCTTAGGGTCGGTATCATCATTATATTGTAACATTTTGATAAGAATGCACCATAATATCACAATGCCTTAAATTTTCTGCGACCTGTAATTGTTCATTCTACATATATGTATATATATATATATATATATATATATGTGTGTGTGTGTGTGTGTGTGTGTGTGTGTGTGTTATGTGGATGTGATGTGATACGACAGAATGATAGTTATTCGAAAATTTGAAAGAGGGAAACTCAAGAAAAAAGTAGGTGTTACATCTCAAAACTTTTTGCTATCACGTGGACAGACTTTTATGCATTTCGTCGGTTATCACAAACCTTTTCCACAAATACTTGCAGCGGTTGTAGAGAAACTGTATGATGCTTACATGCTTGAAACCGAGGAATGGAATGAGGAGACAGGGTTTTGTGATTTCGGGTTGTTTAGTAGATTTGGACAGATGGGAGTGGTCGGTTTCTAGGAACTCACCTTTCCTATCCTGACATATATATATATATATAATCGTTCGAAGGACAAATGAAAACTGTTTGGAATAAAAAAAATTCAGGAATCATTCCGGAATGTAATTTCCATAATTTGAAACAAAAATTCCAATATCGTCATTCATTCCTCGGATTAACCATAATTCATGCCAATATTTATTCATATATATATATATATATATATATATATATATATATATATATATATATATGACATGGGATCCTAAAAATTTCTTGAAATCATTTTCTTCTTTTTCAGTGTTTTAAGTGACTTAATTTGTTCGAGGATTCATCATATTAGGTGGAGATAGAGTATTGACCCTAAAAGGGTTTCACGTTGAATTAAATATCATAATTTTGTGTATATTTCATTGTTATTTTGATTTGTCAGAAATTAATAGCTAAATACAAAAATAGAATTTCCTCTAAGAAATGTTGTGCACTTGGGCCAATTAATAATGAATCCAGTCCAGTATATATATATATATATATATATATATATATATATATATATATATATATATATATATATATATATATATAGATATAGATAGATAGATAGATAGATAGATAGATAGATAGATGATGGTGTGTCATAAATGTACTTACTCTTTTGCATAGAGTTAATCCCTCTGAAATTTGAGAGGGGAGGGAGTAATTATTTTTCAGAATATAAACATATTGGGCAGAGAGTGGTTAGTTTTATATTATGGCAAGTTGATACAATGTCATTAGTTCCCTTGTGATGTTATTTTGTGCTCTGATTCTCGCTGTGGGTAGACGTTAACATCGATTATATTCCGAGAAGATGGAAGCCACGACAAACAACGATCTCCAAAACCGAAAAAAAAATATGATTTTAGACACTTGGGGTAAATATTCTGGTCTCTGAAATAATCTTTAGTTGCGTCTTGCATAGACTTCGTTTTCTGAGAATGAGAGAATTTTCCCCCAAAGTTAATGATAATCATTTTACACTTGTAACAGACGAAATTCTATCAAATCATTTTGTTAATCTTCTGGTCTGTTGGAAAGAATAGTAAAACTATAAGTGGCCCCAAGTAAGTAGCTTCATAAGGAATTAGCCTTTTTTAAACAACTTACCCATGTCATGTAACAACACTCAAGGAGCTTAACTCTTTGTAGAGTGGTACATTTTGAGACACTTCATATATATATATATATATATATATATATATATATATATATATATATATATATATATATATATATATATATGAAGTGGAAGAATAGAAAGAACGAAATAACACTAAAATGCAGGCATCGTTCAAAATTCTTATTAACGAATATTATATAGAATAACAATCCATACGTAAGTAAATTAAATGTAATAGAGACAGTCTATTCATATACCCGTCTAATCAACATTATATACTACCTCACATATCCAAGTAAATTAAGAATGATACAGTCCACTAGAGCCACAAAGGATACCAACATAGTAAATAAACCTAATACCAACTATCAAGGTCAAGATGAAAACATCCCTCAGAAAATAGTTAAGCATCCATTCATTGATAACTCGTATACCTAGCTCACACCCTTTGACATGTAACTTACAATCACCAACAAAAATATTCACACTACTAAAAATAATGAAACAAAATGAATAACTCCTCCTAATCATAGTGACACCCACAAGACCCTAACCAAATTTCCCAAACACGAATATAAAAACACAAACAATCATTCGCCTGATGAGACCTAGAGAGGACAAAAAACTTCTTTGTATAGAGAATCCACTTCATATTATATACATTGACACTCGGAGTATAAAGTTGAATGTATCGAGCACTCTATGGAATAAATTCATCACATGTCAGACATTGCTTTATATTATGCTATATTGCTAACCTGATCTATACCATATATATATATATATATATATATATAAGACTGGGATTCAAATACGAAACATCATTACAAAATATCATCATTGCCGAGTTATTGTTATGAAGATATCGTTTTTTAAGAGTCCAATTTGAGGATGAAATAATATGCAGATCACTGGTGACTTTTCAACTGTCGATGACGTTATTTGTGCCGTATTTACCAAATAATGGATTCTCGAGTCCAATGTCAACTGCTTCTGTCGCAGAATCTGCGGGCGTAATCCGGTAAATGGCATCTGCACCTTCCTTATCTTCATTCTTCAATATTTGATGAGGATGGCTCCTTTCTTTGCGCCTAGAAAATGAAGCGAGAAACAGTGAAAATAAAAATTGCAAAATATCTGGTTACAAACGGTTTAGTTGAGCACTGCAGTGAATGGGGAAAAAACGTATGGGAGTATAAGTTATAACAAAGTCACATCTAACGGAAATAGAATGAAAATACCGTAGCAGCTCCTCTATTTCAAGTTAAACTTGAATACGAAAATAATAATAAAAAAAGTATTAGCTTTAGATACGAAACCTTAAATCTAGCCACATATCCAAAACGTCACTTCCTTTGGCTATTGTCTATAAAAGCTCTGAACGCAGGAGTTCACTCGCTCATTTGCCCCGACTTTTTTTCCGGTTAACTCTCACTTTCTCTCTCTTCCTTTCCTTCACGCTAACCTTCCGACTGGCAAAGTTTACATTCTATGACTGTACCTATGTATCATCTTCCGGCACTAATTTTCCACGATATGAGAATGTGTAAGAACTTTATGGCTACTCAATGCAAACACTGCAATTATTTCGCGTTACTCATTTTTATCTCCCTTTGATGACACAACGCAAACACTACAATCAACTCACTAATCTTTTTACTCCTTTTAGCTCCTTGCTACTAAAACTGAACCAGCTGCCTTTTGATAATCTAGCCTGTTCAAATTTACCACTCATCAACACAAGTATTACTAATGAGGCTACATTTGATAGATTAACCGAAATACATTCAAATCCGTTATGTCACGTGATTTTCTACGTAATCATTCTTTTCTATATTACATTCTAATGTATAGGAATAACCTTTAATCAACTCCCCCCTTCTCTATAAGGATGATATGTAGTAATATAGTCTTAACAGGCCTCTTCTTCCGTGTTTGATCTTATTAATGTTTCTTTCAATATATTTCTTTTCAGTCTTGTATTCTAATAAATGCCTCATCATTAAATGTACATTCGTCTGTAACCTTATTGCAATTACGAACTCAGTTTAATCTGTGCGTCCATTTGTATACTTGCTGCGACTAAATTCTCCCTTCTGTCATGATAATCGTCCATCTTCCTCCTTCAACACTTCCAGTGATCGTTGGCATAGAACGGTGAAAATAAAACATGTGGAGACAAAATCCTTTGTCCCCCAAAAACTACATCATCTTATTGGTACACATAAACCAACTACAATTACTACCCTCCTTCACTCACAATAGGAAACACCTATAACTGGCGACATATAATATACTAGCCATCGAAGTCAGTATTTGAACAACCGTTGCGTCAAAATTTTAAATCATTTTTTTTTAAATTCCATTGAAGAATGGGTATTTTCAGATTAAATACTATTTTTGACATCGCTAGTGTTTTCCACGGGAAACATCTAAGATAGTGTATAAAAACATCAAGATTCTTTAGAATCAGAATGTTATTAATAAACCTGTCAAAATGAAGACCCTAAAAGGCCCCAAAAGCTTTTTTCCAAAAATAAAAGATAAAGATATGACATCACTGGCGATTTCCACCGGAAAAAATAAAAAAAACAGATGTTTATTGATAATCTCACCAGAATAAAGCCTCAAAAAGCTCATTCGGGCTTTTTTTTTTTTTTTTTTCAAAAAATATAAGAAAAAAATTAGTCTAGTGGAGTAGTACTGCTAACTTTCAAGTCTCTCTACAAAACGGTATGACCAAGAGCGCTGGAACACACAAACAAACACACAAACAAAAGCATGCATGTATAAAATATTTAAAAAAAAGGATAGAACCCTTCGCCATCTTTGATGACTACAGTTGTTTGATAGTTATTTAGATAAAATGAATTCATACATTACGTAATGAATAGTCTTCTGGCCTGAACAAGCTATTGAACTCATATAATTATATCTAAATAAAAAAAATGTTGATGTTCTCAGCATCATTTGTTTTTGAGTCATCTCTATTCATTGATGAAGACGAGGGAAATTCACGGCACACAATATCACAATAGAAAGTCATTGTCCAAGCTGAGTGCTATGCAAATCTCTATCATCAACGTATTTAAAATGCAATGTAAATCCATATATTTCATATATCCCTCCATTTTTGACGGCAATGGTAAAATAGTAGAATAATAGAACGTAATCCAAGGAATTTGTTTATATTCGCGAGGCGTTTTTGTTGCACAATGAATATTCAATACAGACAAGGAAAACGTGGATATAACGGACTCTGATTGAGATGGTTCAACATCAGACAGGTGGTGCAAAATACGTAAAAATCATCATGAATATCCTGTCCATTGATGCTTTGGCTGGTTGTGACCACGCATCAACAATCTCTTATCAAGATCCAAGAAGTCAAAAAAAATAGCACAAAGAAATACTTACTTTTTATAGATGAAAGCTCCAAAGATGGCCGCTCCGATAAGCAGAATTGAAATGATGCAAATAGTAACCACAGATCCAGATGATGAACGGGAACCTACAAATAATAAGAACATACACAATATATTTAAAAAATGTTCAGTTTCGTTGTATCGTATTTATTCTATCATATTTTATTGGACTCAAAAAGGCTTGTTTTTCTAAAAAAAATTCTTAACAATAATAAGAAGAAGAAAAAAAAAGAATTAGGAAGAATCTTATTATACAGAAGCCAATGTTATCTTTATGCTTATTGGTTTGTTTGTCCGTTCTGTCACGGAAAAAGGGGACAGTGATATTTACGGTGGCAGAGATAGCTGCTTCAGCTTCTTTACATAAGGTAGGTTAGGGCAAAGAATTGGCAGAATAGAATCGGATGACTTTAAAATAAGACTGAATTTGTTTAAAAATTAAAACTTATTTGGTTATTGCCCAATCCAGTCCAAAACCTAAATAAAAAAAAAATCTTTGTCGACTTTAAAATCCATATCACAAACTATTTGAATTAGAAATAGGCAGGGTGTTCTTGTATCCATAACTATGTATATATATAGAGAGGGGGGAAGAGGGAAAGAGAGAGAGAGAACGAGAGGGAGGTATCAGTGCTTCTTAAAGTGGAAAATGATTCACTTAAGACTGAATGAAATTATTTGGGGGTGAAAGAAACTATACTGGTGAATGAAAGTCGAATGATTTACAAGATATCAGATAATTTACTCGGATATTCATATTTTTTTCATATTTTTCTTTTGTAGTAAACGTTCGAAATGAGAAAAATTGTTTTCTAGAATCCGATTCCGATTTCTAAGAGTTTTGTTTATGAACTTCACGTTACGAGAATCAAAAAAATGTCAATTTTGGCCACTCCTCCTTCTCTTCACACATTTTTACGATGTTCAAAAATTTGTCAAAATTATTCACTCACACAAAAGAGATAATTCATGTTGGTACATAGGCTTTTGAAAAATCATACATAGAATTATTCCCAAGAGAGAATAAGATGATTAAATGATCAAAAACATCAGGAAATTATCATTATTTATGAAATCACCGGACTATGTCAAGGTGTACATTTTTCCACTACGTTTCAGTCATTTACCCTCTGGCCTTCGTCAGGTGTTGCAGGTCCTAGAATGTGGGATCATTACTCAGAGCGCATGGTCGATTGGACAGGGTACAAAAGCGGGTGTGACGTGTCCAGTCCAATTGAGCATACTCTCTAAGTAGTGATTTCACACTCTAGAACCGGCTTAGGTCGGAGGGCATACGGCCGAAACGTTGTAAACAAATGGAAACATAGATGAGGAAAATAGTCCGACCATATAATATAAAATTCAGACAAGAGTAAGGAAATTCAGTCGTTGGTGAATTGAAATTTTTAATGAAGACTCGTGGATGAATGGCGCTGAAATCATGGTCATCTGCTAGGGGTGCAAAGCAAACGAGGCACTTTCCCCTCCTTAAATCAGGCCTTCTCACCTAAAGGGAAAACGTTCGAAAGTTGGAATTTCATAGTCAATAGAAGATAACAGTGCTGTACAATTGCTTTAACCCTAATTTAATATACCCTCATGAAAAAAAAATGTATTGTTCTTCACTGGTAATAGGGTAGCTGCTAAGATATATTCCTCCCCCCTCCCCTGAGAAATATATCCTTATGCATCCCCCAATCCATTTGATTTTTTATTTCATTTTTTTTAATTGTTGGTGTATGTCTGTAGAGAGTGTTCTGACATTGTGGTGCCAATGTGTATTGTTGTTTTCTTGGTGCTGTTTTTGGGATTGTGCGAATGTTGGGGAGTGTTAGTCCATACCTTGCCGCTCTGGTCCATGACATGTTCGATATTTTGAACACTTTAAATGGGTGGAGGGAAGAAAAGATTAATGAGGACAGAGAGGGACAAAAAGTATAACGTTTTTGACAGGGGTTACTTCCGTTTATGTTCGGCCTCAAAATTTTGAGAAAAAAATCATTTGGGGACCCCACTCTTGTATAGGTACAAAGAAAAATAATTGAAAAAAAAAAACATTTTTAAAACGTACGGGATGATGACATTCGAGCTGTAGATATGGTGTAACCTTTGATGAAAGGAGATATCGATGGACTTGCGTTATCTGCAAAAAAATAAGGAAAGCAAAACTCATTCAATAATCAATCATTTTAGTTGGGGTTAACACAACTTACTATGGCCGTCGGTCTCTAGCAGTGAGTAAGTAATCGGGAATTGAGGTGAAAGGAAACGCTAGCCAAAAATTGATCTTGATAACGGTTGACAATGCTTCCAGTCATCAATATGATTATTAGAAAATGTATTTTGTGCTATATTACACTCAGGGTAACAACTGACGTAGTAAAATTGAATTCATGTTCTGATGACGCAGTAAAAATGCTGAATTTAAAAAATGATAAGAATATAAAAAGTAATTAGAACAACATTTTGTTTAATGCGTTTATGGTCAACAGAACGTTTTTGTCAATTTTGCAATGTAAATATCTTTTATCTTCCTATATGAAATTCAATGTGTATAGGCATACATTTCAAATACACCGTCATTTTGAACGGTACAAGTAAACTTGAAGAATTAATAAATATAGATGATATTGTTTACCTACTTCTTTCAGAATTTTGACTGGTGGTTATAATACTGCTTGAGAGTGTGGATGTAATCACAGGCTCTGAAAGAGAAATAATAATCCCTTGAATATTTATCTAGGAATTTATTCTATTTCTACAAAATTTTATCATTTCGTACAAAAGAAATGTCAAATGTTTCATTCATTACAACTCATTGCAAAAAGTATATAATGCAACTAGGGTTAACAGACAAGCCCTAAAATATTTTTATCATGCTCGGCCCTTACTGATACAGGACTGGACATGATAAGAAAAGTTCTGTCTGAACCATCAAAATTATCATTTTTTAGGTAGCTACGGGCGCTATTATTGATTATCAGACGCTTTTGCCATTTCTGCCGGCGAATTTCTGACGAGAAAGTGGTACGTGACGAATGAAAAACGTTCAAAATTTGTATTTTATTTAGATATAATTATTGTGAGAAGTATTTTTCCCATCCATATGAAGAATGAACGAAGAATTTCAAAATTGAACATTTTTTGTTCAAATGTGCTTGCAACTTTATTTACTCTCGTATGCATTGCCATAATTGCTATGTTTTGCCGACAACTCAACGAAGAGGAAAGAAAGAAGAAATCTTGACGCATGAGCGTTGAGCAATACTTTTTCTATTCGAAAAGATTCATTTTCAATTTTAGGGATCAAATTCGAGGAGACTCATTTTCACTTTTATGGTCAAATTCAAACAATTTTTTTTTCAATTTTACGGGTCAAAATTTGATGAGTTTTGAAAATCGAGGAGGCAAATACTTATTCTCTTTTGGGGGTCGATATCAAAAATAATTTTTTTCCTATTTCAGGGGACGAAATCAAGGGTGAACTTTAATTTTTCTCTCCCAGCGGTTTAAATCGAGGAAAAACTATTCACTTCTATAAATCAGGTTGGGGGACCCTTGTTTTTCGCTTTTAGAGAATACGACATCAAGAAAGAACCTTTTTCACTTTTAGAGTGTCAAAATAAAGGAATATGTTGACGGGGGTCTTTTTTCTCTTTTATGGACCGAATTTGATGGGGATCGTATTTTTCATTTTAAGGGGTTAAAAGCAAGGGAACCTTTTCTTTCTTCATGGGTTCAAAGTGAGTGGAACATTTTCCCATGTTTTTCCTTTTCGGCTGGCTAAAGTAAAGGCAAACAGTGTTATATTCGCAGTCATTTCCCTCGGGCGATGCCAGGTATTGTTACTACGAAGCAATCATTTTTATTTCTTTTTTTTTAATCAGTTATTTTCATTCTTTCAATGGATTGGAGAGATAGAATTTGGATACATTTGTCCCTATAAAACCACCCCTTCTTTAATAAGGATATTCGTTAAACAAAAAAACACAATTTTTTTCCAACTGTTTAGACAAACAAATAAGACGTACATTTAATGATGAGTCATTTATAACAATTCATAAAAGTTGAAAGGAAAATCCATATAAACCTTTGTAGGATCGATCGTGAAAAAAGACGTTTGTATAGATTAGATTACTTCATCTTTATAGAGAAGGGGATAACTGGTTAATAGGTTATTCCTATACATTAGAATAAAATATAGGAAAAAATGGTTTGTTAGGGAAACACGTGACACAACGGGTCTAATGTTGTTTGTTCCATCTATCAAAGGAGCCTGATCACTAGTGCCTGTATTAATAAATGGTAGGTTTGAACAGGCTAGATTATCAAAAGGCGTTTTTTTCATTTTTTGGTGTTAGGACCTATAATGGGCGAAGTGATAAGTGAATTGATTGTAGTGTTTGCATTGTGTTGCCATAAAGCTCTTCTAGATTCTCACGTCGAGGAAAATTGGTGACTAAAGACGATATATTGTAGTCACGCTCAAAGAATGGAGACAACGGCGACAGGGGTTTTAGAGAGGAAAGGAAGAGAAAGAGGGGAAGTGACCAACTAAAGGAGTCTGAGCAAATGAGCGAGTGGGCCCCGTTTATTTATGGACTGTAGAGGAGAGAAGAGGCGTTTCGCAGACGTGGCTAGATTTGAGGTTTCGTATCTGAAGCTAATATCTATTCATTTCCGTATCTAATTTTAACTTAAGATAAAGAAACTGCTTCACAGCAAAATTCCCCTTTCCTGCAAACTTTCCCACGGACAATTTTTTTTTTCGATTGAGTATAGTTTCCCCACTCTAAACATTCCTAAGATTTTCTTGACAATCATTTGATCCAACTTCTTGGAAAAAAACGTCCAATTCCTCAATTCTATTTCACAAGAGATTCAAACTCCCAGGCCGTCTACCCTCTGTCGAATCTTCGCGGGCAGCTGCAGTTTTTTCATTGGTCAAAATAATGAGTTTTCTCTTTTATTTTGTCATCTAGAATTCGAACGAACTTCCATTGGGAGAGCAGAATGCAAAAGAATTTCGATTTAATAAATACGGAAGAGTTATCGAAAAAAATAGGATAATACACAAGATAGAGTTTATTACGATTCAGGGGGAAGAAAATCATTTTTAAAGATAATTGATTATCTCCCTTGCTTCAATCATGAATTCCCAATAAAACTATAGTCAATTTTTTTTTGCATCTCTAATCTAATAGACAATGAAATAGAAATTACCATTTCTCTTATATATACGTACACAGCCAGTCATCTAGACAGACCACGTTAAAAACTGAAGGAACTTATGTTGACAATTTTGATGACAATTTTGTTTTACGGCTTCTAAAATAAAATGTATAACTACACCACTACTGACCTTTTGAGAATTCAGAAACAAATTAAACACATAGCTGTTCTCTATAAAACAGGTGTATGTTGCAATGTGTGGCTGTGTGTATTTTATAAAATTAGAATCCCCTATTCCAGTTGTGAGCAATCAGCAATTGGCCCAATGGGGGCTTGAGGCCGGCTTTTCAGCTGCCTGTTTTTGTTCTGTCGACAAGGATAACACAGTTAGTTGCTATTACTTACCTGTTTTACTTATGCAATTTTGTAGATCATCAGAAAGTTCCAAATGGTCGGGACAGGCACAGACGCGTCTGTACAAAGGACTTGGAAGACAGAAGTGACTGCAAGATACACTGGAACACGGACTAATGTCTGCAACATGAAAAATTAGAAGAAATTAGGACCAGGGCCCTTGGATTATCATAAGGATCTGTAGTGAGGAACCTGAGGTTTTGAGAACGCGTGCAGCCTTCTAAAACATCACGTACAGCCTCCCGCGACCTTGTCGAAAAAGTTCAGAATTTCTTATATAGAAATAAATCCTTTACTGAATCAGCAGTTATAAATAAAAAAAATAGTAACTAATTTGATGTTTTACGTATGATGACTTTCCCTAGGCGATCAAATAACAGATATGCAACTGGTAGTCCAATTAAAACTGTGCAACCCACTTTAAAATCTGATATTCCAATGCTTTTTGGCATAAAGCAATCTCTAAAAAGTTATTGAAAGTTGATAAAGTTTTACATTTATTCTGAATAGTATATATTAAATAAATGAGGATCTGGGTTATTGACCAATGTTTACAATTTTAGATTTTGCTGTAAACGCACAAAAAACTTTTTGATTGCGACCTTATTAAAAGACAATAAATTTCAATAAGGCCTTTAGGTATAAAAAGGTTCTCCAACCACGATTTGGGTTATAGCTTCGTAAGAACTACGACAGGGCCTGTTCTAAGGGTGTGTGTTTGGAAAGGAGTGGATTGATGCGGGGCAGCCCGCCATAATTGTCATGTAGAAATGAATTTAGATCTGTTGCCAATTGAGATATTTCATATCTTGATTTGGATGTATAATTTTAGACAAAAGAAGCTCATTCTGTAATTTTTAAAGAACCGTTGATCAAAAAAACTTAGGATCTGTCGTTAAAAATGCCTTGTCTATCGACTAATGTATATGGCAAATATCAATTTCTTACAATAGCCAGTTGTTGAATAATCTCAATGCATACACATACACACGCGCGCACGTAAAAGTACTACAGAGATTTCTCCATTTATAGTTAGGTGAATGAGTTCTCAAGGATCAGCTAGTTCACTATAATGGTCAAGTTTATCTAAAGCAGTCTTTCTCGATGGGATTCATGCACCCCACCCTTGGGGAGGCATTAAGAGGAAACTTATATCACAGGGTACTCTGAAAGGCTGTTGAGCAATTAGCACGTACAATGATCTCATCGTTTCAATAGAATTTCAAGAAAATATGGCAGATCTATATTGAATAAGGTAAAGTAAATCTACTTTTCTATAAATAAGTAACCATGCATGTTAGGTGCTCAACGAACCGTTTTTGAAAGGTTGATATTCTCGTTATTTTTAGAGCTAAAATGTTCGGTTTCTTTTTTATTGTGAAGCTTGTAAAATCTATAAACCATAACACAGAGAGTTCAAGCTTCAATTTTTTTTTTAAACTGAGCCTTGTAACTCTAAATATAACGAAAATATTATTCTTTAATGGTTCATTGAGTACTTCTCATTTGTGGCTACCCATATATTCTTTTCCTGTTGTGACTTTGTCACTGGAAAGATATTCAAATAGTTATCACAACCAGAAAAATTCATGAAGAATTATTATTATGAATTTTTCTGATTGTGATAACTATTTGAATATCTTTCCGGTAAAATTCATGGGTATATTTCTATGAGTTGATTTTTTTTTTTTAGCTAAGAAACTAAATAAGATATTTACATTTACATATTTGTACCAAAGTGGAATATCTGGTCAAATTGTGATTAAGATTAGAGTCTGAAGTCGGCCATAGTGGGAATTCACGACTTCTCTCATCAAAGTCGGAACAAAATAATACAAAACTCGGTGCTGGTTATCAGCCAGAGGGTTCGCAATATTAATTTTATTTTAATTCAGCTGTCTTATTTATCATTATTATTTTAATCACAATAATGGAGAATGTATCTTAAAAAATGGATCAATAAATTTTGAAATTCAATTTTGAAATCGTAGACAGTACAGAGAAGACTTAAAAATGATGTGGCTTGAGAGATTCAAGTTATAAGGATAAACTAGAAAAATTAGGCGTGCCTATTTCGTTTGAAAGGAATTCAAGAGGAAACTTAATCAAAACATTCGAGATAAAAAAGGTTTAACACATTATTAAATTTCAATGTTTAATAAGTCAGAGGGGACGGTGAATTTACTTGCAACGTCTATAACAAAAACAAAGTTGAAAGAAACAAATTGATTTTTCTCCCAAAGAATCTCGAAAAACTAGAATAGTTTATCATCTTATGTGAAAAAATCGTAAAAGTATAGATGATTTTAAGGATAACTTGGGTTTATTTGGATTATTTAGGATAGAAAATGAAATCTTAGGGCAATTTGGGGAATTACCAGCTGAAATATACAGAAGAATTTAGAGAAAAAAGATTATACCAAGCAAATGTTTCTTTGTACAGATAAGTGTAATTTTTTTTATAAAGATTCATATGACTCGTCTTAATGTGTATTTATAACTGAATACGTGTTGCTAATGTAATTTATTATGGGATCTATTTATAGGGACATTTTTAATTAATAAGCAAACAGATAAAATTGTTTACATCTATTTTAAATCTGATTACAACTTTCAACTTTTATTATATAAGGACAGAGGACTTGGGCAATAGTAGATATCCAAGTGTTTTAGGATGGCTTTCACCAAAAAACAATCTTGAATATACTTTATGGTAAAGGGGCTTAACAATTAAAAAAAAATGAATGAAAAAGAGGACAATTCTCTAATATGTTTATGGGAACGTTTTTTTAAAAAATGCCAGGCACAGGGTTAGAATTATATTACAGAGAAACAATGTTTTCAGAAATGTCTAACAATCCAATATAAAATACTTTTCAAGTCGGTCAATAGGTCAGTCGATTGATTCTGTTTATGTACACAACAGTAACAGGGTGTAAGAGAATGTGTGATGCCATTAAACGAAATCTAATCTGATCAATAGATGACTTATCAAGTGTTTGTTGTTTACATTGCTACAAAGTATCGTATGTTATTAATAGCTAAAACCGGCTTTAAAATGGCTAATCCCTCAATTTCCAGCAAGCTTTATAGCTAAAATGTTGTGTATACCCATTTAAAACCCACTAATCAGAAGAAAAATACCCATGCACGAAGATTCCAAAACAAATTATTGATAGAAATCGTCTATTTACTTTAATTTAAACCTGCTAATTGTTTTTTGGTTTTTTTTTTCAATAGCTAAATTTTCAGGTGAACCATCGTACCCCTCTTCCTCCCCATACCCCGTCTCTCTCTCTCTCTCTCTCTCTCTCTCTCTCTCTCTCTCTCTCTCTCTCTCTCTCTCTCTCTCTCTCTCTCTCTCTCACACACACACACACACACTCTCTCTCTCTCTCTCTTTCACCTCCAGCTCTCTCTAATTCTTTTGCCTCTCTTTCTCTCACTCTCATCTTAATATTTCGCCTTTCCCTCTCTTTTTCTTCTCCCCTTCACTCTCTCTCTCTCTCTCTCTCTCTCTCTCTCTCTCTCTCTCTCTCTCTCTCTCTCTATTTTCTTTTATATGTATCAACAATCAATCAATTTTATGAATAATAAATTACAAAGGGAGATAATCCCTAACTGACCCATCATAATTGAGAGGGGAGGTAATCCCTGACTAATTTTATTTTTTATTACATTTCCATTAGCTAACACTGTAGGTCCCAAAGTGTGCACCCCAGAGCCTCGGGAAGCTGCAGTTGCTCTTCAGGGTCGCTGCAATATATTCAAAATTTTTAATGATACTAGCAGATTAATTTTTAAAAAAACATAAAGTTTAATTTAAATCAAGTATTTTTTTAAATTTGTAATCCTTATCTTCGTGTAAATGGAAAAGTCTTAATCAAATATTAATAAAGATTGTGGAAGAGATTATACAACATAAATTACGGACAACAGTATATTCTATCCGACGGGTACTGAGAAAAAAATCCTTATAAACGTACGGGTACCGTGATTCGGAAAGGTTTGGGAACCACTGAACTAAGAGAAGTTTCAATGCTGTCAATTGAGATTAATTAATCAAAAGAAATAATTAAAGAATTAAAAGATTATTCCTATTTACTGTTTATTGCTGTTTCACTGTTTAAAGGTAGAAAACTTTTCAGGATCTCTTGTTCAGCCAATGAAAAAACAATATCAGAATATAAACATCACTTTCAAACATTAGTCAGCAAAAACTATAGTCATTGCGGCGAACTCGGTCGGGAATTTATTCCACGAAAACATGTAAAAGGGCCCAACTTATCCTAAAATATAACAAAGGCGTCGAACTAAAGAGGGCAAATAAAATGTTTCATTTCTTCGATTCTTTTATAATTGTAAAATAATATGGATACTATACGAATTAAAATCCTTATCACAAAACAAACAATCTGAGTATTTTATAAAATGCAATTAAAGTCGTAAGCAAGCAATCTAGAGAACCGTATTGAATTTTTTATAAAGGCCCCAGCAAGAGATTTCCCAGTAATCCGATGGGCAAGTCTGTCACTGTTCAGAGACATACAAATATCCTTACCATAAATTATTTCACTCGAATTGTAAGCATGGATGCCATTGAGACGAACAAATTTTGAGGTTCCATCCCAAAAATTCTCCAACTTCCCTCCACTTTTCGGCAGTCGAACAAGCGAACTAAAAAAGAAAGTCAAAAAACAATGTATACATTTTTGGCATCATGCGGTGTTGGGGATGATCAGTTAAGGAAAATTGGAAAAAAGAGGAATCCATGAATAAATTACTACGCCTTCTTTGTGCACTGATCACTAAAAAATGAAAATGCAAGCTACACGCTGCCGGATACAAAGTAGAGAACTGATCTAGAATAAAAATACAGCACGACTCTATAACGAAAACAGTAAACACCTTCAAAAATAAAAACGTCAAATACCTGACATATCGAAACTTTTCGAGTGCATAACTCTAGCAGAGGCGAGATACAAACACAAACATACACTCCATATTTGGTTCGTTAATTTTCGCGTGATAATGTATGAAATAATTCAATGCAAGATTTGAGTCTAAAAAAAATGAAAACTTAGTTAAATGTATTTTATTGACCGAAATGTGCAGAGTGGCCGAATGGTTAATAGCAAGGAGAATGGAAAGGTGAGTTAGGACTCTAGCCGAGACAGTTTGTGTCCACTTGGTACTAATTCTCGTTGGGAAATAATAACTTGAAGAGATTAGGTCTGGTTAGTCACTCAATAGAAACCATCACGTAACCAGGTGATCAATTAAAAAAATCAAAAAAGGAATAATCAATGAATAAGTTAAATCCTTATATTTTGCTTTACCTGACTCAAACTAAGGGATCGATTTAGCATGAACTTA
The DNA here is from genome assembly GCA_963457665.1 of Thysanoteuthis rhombus. NCBI lineage: Eukaryota > Metazoa > Mollusca > Cephalopoda > Oegopsida > Thysanoteuthidae > Thysanoteuthis > Thysanoteuthis major. Next base: position 9,882,113 of record OY735226.1, on the reverse strand, counting down.
CATTGCAAAATGACCTCCCCTCACCACACATCTTTTTAGGGTGCGCGGTTGAAAATAACTTTCCCTCTAGACAAGATAAGGAATAAATGTTCACATTTTCAGCCTTTCGCCTCTCTGTGCAATGCATACATATATAGCCATCCACACTAGCTAAAGAACTGAGGAAATCTACTGTACATGAAGAAATCTACAGTATTTGAACCAACAGATATTTTGTTTCTAATCGCTGGCTTTAGAGAATTAACAAAAACATTACACTGGAACCAAATATTTTGCAACTAACATAACAAGGCATATTTTTGGTTATGTGTTGTGATTCTCAATGCTAAATTCTATGGAAAGTTTTTTTATCATAAAATTAAATAACTAAATAAAGAACGTTTTTGATCGTTTCTATTATATGGATGAGTTACCAAACTAGTCAGTTCATTTTGACCCCCCCCCCCCAGCTCAAAATCCATAGTGGCTCTTGCAATCTCAGGAAATGAAAAAAAAATGTGCTTATTCAAAAACTAATAAGTAGTACTTTTTTTTATGTATATATATATATATATATATATATATATATATATATATATATATATATATATATTATCATATTTCATTATGTAATGATTTTTTATAGTACCATTTTATTTACTTACTTTCGGGACCAATCTGTGAGATAAATATAATTTCCAGACAATGCAATCCCGAAATAATGAGCGTCTGATTCGTTGTACAACAACCGGTAATCTTTTCCTTCGGTTGTCATGGAAGCAATTTTATTGGATCTTGCATCAACCCAATAAATGCGATGGGCTGCAAGAGATCAAAAAAACAGGTTTGGTTAGTCACTCAATAGAAACAGTCATGTTTTTGGTAGCATTTGGGGGTGATCAATTGAAGAAAATTGGTAAAAGGTGTCGATCGATGAATGAGTAACTTCTATCGTCTTTTGTTGGACAGGGATCACTAAAGATCCCTGAATTGAAAAAAAAAAAAAGAAACCGTAATGTTTTTGGGTGCCATGTTGGGGTGATCAATTGAAAAAGATTGTGAAAAGATGGCAATCGATGAATAAGCAATTTCTCTCGCCTCTTGTTGGGCAGTGATCACTGAAGATCACTGATTTTTTTTAATCAAGCCTGGATATTGCTGGCCACAAACTGAAGGGTAAATTCAACATAAACTTGCATTTCAAATTGACCCCCCCCCCAATTAAAAAAGTTATTAAAGTTGCGAATGACGTTGCAATTAACTGCTTGGACAATGGAATTAGGAGTTCAAATTCTAGCCATAGCTATTTACGTTTACTTCACACTTATTTCTACCAGGTAGGGGTAAAATTAGAGGCTATGAATCTAGAAGAAGGATTACCCGGAAAAAACTTCGACCCACAGGAAAATACTGACAACGGATAAACTCAATAAGCCACTGACTCGACCTGACAATCGTCAGGGGGAGGAGTTGGCGAAAGCCCTTGTCCAGCAGCGGACCTCAGATGGTGGTTGTTGTTTGTTTATTTGTCTTTCATACATGAAAAATTAAAAAAATCATGACCCAAATTGAAAAACAATTTTCTCTCATCTAAAATAAATAAAATGTCTCCTGTTTTATTTTTTAATTATTTTTTTTTTCGATTTATTGGTTTTGTGGTGAATGTCTTTGATTATTTTTTTCTTTGCTTTATTCTTTTGTCAATTCTGGTACCTAAGAAATATGACTCAGTAAAAAAAATGCTGGATCAGATACTTGTTTTTGACGCTTCGATTTTTTAAATTTCTTCAACTCATTTGTGAATATTATATTTTTGTCTATTTGAACTCCCTACCCCTCAGCTCAAAATCCTTGATCTGCACCTCCAAGCATCTTTCCTATGATCAAAAAAAGTTATTTGAACTCCATCAAAATGTCCAGATATTTTCGGACTTTTGTCTTCATCTCGGTGCATCTTTTGAAAAAAAACGTTTCGACCATTTTAACCCACAGTCTCCTTCAAGTGGGTGTCATATATGGACGGGGTTTGAAGTGCCGGGGTGAAGGTGCCCCCATCGAAGCATTGTGGTTGAATGTCCTCATCCCATTGTTCACTTTCAGGCAGGAGAAATCTTTGGGTCATAAACATGTTGTTGATCATTATTTCTATTAATATTCGGACCATCCTCATTTTGGTTGTTTTTCATACAACATTTCGGCCGTTGCACTCTATAGCCTTCTTCAAGATCAGGATGGTCCGAATATTAATAGAAATAATTATAATAATAATACCTCATCTCAAAAATTCAGAGATATGTTGTTGATCGTTTTCGGTGTCATAATCAGGTCGATGTCCAAAACTGGTATCACGACGAAGAAGGCCGTTGGATACAACGACCGAAATGTCGTTTACAAAAGATGAACCGAGATGAGGACAGCAGTCTGAATGAAAAAGAAATCTTCGAATAATGATGATCTTGCCTCAAAAAAATATCAGACAGAAATCAATCGAAATGATTTGAAAATAATTATTTTCCAGTCTCACTCATACATTCATAACAGGTTCTAAATTGAATATTTGGGGGGGGGGGGACTCACCTTTGACATCGAGAGCTAATCCGTTGGGCCAAGCCCCACTTTCAAAAGTGAAGATGACTTGCCTCTCAGAACCATCCATTCCACATCTTTCAATTCTGGGTACGCTTCCCCAGTCAGACCAATAGATTCGCCTAGAATAGATAAGAAACTTGTTATTTGCTGTCTCAAGATATCATGCAATCTTCGTAGAGCCATCACTTCCCTGATAATATTAGCTTTTTTCAAGGTTGGCTATGGGAGTGAGTGACGGCTTTTTACAGACGATTTGTTCCAGGAACTCACCTTTGACATCGAAAGCTAATCCACTGGGCCAAGCTTCATTTTCATATTTTTCCTCCATGATTTAAAACTCTGAATCTAACATTATATAACTATACTGATTCAACACCAAAGTTGTTTTACTATGTCAAGGGGGCTTCATTTTCATTTTCATCATTATTATTATTATTATTATTATTATTATTATTATTATTATTATTATTATTGTTGTTGTTGTTGTTGTTGTTGTTGTTGTCAGAAACAAAACTGGTTTAGGAGCACTGGGAGTCTGCAGGGTAACTAGACTCTTCAGTTGTGATTTTCACCCCAGTTATGTCCCCTATTGCCAGCATTTATGATTTTTTTTTTTGTTTGTTTTTTTTTAATTCAATTTACTATGACAAAAAATCAAATGAGAATAATGGGAGTTGGGAAGATTGTCCAAGATGGGATGGGCCTCCTTCATTCATCCAAGGGACCCTAGGTTTAAGCCCATGCAGCCTAATAGTTAATCTGCCTCTGGTCATTGTTATTTACCTTTCTAGAGGGCTGGTTATGACGGATCGAACTTTTTCCAGATTGTCATTAATCAAAGTCCTGTGGAAGGAACGGTCTGTGAGGGTCATGACTCCAATGATCTTCATGCCAGCGTCACTGTAAAAGAGGAGTTGGTTCACCGAATCGACGGCCAGACCATCAGCAATAGAAGCTGGGGAAAAAAAGTGGGGAAAATAGTCCTGGTTAGTCACTCTATAGAAACCGCCACATGACCAACGTCATTTAGCAGCATTGGGGATGATCAATAGAGAAAATTTGGAAAAGGGGTGGTCAGTGAATAAATTACTTCTCCAGCATTCTGTTGGATCACTGAAAATTCTGGACTTCCAAAAAATAAGCATGAACCCGAATAAGGACCAATTTAGCATGTACCCACGTTGCAAATTGAGCTCCCACTGAAATTCATGGGGGAGGGGTATATGAAAAAAATTTTTTGTAGAAATAATAAGAAATAAATGTTTATGTTTTCAGCCTTCTTGCTCAACTAGAGCGGCTTGTACGCGAGATACATACATTACCAGTCAACGAGCCAAACCAACTTAAAAACTGCAGAAACCTGTTTTATTTCATTTGAGCTTATGATACTGAACATGCACAACATCATATATATATATATATATATATATATATATATATATATATATATATATATATATATATATATATATATAACATGATTTATTTAACGTGAATTAACGTGACTTTATTCTATTCAACGAAGGGTGGGGCAGAGGCTCCAAGATGAGGGGATGACGAACAAAATCTCAGCCAAGGGGCCCAGGTATTGCAAACCAATTTCTGCATCTGAAATCTGATTCCATTGGTAGCCTGCACCCCTCCCGATTGAGCTTCAATTTCGAAAGAAAAATTCATTATCATTCCATGTAGACGATTGCGTACATACACAAAAAATGAAAAAAAAAATGTAATAGAAGCCTAATTTGAATTTGAAGAATACTCGAGAGAAGCGATTAACACCGCCGAAGTGTGATACTATCACGCAGTCCCCATAACAACGTTGGATATATATATATATATATATATATATATATATATATATATATATAATTATTCAAATCTAATCTAACGAAGCTATTGACTGCGAAATGCGTTATCGGAAATAAAATAAATGATAAAGGAAAAATTTTTGTCTAGACATTCTTACCAAATCGTCAAATTGATTAATTACTCGAAAATGTATAGCAACCATTTTTCTGTGGATAATAAAACCTAGATTTTTAACTCAAAATTTTCGGGCAAAATTGTGGATTTTACAGAATATGTTACAGAATTCCCGTCTCCTCACCTTCTGCCAACTTTTTCACAAGTGTTTCGTGTTTCCCGTCTATTCTTGCCTTTTTTATTGACTTATGGGCCACATCGGTCCAGTACATCATTTCTCTTTGGGGATCATAATCCACTGCGAAGGGGCGGAAGTGATCCCCAACATCCAAAGCGTGAACCTTCCGTGTCGGAATGCTGATCTGGAAAATCTGCTTCCTGTAACCGTCAGTGACCAGGAGAAAATTGTCCAAAGACAGATCAGTGACACAGGTGCGTCCGTCTTTTCCCAGGTGATACCCAAGGCCACACTTGCACCAGAAGGACCGGTCCTCTCCAGGTAGACACAAATGTTGGCAAGTTTCGGAAGGGCAGGGTGCTAAAAAAGAATATTAAGAAGAATTATCATAAATTACCTGTTTATATATGTATTTAAGAGACAAGCCAGGCTGCACCAGAGTCAAACTCCCTTGCTTCAATAAAATCTAAAAAGTAAACAAAACAGAATTCATTTCTCCATAGACTATTATTCCAAAACTACGTCTCACATTTCAACTCCTTTCTAGTAGTTCCTGAAAATGCGATTTGCTAAATTTAGCAGAACGAGCTGACCTTACTAAGGTTCTAGAGTAGGGAGTGAATTTTTCAGAAGTTTTTGCATACGTCACTGTTATCCGTGCATGACGTCACTTATTTCTCTTCTGGTTATTGTCATCCATCAGTGTTACATACGAAAAATGAAGTCGAAATTCAATTGTAAGAGTCTGACGGAAGGAAGAAAGAAAAGGCCCACTCAGCCTAATCTGCCACCAGCGTGGAAAGCTAAAAGAAGGGAAAGGCCTACTCAGCCACATGGTTAATCTGCTGCTGACTTTGAAAGCAAGGAAAAAAGAAAAAATGTTCTGCTCCCAGTTGGATTCGATCCAAATACTAACTGATGTCGAAAAGAACGCCCTAGACCACTGAACCACTTCCCCAAATATTGTTTATTTGTAATTATAAAAATGGTCGGATGAATACCTCAAAATCACGGGCGAATATCTACTACTTTTTTTTTTTTAATCTTGTTATAATATTAACTGAATTAATGACATCCTCAGTGGAGAGGTAATTTTCACTAAGAAGGAACAATTTCACAAAAAGAAATATAAGTAATATATATATATATATATATATATATATATATATATATATATATATATATATATATATATATATATATATATATACTTGTTATTATATAGTAATCTTTTTAAAAAAATACTGAAAATTCGGAAACGTGGGTTGATACAAGACGTGACAGAATTTCTCTCTCTCTCTCTCTCTCACTTCCACGTCTGATTTATCGCAGTGATTAAGTTAACTGTAAGTTTCACAAAAAAAAAAAAACAGGAGTCAGAGATATCACAGAAATCATTAGGAAACTAAAATGGCAAGGCCATGTTACAAGAATGTCAAATGACCGCTGGTCCCAAGGTTGATCTTTAAAGATCATATACGAAATTGTGATCTGCAGAAAATAATGATGATTCGGACAGTTCCAGAAGATATTGGCGACGTGAAACCAACGATAGAGAGATCTGGCGAATCTTGGGGAAGGTCTATGTCCAACGACGAACACTAAATAGCTGATGAAGAAAACCCCAATAGAACCATGTAAGATTGAGAATTTGAAAGATATCTTTATTTGGGATACCTACTTTCAAAGTCAGGTTGATTTTGCGAGTCGAATGTGAGAAGATCATAAGCCATTCCAACATCAGGATGAAGAATATCTCTTACTTTGTCCATTGTGTCCAAACGAGCGACATGTATCCCGTTTCTCTTCGTGCTAAAATCCGTCCATAAAAGATAATCCTGAAAATAGAAAGGGTTTCTTTCAAGAGATTTAAGAAGGGCAATCAACATGCAAAGAGTTTTTTTTTAGGACAATTGAGAAAACTGAGAAAAATCGAAGGAGTGACATACACCAACATGTCGCCGAGTGTAATGGTCAGAGAACCGTAGAGTTTAACTCGGCTTGGTTTCCACTATTTAACAAAGATACGATCTGTAAATCCAAGCCCTAAAGGAAAGGAAATGAAAACACTAGAATTCTTGCTACCATTAGAGAAAAATGTTCTGTTTAACACCATCACAGCTGGATAGTACACCAGAAGAAGGCTGTAGAATGGATCGGTTGAAAAGTTCTGCTGTCCCGTTTATTATTGATTTTGAGTAGTTTTTACCAACGTCCTAACTTTCAGTTACTTTTTATCAAATCTTTGACTCGGGCCATAATTATACGGCAACAGTTAAATAGCGTAATCAGAAATTAAGTGTGAGCTCACGGTAAGTGAATCCAATATACACCTGGCTGCTTTTAACCATTCGGCCACAGGGACTTCATAATTAACATGGGATGATTTTACCCCTAACTCTCTACAACTGATATTCAACACCTGTTGATGTTTATATTACCTTAGTTTCTAAGCGATTATAGTAGTTTCAAAAATCAATTTTTTCAAAGCATATCAAAGCCCGTTGTTGGCCACAATGTGGTGTGATATGGAGGAGGATGAGCCTCACCCTGTCACTCTGGCACATAATGTGTTAAGAAAGGGTTGGATATATGCCTTTCCCAAAGGTCAGTGAACATAAACCGTCCGACCCAGGGTTTGAACTCGGTTAGCCGATACTATTCTCTATGCTGATGACCCCTAGGTCAACTCGAACCTACAAATTACTCTTAAGTGATAGTTTTCCAGTGGTCAGATAAGCGGAGTGGAGTGGATAATCTGACACGATTTAATAAGCGGTAGCGGAGTTTTGATATGCCAGCAGGTAAGAAACTATGTCCATCGGCACAAGTGGGTAGGGTCTGGAATAAACCTGAATTGTTGGAGAAAGGTTCATAGTAGAGTTGTAGGCACATGGAAAGTAAAAACGTACAGTATAGAAATGATCAAGAAAATTCTGTTTTTGAAGAAAAATGTACTGGAAAGTCTTTTGATGGTACATTTTCAACATAGTTAAACTTCAACATAATTGGTTTGATCAAGTTCTCTCCCTTGCATGATCAATATATGGGAAAATTTTGGCAAATCTGTAATTGCTTCTCTCCCTAACTATTAATGAAGGGAGAGGGTGATATCCACTTTGAAAAGATGATTTAACGGGGATGGGTCCTATTGTAAGCGGAGATTGGACTTTTTTACCCCAAATTAATACGCGGATTCGGGACGGCAATTGGGCTCCGAGGTGTATAAAACTCCAAAATATTCAAGTTCAATGCACCCTCAGTTTAACAGCCCCGGGTATGACGACTTTCAGATTTAGCGAACATGTTTATCGAATATGCTACACACATTAATTGATTTCGTAATCCTAACTAGTCAAAATTGACATAAACTGACACAGAAGTTGAAATAAAACGGCCAACTTGAATGTTGAACAGAAATTAAAGTTAATTGAAAAATTGTCTCTCATTACGATCATTTTCTGCAGTTCAAAACGAATGCTGGACGATAACTTTTTTTGCGATTTTTACCGACCTGTTCTGTAACATACGCCAATAAATTTATTTTCTTTATTGTATTAAAGCTAGTTTGGATTAAAATATTTAAATTTGAATTAGAGGAGACGAAAAACTGTACATGAAGCCACTTCTCAGGTAAGATCCGATTTAACAAACGCTCCCAATTAACAGACAACAGCCCGTCCCTATAAATCCGTTAGATCGAGGGTTTCCTGTACTTCAAATATTGCAAAGGTGATAGACTGAAGCACTAGTTTCATGAAAGCTTCACAAATGACCGAGTTATCTCCCCTGTATATCTTACCTACCTGTAAAGGAAGTAGTTGGAGATGTTTTTTTAGATTCTGGTGGTACATTTTCAACTTAGTTATACTGCAACACAATTGATTAGATCAAGTTCTCTTCCTTGCATTATCCGAGTATTAAAAAATTTGTCAGCTTTAAAATGAATTGTCTCCCCTTATTCTGGTTGTATGCCGTAAATGAAATAAATTATAAGATAGTTTGTATTTGTGCGCTATTTTTTGTTTCTTTTTTACATTTAATGGGAGAGTGTGTCAAACGTTGAAGTTTGTTTTTTGTTTTCAATAAAGTTGCTTCTATTCATTTTATTTTTGTATCGTTTTCAACATCAAGTGGGCAAGCGAATGAAACATTAAACGTTTGTAAAAAAAAATAATAATAATAAAGTTGTTTTCATCTATTTTATTTGTGTGCTGTTTTTAACATCGCATAGCGTATGTGTGAACCATTTATGTTTTGGGGGGTTGCCTTTTTTTTTAAATAATGTTGTTTTCATTCATTTCATTTGTTTGCTAAGATGATCGTTAGTTTATTTTCAAGATTAACTGTAGTTATCTACATTTTACGCACGGATTAGGAGAATCAACCCAATGCCTTAACCAAAAGGAGACTTACCTGGAAAATACTGATACCAAAGATTGATTCTTTTGCTTGTTTGGGTTTGGGAAAAACTATTCTGATAGTTTTTTCATTGAAGTCATAAGATGATACAACACCTAGGAAGGTATCTGCCCAATATAACCTGTAGAAAAATAGATGAAGGATATTAGATATTTCACACAAAAGGAAATATAATTGTGTAGCAATTTTGAATTGGCCGACAAGGTGAAAGTAATGGCTGACTTGCAAGAGGGGCTGCCCAAATTGTGGGGAATATACATGTATGTATCTTGTTGGGATCATCAGTTGTTTACCATGTAACTGTTTTGGGAATTTTTAAAACAATACACACACACACACACACACACACACACACACACACACACACACACACACACACACACACATATATATACATATATATATATATAAACTGAGAAGAGTTGCAATTGAAAGCTAACGAAAATATTTAATATAGATCAAGGTAAATAGAAGCATTAAAAATGGAAAAAAATGCTATGATTTATAATACTTCATCCACTTAAATAAATAAACATGAAAAAATTAAATAACATTTTTTTATTTCGTCCAATTCGTGCTGGCATATAAAGAGATGGGGGAGAAAATTGTTTATTTTTCCACACATCGATTTTTATCCCAAATACTGTGAGTGCTAGAATTCGCCTATAAGACGTAACAAGTATAACACGTCAATGAGCGCACAGATGCTCCACTCTATTCCAAGGCAGAGAGCCGGGGAGCGACACTTTAATGTCAGGATTGCCGAAATTGGTACAAATGTACCAGACCCAGTACTAATCGACCTTCTCTGGTATATTGGGTACAACCTTCGTAGAATATGGTACAATTTGATAGGATGCTAAATCAGACATTATTTGCTTGATTTAGCTGGAGTTTTTCCTATTTTAGCCGATAAAAATAATGTCGTGAAGGCAGCAGAGCAAGCCTGAGTCCCGACCCTAGTCCCAAAACTAGGAAAAATAATTTTTCGCGGCCACGGGCCAAAATCTTTTGGTCTCTTACCTCTGCTAAGAACAGAATGAGAACCGGAGAAAGATCGAGTCATCTAGGGTGAAAATAAGGGCGTGTGATGCAAAATCCACTGTCTTCCAAGATGTTCAGTGTCAAAATCCCAAACCAAAGGATGTGATTAAGAAGTCGCCCTTTTCTGACATTACATCTCAGATGAAGCTATTTTTGGCAAAGATATGTGAAGATACTTGTAACCGTGGATAAAGGGTTAAGGACTATCTAGTGCATTCCAGTAGAAAAAAATATGTTTTTCTTCTTTAAGAAACATTTATTTCCCTGACATAATTTCTTGGCCATTGTACCTGGCGGTATTTTCATGTTTGTTTTGATAAACTGATTAAGAAGGAGCAAGTGTGGCTAAGTGGATGTGTTATTGTTTTAAATGACCAGATATATTGATTTTGCGTATCAAATTCTGAATATTTTAGTGTCTTAATTTTCCTCAATTGACCTGCCATTATTTTTACACCTGATTTTTAATTCAATGTTCATACAACAACTAAAACAGGCTTCGACTAATCATTCACCGTACGCAAGACAAAATTGAAATAAAGGTCAGGGATGGGGACTGCCCAATCAAATATTTCCATCAAACCAACTGGAGTTACTCAAGAAACCGATACTCTTCAATTTCCTATAAAATTCAAGCAAATTCACATCCTCTAGATATTTCTAAAAATCGATTTAAAAACTTTGATCCGAAATTTCTATGCGTTCTAACCATATATATATATATATATATATATATATATATATATATATATATAATTAATAATGGTGTCATCCACAGACAACTGTTTCGTTGTATTACAACTCTTCAGTGTGGCTACAGACTATCCAATATCCAATCTAGTACCATGAGTTAGGATCGAAACTTTCGCTTCACACCCAGAGGCTGGTATTTTACCCTTGCCCTACGCACAACTGAACGGTCAAAAGGATCGAATTCAAGTGATATATTCAGAGTGCTCCATTCAAGAATTAGAAATATATTTAAAAGTTGTGGTTCACACTTTAGATGTTGATAATATCATCGGTGATTTCAGGATTCTTTTTTTTTCGCAAATGTATTTACCGATTTTCGGGGAGGTATATATTCAATAATTTTCCGGATGACACAGCACTTATCCAGTAAAAATGTATATTTTTGTTTGAAATTTCCCAAACAGATTTTTATTTTTCCTCTCTGGCACCTTGGTGGCATTTATTTGAGTGAATTGCGTTGTGTGTTTTGTTAGCCGTTTGGTAATATGGATGTCATGATAATGGGTTGTCTTGAAAAAGCTCTATTAAGGAGCAAAACGTCGGGATTAAAGATTCATTTGTCTCAGTCTATGTTTCGATATTGTCATTTCACTCTCATTTTGTCGGATTAACCATAATCCTTACTAAAACATTGATCAAACCCTACACTTGTAAATATACGGACGAATTATGAATATCGTTAAAAATGGACTTACATATCTTTTTTGAAGTCTACGAAGACATGAGATGGGTAACCCAGGCTTTTATTTGTGATGAGTGTCCGTCCTGACCCGTCCAGGTAGGCCCATTCTACTTTCGGGTCATTGCCAGCATCAGTCCAGATCAGGATGCTGAAATTGGGAAGAAAAGCAGTTTCGACTAAGTATCATTCCTAAAAGTCTATGCTAAATAACTCAAATTTTAAATCATGATCAGAATTTTTCGGTAGAAATATCAATATCTAAATAAAATTACTAAAGAAAAGTCATCCGGTTATAATTACTCAAAACAAAAGGGCTCACGACGGAATAGGTCAGTAAGACTCTACGAAAAAAAAGTTAGCCATTAAAAGAAAAGGCAATACGTACAAACGAATTGCACAAACTTCGGTCTGTTTTGATAATGGCGATTTCACGAACGTTTGGAAAACAAGACAGCGAATGCACAAAAAAAATGGATTTTTATTCGTCGACTTCTTTGATAAAGCGTTAATAAATTCGAGCAGAAAGGAAAGAAATAAAATAATTAAAGAGAAGTTCGTGTGTCAAACAGAATGGCTGATAAAGACAGAAAAATAAACAAGACAGAGAGAAGTAAAAGGAGGAAAAAAGTAAAGTAAAACAGACAGAAAGAATAGGATAAACACGCGAAGGAAGAAAGAGAAAGAGAAAGAGAAAGAGATATAAAATGAGTAAGGAGGAGGTCAAAGTTCATTAAAGATTACAGCCCGAAAGATTGTTATGATAACGGTCCTAATTTGTTTCATTTCTCTCCTGATTTTATAAAAACTCGGCTCAACTTATTCATGCTAAAAAATGGGCGAATGATATAACTAATTCAGGTTACCATGTCCAAAAATATGAGTTCATTCATATTTTGGGGGGTTCAGGAGAATAATACAATTCTGATCGCTGTCTCAAGTTTCACTGAGATCGAAGTTATTGTTCTCTTAAATGACTTTTACAAGGGGGATAACTTTTTCGTGAATTTTTTTTCAGACCCATTTTCTCAGAAAGTACGAAAAAGTATTCCATGTGTTATGTATTGGGTTGGGGAGACCAGCGGTTTAGAACTTTAAAAAAGATGCCTGGGAACGCAGGGCTGCCTCAGGGACAAATATGAGTGGATTTATGAATATAAGGGGAAAAAATAGATCACAAGGGAGAAAACTTTAAAGTTAAAAATATCATGTTATATTCCTTGAAATGTAAAGCTGGGGTTTTAATGACCATTCATTTTTTTTTTACCTCGTTTCATAAACTGTTTAACCTGATAATTAAGATCCCTCTAAACTCGAAAACACATTCCTGGACCGGACCAAAAAATTAATCAATCGTTTTCTGTAGCCTTTGGCTGTACAGAATTTCATTGAAATTCATTGAAAATTTTTGGAGATATTGCTTGGATAAACAGAGACGGACGCACTGACAAACAGAGAGATGGACAGACGGACAAAAAGAGAGACAGACAGACATACACACGGACACGTTTAAATACATTTATCTGTTTCAAGTTCGCTAGCAGAGATGAATAAAAACTGTTTGTTTACCTTCTTCCTGGGTGAACAGCAATCCCCAAGGGGTTTTCCAATCCTCTATCAATAAGAACCTGTTGATACATTCCATCTTCTCTGGCCACATTGATCGTTTTGTGAAGACTGTCCGTCCAGTAAAGATTCGAAGAGACCCAATCCAGTGCAATTCCTGTCAAAGACAAAAAGGGCACTTTAATATGTTGCAAAAAAAAATATTAGAATTTTATCAAATTGTTGAGAAAATGTTTTTTCCAAAATTATTATACATCAATCTATTGGTACGAATGACCACATCTTTAGTATATCTCAGAATTTTTTAGCTGAGGTTTTATTATTATTTCCATTAATATTCGGACCATCCTCATCTTTGTTGTTTTTCATACAACGTTTCGGCTGTTGCACTCTACGGCCTTCATCAGGTATCATCTGGGAGATTTTTGGGAAGTAACGAACCGAACCCTTTATCTATCCGACGGGGGTATATTGACCGTACTCCCTTCTTTTAGCGTTAGTAGTATTGTTATACTGTCTCACACTAGGATCGAACCTAGTACCATCAGATTACTTAACAGTAATTTTGTCTGATGCTGTAACTGCACTATGTCCACATGGACACATAACGCAGTGGTTACAGCATCAGTTGTCTTTCATATTTGATAATCTCAGAATTTCGCACCAAACCTTTTATTCAATTAATCTCAAATAATGAACTCGAAAACAATAAAGTTTGGATGCTTATCTATGACAAACCTGTTGACCAAGATTGGTTCTTGTTTTGTTTTGTTTTTTAAAAGCGTCTAGAGAACATTAATTTTTGCCAACCGGAAGAATAAGCTTTTAATTCCGGGAAAACTATTTCTCACAAGACTTGGAAAAGAAATATCTACAACAGTTGTCTATCGCAATTTCTTCAACGCTGGTCTCACCACTCTGCAATTTATATGCGCGTTGCTCTGGCTTGAATAAAGCCTTGACTGGTTTCATCAACCCACAACAGCTGCACCGCGCCGCGCTGACCTAGGAGTGAACCTTCACAAAGATCACCTGCATTACTCCGACCTATTCAGGGGATCTATGATAAGCGGATTTGGATATTTGGGCAAAATATAATCTGATGATGAGAGCACTTGAGACTATGAGTAGAAACGTTCCCAGAGTTTAAAACTAGTATCTACTTACACACTGAATTACACATATTTGCGTTATTTTGGTTGTTATGGACACAACCAACCGACAGTTGTACGATTCCACCTTCTTCTGGTGTATGTCGTACTGTATAACCATCTGGAAATTTTTAACCGAACTCATTATTTAATCCACGGAGGTAGATCCTTCTCAATTATTTGTCTCGTGCCAGAAGAGGGAGATTTCGTTATGAGATCATTCTTCCTATGTAATTCGCCCTTGTAACGTCATTTGTCAGCTTGAAAAAGGCCAGCGGGTACATCGCCCGAAGAGTTGTGACTATAACAAACACGATGAGCGAAACACTATCGACTTACCTTGAACTATCCCGACCCCACCGACGATGTTCTCCAGTGGAGCATCGTATTCCATTCGGACCCGGTTGATCCATTTATCCGTGTTGTTCGTAGAGAAATACAAAGTATCAGATTTAGCGTGCATGCCGAGGGCCAAGTAGCCTTTGCTGTCCAACAAAAAGCATTGGTTGTTTAAAGTGACATTGTTTATGTTCATGTCAGCCAGGTTTGCGGGAAAGTGACAAATTCCTTCATGGATGGAATACACATGGTAGGGTTGCCGGAATTGAGAGTATTCTGCGAATAAAGAAAGAAAAATTTACAAATCTTCCAAGAAATTTTCTTCTTGGTTAGTCAGGATAATTTTAGCATTTGTTTTGACAACATTCATCAAAACATCGGTTTTTCACTAAGCAAATATATATATATATATATATATATATATATATATATATATATATATATATATATATATATATATATATATATGTATATATATATATATATATATAGAGAGAGAGAGAGAGAGAGAGAGAGAGAGAGAAGGTTGTGTGTGTTTATGTGTGTGTATGTGTGTGTATAACACTTTGAAAAATTACGTAAATTGCATTAACAAATATTGAAGAATCAGTGACTGAAGTGACACAAAAATAATCTATTGAAAAAGTCTTTCACTATTTAGTGTTTGAAGCTGTAAAGCTTTCTGGAAAGAAAACGTCGTTTTTTGGTAGAAGAGTGTACTTGAAAACCTCCCTTTTTAATAAGTTTTTGAAGGGGTCAGTTTGCAATGCAAGATTATGCTTGATTGGTGCCCAAGTTCAATTCAGGAGCCTAAAAAATTGTGGATATTTTTATACAAAGAAAAAATCCTTAACAAACAATGGTGATCCTCCTCTGAAAAAAAACAGATTTCAAGCTTAGATGTCCGCAAAAAAATTGGTCCAGGCTTACTTCCCTTGGTTGTGTCACAATCTCTAAACATTCGTTCAGTAATAAAGCTTACAATCGAAGAAAAGAAAACAAGACCTTTCAGTTATTTACCTGTGCATGTTTTATGATCGTCATTCAGTTTATATCCTTCACTGCAATGACAGGCAGGTCCCATAATTGGATCATGTATACAGAAATGGTCACATTCAAGGGCTTCACACCTGTCTAAAATGCAAACGAATAAGTAGTAAAGTTGGAAAGTATATTGGCTGGAAAAAAAACAGTACAGAAGACTATACTCGTCTGAATCTTTTTAGACGAGGTGTTTCAATCAGTGCATATATTATTTGTTGACGATACAAGAATCGAGACAAATGGAGAAGTTTTACCAAAAGATAACACGAACGTCCGTTTCTCGAGGAACGCAGAACCTGAAATCTAATTCCAATTGGCTTGAAAATCCCAAAATCGGTAAATATGGAAAATGGCACGTTTAATTGCGAAGAGAACAAGATCGACCCTGGCCAGGAAAAGAATCCATCATATTCCTCGGATAAAACAACTATGGAAGATGTGAAATTACCGTAAGACTAAGTAAACTCTATAAGAAAACTGATACAATTTACAATGGAAAAAGAAACAAACGGCGAATCAAGCCCCACCCCTTCTTAGATTAAGTGATAACCTGCATAGAATATAGATATCCATATACTGTAAACCGACATTCACTGGGCGTAATCTAAAACAGTGTTTCTTGAAGTGGGGGGCAATTCATCCAAGGGGGTGAGACTTGAGGGTTGAAGAATGGGTGGGCGAAATTATTTGGGGGGTCGACCGAAACTAGAAAGATGAATGAAGCTGGAGGGATGTATCCAGGATGAATGATATAAGACGAGTGAATGACTTTATTCACACTGGGTGATTTCTCTGATTATATCTAGAATTCTCCTAACAAGAGTTTATATTTCAAAATAAGAAAAAAAAACTGACTGTTCAAAACCTGCGACATTGTTTATACAATTTCTGAGAGCATTTGGCATCATTTGGCGAGTAAAAATTCGCTCCTGTTTTAGAAATATTTGTTCTTATTGATTTTTCATGTTAATCTCCGCTAAAACTTTCAAAATGAAAATAAATTATGATTGCATCAAAAAGAAAAAGAAAAATATCGTCCAAAATGCGATATTCATTGGAAAATTGAAAAATGAAGCGTATGCATTAGTCATTAACACTGTATAGTCATTTGCTTTCTCTCTTGTACGTTCTACTTTTATCCCGAGAATTGATTTTTTTAAAGGAACAGAACGATGTAGAAGAGAAAAAAATATCATTCTTTCTTCGCCCTCTCTCTCCATCCTTCCTTTCAATGAACAGAAGTTTTGGGCCAGGGGATATTACAATCAAGCGATACAGAGCTGGATAAATGAACAAGCCATTGAAGTACATGATAAACCAATGAATGAGAAAATGAATAAATAAATAGATACAGGAAATTCAATTGGACTCATCCAAATTTTGCATCAGCATTAGCATTCTGGGGACTTCATTTTAGCAGTTGAAAAAGTTTGAATTTTTCGCTTTTCTTTGCTAAATATTTCATGTCCGTCTCCCAGCAAGAATTTACTACTTGTACGTGTCGGTCTTCAATTTCATCTAACATTTGATTTGTTTGTTTTTATGGCCAGTCAAGCCTCGGTCAAGCAATAGGGGGGTTGGGGAGTTTTTGGATTTGTTTCTTTGGGGGGTGGGTCATTTTATTTTCGTTGGTTTAAACGAAAAAAAATTTTGGCATTCTAAGAATTCATAACAAGTGAAAATCTTGGAACAAATCTGCTGCTGTTACAAAAAGGATGCTGCAGTCATGATGGGAAGACGAGGAGTCCCCGCTTGCATAATACAGAAAATCTCTAGAATGTACTCCCAACGTTGCTGTTTGAATTGGGAAGAACTGGTTGCCAAAAAACTGAACATTTGCCACAATGATAAGAAAAATGAACTAGAAAACTCATTGCACGATGTGGCGAAAATCGTAAGTTCTATTTGCCCATTAGCAAAGTAAAATGTCTGTTTTTAGTTCTCAGAACTATGCAGTGATACGTTTGTAGATAACACAATTCTTCCTCTGCAATCTGACACCCGGCGGTTGTCAAGTTGAAGAGTCCTTAACAGATTAATTTCCTTGAAAAATGATCCATTGGTATTTTTTTACAGACCAAAAGCAATGCATTTCAACGGTGTTTTTTCTTTTTCTTTTTTTTTTCTTTCTGTTGGCCAAATTTCGTTAAATTACTTCTGTTTTTCAGCAATTGGATCGGCTCAACCTATCACTTCAAGACAGCGGGTTTGATATCCTCAGTATCTTTGGGAAAACGGAAGCCACGGAAATGATGATCACCAGATGGTATGGTAACATTCTGAAAAGGAATTTCTCCAATTTCCCAGAAAGCTTTTGAAAGCTTTGTCAAAGAGTTCAAGTGGGAAGAAAAAACATCTTATCCGGGGGGTAAAAAAACAAAGAGATATCATTCCTAACAATCTGCAGTTGCTGCTTAGAGATTATTCCATTCATATTTTCTCAAGAAGCATCAACAGGAATTGGAAAATCAAACGTTGATAGTGCATCCTTCCACCGTCAACCATATCCGGTGGACAGATTTGGAACGAAAAGTCTTAATGGTGCTTCAATATGCCTTCACACGAAAATCACTCCTTGAGAGGTACTCCTATAATGGAGACTACTGGGTTAGATTACTCGCTTCCCCTGCGAAACAAACTGAGTGTCTTGATAGCCCTTCAACCACTTGTAATGATGACAACAACTTTCCTGTCGGAACAACGATTTTTGGCTACGAAATGAAAACCAAAAAAAACGGAATCAGGATGTCGATCTAATATCGCAAAACGCATAGGAGTGAGAGATAAAATACCGGTTTAAGAATCTTGTCTCAGATATATGGGAGCGTCATTGTCATTGATATGAATTTATTTTACTTCATATAATCTAGAAAGTCTTAATGCCCTTTCAAGTCTTATAATTTTATCACCTTAATTATCCGTACATATTTCAGAGATATCTAGTAAGTTAAATGAAATAATGTGACATTGAATGACGTAGATAATTCTATATTTTATAGTCTCCGTAGTCAAAGCACATCATGACAAAAAAATTATTCAATGATCCCAACCCCCCTTGTTACGGGCCTGGTCAAAGTTGAATGAAATCTTGTGAGGTAAACTCAGGGGTGACTGACTCTGAAAAAGGTCGGAGCAACTCTGATTTAAACTATGATTTGAAAACAGTACAAAAGGATAATCATTCGCTACTTACACAACCGAAGAAGACATTTACACTGAAGAGCCAAAACAATGTGAGAAGTGACATGCAGCAAAACTGACAGCCTTGTAGCAGCTGCACATGTCAGAGTAAGAAAGGAGGTATATAAGCCGTTGATGTATAAGTTGATTTCGAGTACTTTGATGTCTGTGCGTGTGTGTAATTTTTCTATATTCATACAGAAAAAAAAAAACGGTGACGACAGGCATATCACCCAATTCCCAATAACGGACTATTCATTTGAATCAATTGGAACAGAATATCATGAAATGGTTGATTTTACTCCATAACTATTAAATTAATTTTACCTTAAATTTACACAATTGTTAAGGGGATATTGAGTATAAGCATGAAGTTGCAGAGATAGATAATATTTTTGATAATTTATAAATACAGTAAGATTACAAATTCACTAAAATATTGTCATTTTTTACAACAATCGAAAACAAATAGATGATACATATAGTTATCTACTCACCTGAATTTCCAGGCTGTGTCGATTCATCAAACATGATGATCCCATACGGCATGTTACCCAATTGGTAATTAACTAAGCTCTTTCCATTCACTTTGCTGTACACTTTCAAATGACCTTCACTTTGTTCTGTCACAAACAAATAATTCTGAAATTAAAGTGAATAAACAAATCAGACTTCCAAATTACCTTCACTTTATTCAGTCACAAACAAATGATTCTGAAATCGAATTAGATAAACGAATCAGACTTTCTAATGATCTTCACTCTATTCAGTCAGAAACAAATAATTCTGAAATTAAAGTAAATAAACGAACCCGACTTTTAAATGACCTTCAATTTGTTGTGTCACAAACAAATAATTCTGAAATTAAAATGAATGAACAAATCATACCTTAATTTTTATATGTAGCGCTATAGTACCATAAATTTTAAGTAATTTCTAATTTACAATATACTTATTTAATAGATGATATTATTCATTAAATGATAATGCCCCAATGGGTATTTCCATAAGCAATTTACAAACTTTCCAGTACAGAGAAACATTTACCACGTACATTCTATAAAATAGGTTGCAATATCCTTGATATAATTTTATTAGATAAAGCCTGATCAACGATGATTAATTTTTTACTAGTATTTTTTCATCTTTATTTCAGGTGCTTTTCATTGCAGCTACCGAGACCATCAGTCTACAGCAATAAGTGAAGAGCGTGAATGAAGATGAAAAACAACTAAATTCAAGATAACAGAAAATACTATCAAAAATTTAAAAATGGTTGAAAATGCTTCCTCTGATAAAAAAAATTAAATCGAGATAATAGTACTAGTTATAATGATAGTGAATATAAAACAATAATAAACTCGGCGCCATGCGATCGGAGAAAAAATGAAGGATAGGTTTATTGATTAGATCCAATTTCTGTCTACTGAAAGAGTCCTTGTAGTTCAATCAGTAGAGCTGTTTCTGTGCATAAAGAGGCTTCCCAAGATTAAAAAAAGTAGGCAGTTCCGAGTCTCATCCAGAGCTTGTTCTTTATCTCTGATTTCTGATGTTTACTCCTACTACTATCACGGATAGTGGACGCAACGTTGAACTTATGGTTCTTATTTTTATCAGATTAAATATTGACAACCATTTTAAATTTTTCAATGGTATTTGTTTTCATCTCAATTTTAATTTCTATCTCAACAGTGCGAGTGGTTTGTCAACGGTGGTTATAATCTGCACGGATTGGAATAAAGGTTACGCTCTCAGAGAGATTTGAATCCACGTTCCTTTTGCCTTGGGAAGCTCGTTATCCGTATCAGCTGCTTTTACGGATTGAACTACGAGAATATTTTGGAAAAAAGATTAAATCTAACCTTTACCTGAAAGGAATACCGGTGAAAAATCATCAAGTATGGCATCAGTAATAGAAAAGTTCGTTTTTAAAAGAAGTCTTTTTTTAACCAAAAGTACCTTTACTTATAAGTAGTAATATTTCTTTTCTTCCTACATAAAGATTAGATTAAATCTTTTTTTACCAGATTTCCGGGGAAAAGTGACACTCGTTTGTTTGTTTTTTGTTTGCTTGTTTGTTTTTGTCTTTAAGCCAAAGTACTTATTCTTAATTGCTAAACAAGAAAAGCTGTTTACTTTTTTTTTTCACTAAAACTATTTCTTTTCAACTTATCTACCGGTAGAAGAAAACGAGAACCCTGTACTTTCACTTTCGCTTTTCCTTAAAAAAAAAGGGTATTTCTTCTTCTTCAACTCTAGGAGTAAGCAAGCTATGATATGTTTGTCCTCAGGCCTGAACTGCTTCTACAAATTCTCTGTTCGTAAGAAAAAGGGAAAGTACGTCCTTTCAACTTTTATTCACAACTACTACAGAGAGATTTTCTACGACCAGTTGATTGACCAGGAGAACCAGTACTTTCTGAATTTGTCTAGCTCGTCCCTCCATCTAATATTCTGCCGGCTTCGGTTGCGCATGTGATCTCGGAGGATCCATGTCGTGAGTTGCAATGTCCATCGGTGGTCCGCCATTCTTGCAACGTGGCCAGCCCATTGCCATTTGAGTTTTTTAATGGATTCTATGATGTCTCTGATTCTTGTCTTTTCCTGGGTGTACTGTGCTGTCTTGTGGTCTCTCCATGTGGGGCCCAACATAATTCTTTCATGTGCACGTTGCATGGTTCTCAATTTGCGAATCTAAACGTATAGATAGATAGATAGATGAAGCAAAGCAATACCAAGGATCAGTCCACCATTAAAATTGTTCTCCATTTTTACATAATGCTTGTGCAAATCAATCATTTGAAGCGGTCTACAGATCAGAAATTTTTTTTTAAATACCTTTTCCCCTGGACTTTTGCGACGAGAAATGACTATTATATATTAGCAAACTCAAAAGATAGATAGATAGATAGATAGAATCATGGTGTGCTGCAACCCTTTCCTGAATCCTTTGACTAGCCTGGCTGCATTATTAGAAGCGACAACAGAATGAATGAGAACTCACCTGATACAAAGCTATTCCATAGAAATTAGAAACTTCATCTGCAACGATGACTCTCCGGCCCATTCCGTTGAATTGGATACATTCCACCGTGTGTTTGCCATTGTCAACCCAATAGATTTTGTTGTCCTTTGCATCGACCAGCAATCCCCTAGGTTTCCTCATGTCCTCGCCAACCACGACCCGTCGGTTGTTACCAATCAGATCAGACACCTCGATCTTGGGCACTTCTCCCCAGTCGCTCCAGAACAAGTAGCTGGAAATCAGAACAAATCAATCAAATCTATTTTTCTTCATGATACATTCATTAGTTTGGATCTGGGATCCAGGATTTTTAGAAGAGGAATATCAAATGTTTTGTTTGTTATTTTGGGGTTGTTTTTTTTTTTTGTTTTTTCATAATACAGTTTCGAAAAACATGAAAGTATGATAGATACACAGCCCTTCATAGTAAAGTTTAGAATTTTTTAACCTTTTATTTCGAGACGTACTAGCACATCCAGATAACACAAGTCTCTCGCATTGCTCGGACTGAGTACTTAATCTGTGATATGATGTTCAATGGTGACTCAAAGAGGGGTGAAAAAAATGTGACAAATACAAGCTGAAGACACCAAGATAACTTTATTCAACCTAATCACATACAACTTCTTCTATACAAAGAAGCACACAAAAATACTATCTCCACTAGTTCCTCTCATGTCTATAAATACTAGGTGATTTTCAACTGTCTGAATACACTGATGCACATACTCCATTTCTGTTCGTACGTAAACACACATGCAAACATAGAAACTATCACATTCTTTCTGCATAAAGATGTAAATATAAACAATCACATATAAACATACGCAACTTATTCAACTTTTCATTTCAACAAACATCAAGAACCTTAATCTAGGGATACGTAGTGAAACAATTCTTTGAAACCATATTTCTCCTTTCCTGCTAATGGGAACTTGCTATAAGTATCTAGGATGTATATCTCTAATAGATACGTTACATTATATTCCTCTTCCTATCTTCAGTGTGCACGTAATATTACGTATGCATCTTTTCCATTCAACTGCTGAATGTTTTATTCACTCTTTTATGCATGCACATGTAAGCGAATATTTTTGCCGACAATTCATGCATGTTAACTAGTGCCCTATTTTCTTATACCTATCAACAACAAATTAAGTAATCCAACCACGCTACTACGACCAATAATAGCAACCATAGCTATTACTCCAGGGTTTACTTTCAATACTTTCTTCATATTGTTTCCTGGGTCCAAGTCTAAAAACATAGTTGTCGTGTGATCTGCTTATCAAAAAAGAACAAAGGAGGAATTTGAGGTTCTCAAGAATAAAAATACGCAGATTCTCCTGTTGTACTATTGGGAAAAAAGTAGATTTAAAAATACAACAGTCCTGGCAATAAAATCAAAGTTTGAAGGGAGTTATGGTCATTTTCTATACTTTTCGCCCATAAGAAATGATAAGATAGTTCTCACTATCAAGAAACAAAAATCGCGTTGCAAATTTGTAATGGCTATCATGTAGAGAGCTTTACCGTGGCGATTCCTTTTTATCTATCAGGGAGGAGACCTATCTCTGCACAAAATAGCGCAAGCCCCGAACCCTTTAACACCCCTTCTACTAGTCTTGTCGTTTATGATAGCGACAAGATATGAATGACCTGATTAATGATAATGATAATGCTTCAATCCAATGAATCTTATGATGAAAATTCAGGAAACCTATGACAGCATTATCTACAAATAAGAAAAAAGAGGAAAGAGGAAATTTAAAGTAAACTTGTCGAAAGTTGTGCAGTTATGATGTTTTCAGTCAATGAAATCAGGACCGTTTGGTAAATTCGTGCCGTCCACTTTCAGTTGGAATTCAACAAAGGATCACAATAGATACAGGTCTTCTTCATCAATGTCATTTGGGGGTGATCAAATAACGAATAAGAAAAAATGAATTATTTCTCCCGCCTCTTGTTGGGCAATGATCATTGTAAAAAAAAATATGAATATTTGGAAAAAAATCTTGTGATTGCTGCTGGACTAAAACTAATGGATCAGTTGAGAATGAACTTACACTGTTAATCAAACCTTCTTCTAAAAATCTAATATCTTCGGTGTTTTGAAAAAGCAAAGGGTGCAGATGGATGACACTTTTACCTAAAGAAAGCTTTCCTACTAATCAGCTAAAATGTCCTGCGATGGAACAGGGCTTTTATCTTGCAATCTTGCCGTTATAACGATGGGTTTTATGTGAAGAGAATTGATAATGAAAAAAACAATAACTACAGTAGACTCTTGTTATTACGGCACTCTGGAAGAGAGGGAGATTTAAAAGTGCCGCGGGGGCGAGTGTGTGATTGAATAGTGCCGTCAGAACAATATTTCTCTGTATATCAGCTTAAGTTTCTCTATCTAGCTCAATTCCTGCTTCCAAATTGTATATTTTCCTTTATATTGACAAAAGATTCAGTCTAATGTTATTGTAACCTCAAGTGTGTGTAATTATAAAATTGTTTGAAGTGGAGTGAACTATTGAAAATCTCAAATGGCAACGGGCAGGCCATGTTGCAAGAATGAAAGACAACCGATGGACATCACGTCTCACAACATGGATCCCCAGAGATCACTTGAGAAACTGAAGCCGACAGAATATAAGATGGAGAGATGAACTGGACAGATTCAGGAAATACTGGCTCTGCGACGCCCATGATAGAGAATCGTGGCAAATCCTGGGAAGGTCTATGTCCAACGACGGACGTTAAAAGATCATCATCATCATCATCATCATCATCATCATCATCATCATCATCATCATCATCATCATCATCATCATCATCATTTTTCAATTTTCTATCCAATTAGAAACCGACGACAAAAACTGTCACCATATGTTTCTTCAGTTTTCAAGCTAGTCCGGCTGACTGTTTAGCTTCATATGTATGTATTTATATATGTATGTATGTATGTATGTATATATCAGTGGCGTATGATGCCTTGCATCTTGGACAGGGTGTTTACAACGGATAGACAAAATCGCAAAAATATTGTAATGTCTATAAAAAAAAACAACAAACAGTAAAGGCCTTTTGGTGCAATGTCGGGAAGGTGGTAATGGTTTCAAATTGTACAGTCTCCCATCTTCGCTCATTCGATGTTACAAACGCCGAACAAATAAAAAGAAATAAGAGAATTAATGAAAGAAACACATAATCTCCATTGGACCTATTATGCATTGATAATCCTAATTCTACACATGATTAATTTTCTAATTTCTACAATCGGAACCATCTTCGCTACATTATGCGAAAAAGTCTTCAACTGTCAGTCAATTTTTGCTTTTTTTGCGTTTTTGTGCATCCGTAGCATAAAGCCCACACGAGATACAAAGCACCATACTCCAATAGTATGTGTGTATCACGCCTGCAGACTGCATCAACGGAGCAACAGGTTTTAGACACTTAACATTTACTCCGTTTTATGTCCAGAAATAAAGTATGTTTGTTTTGGGGGATTTTTTTCTTCAAAAATTCCCCTTTAAGCTTCTAATGTGGCTTTTAATTTGCAATGTGAGTTTATGCTAAATTGATCCCCAGTTTGTGCACGCTTGTTTTGATGATCACCACCCAATAAAAGTCGAGAGAAGTAACTTCATCCCTCTTTTTTTCCGTTTT
This sequence comes from Thysanoteuthis rhombus, assembly GCA_963457665.1. NCBI lineage: Eukaryota > Metazoa > Mollusca > Cephalopoda > Oegopsida > Thysanoteuthidae > Thysanoteuthis > Thysanoteuthis major. The sequence goes on along the minus strand of OY735226.1, from coordinate 9,856,575 downwards.
TCAATTGATCACCCCGAACATGGCATGCAACCAAAAGACGTTGGTAACTCGACAGTTTCTATTGAGTGACTAACCAGACCTACCATATGAATATCAATCATCACAGATGTATTCGCTTACGTAAATGAGTAGATGTGTTAATTTTCTTTGTTAAGTGTTAGGACAATAAATAACAAAGCATTCGCTGATGAAAATTTATGGAGGATTCTTTTTATCATTGAAGGACATATGAAAGTGCTTCAGACGATTTATAGTTAGTCACTCTTGAGACACTGTCATGCTACCAATGTTTTTTGGGTTGGGATAATCAATTTAAAAAATTGGGGTTAGGGGTGATTATTCGATAAGATACTACTCCCCACTTTTTGTTGGGCACCGATCACCGTAAAAAAAGTCTGAATGTTGAAAAAAGAAACGAGTACAAATGCTCTTGGAAACAAACTAACTCACCGATTTAGCATAAATGAACATCGCAAATTGACCCTCCCCCCAAAAAAAATAACTCATTTAGTTAAGCAATTTCCGAAAAACAAAATAAGAAAACATTTTTCTCGGCATAATAAGGAGTAAATGTTGAAAATTTCAGTCCTATAGCCCCATTGATGCAGCCTGTACGCATGATACAATGCCAGCCAAACCAACTTAAGAATTGAAGAAACCTATTTTGAAAGTTTTGGTAAATGTTTTAGTTGATGGTTCCTAATCGATCAGATCTTATGAGACGATTCCCATAGTAGTATATGCGATCGGTGACTAAGTTCCAGTTTTCATTAGATGTGTCACTTTAGTGACCCTTGCAAGTTTCAAGTCTGGTCGAGACCGGGACTTTATCCTCTCAAGTTTTTATGACCTACTTTTTGGCAGGATTCAAGAACACCAAAAGGATACCTTCAACCAAATCACTTAGCTTGAATTGTACTCTATCAGCTACACAGCACACGGGGAATTTTTTCATGGTGACTAGTTTTCTGTACTAAGCGCTCATGCCGAGAATCGGCCTCGGGACGTTCTGCGTTTGAGGCAGACAAGCTAACCATCATGATATCCAAAGGGACAGGAGATAGATAAATTTCCACTGGAATTCGTATAATCATTATTAGTCAATTTCATATTTCCAGAATGTTTTTTTTTTATTATTGATTTTTTAACAATTTCCCCAAATACTTATTTTCAGACGTCTTTTTTTATTATAACTTAATTCCGACCATTAATTTACAGTACTAAGTAGACAATGCAGTTTAATACGCTATACGAACTGGGTGACATCTTATATAGGATTTAAAACCACCACACCTTCATGTCGTTTAACTTGCCACAAAGCTCCCTCAACCAACACAAACACAACACCACAAAGAGCATCGTTGTTCTTCCCCCAATATCCGTAAAATTCCAAAAGACAACATTAAAATATTACACAACTCTAACAATAAACAGACACTTCAAATACAGGAGGCTATTCATATTAAAGTCAGACAACACACAATAATGGAATATTTTACAAATTCGGAGCTGGTATTTCAAAGTGCCCCTAACGGAAGTCACAATCCCAATATGTTATACTTTCTTCGGTAGTTTTGACATAACGGAAAGGTGATCAGACGTATTTAGCAACGAACGCGTTGACAGTTCACGATGAACTTTGTCAAAAATGCTGTCAAAGTAATTGATTTTGAAAAGAAACAATGTTACCGTGGATTACTCAATCCAATTCAAAATCTTTTTTGATTATAGGTCCTCATTAATAAAGTTATCAAAAAGATAAATGGATTACCAACTGAAGATACACTTAGTTGGCATTTAAGATGTGTGTAGTTTATCAGTTTCTCTATTTGCGTGGCAAGCTAGATTCTTCTGATTGGTTTTGAACCTGTTAAGAACTTAACACATCTAAAGTACTATCGCTATTATTGTTCGCTTCTTGATAATGACCAGTGATGGTCGAAAGCGCTCGAAGAACAATATTACGGACTTTCAGAAAAATTATTGAAAGTGTTAAATTGACGAGAATTTTCCGTCATGAACCTTGCTTGGAATAAAAGTTGCTAACCAATATATATATATATATATATATATATATATACACACACACACACACATATATATATATATATATATATATATATATATATATATATATATATTCAGAGTTGAGCACTCTTTAGGTAAGGTAACTAGTTTATTATAAGCTTAGGCAATACTCTTACAACTCTGGAATAGAGCACTCTGGTGGATGGGGAATTGTAATTAAGTAAATACATCGCTTAAATTCAACCTTGCTGACCGTCTAGTTCTGCGTAGGGCAGAGGTGATATGCCAGCCTCTGAGTCTGAAGCGATAGTAGATTGTCTATAGCCTCACTGTAATGTAACGAAACACCTGTCTGTGGATAACTCAATTATGTTATATATATATATATATATATATACACACACACACACACACACACACACACACAAATAACAATAAAACAAAAGTAAAAACTCCTCCCACCATAGCAACATCCACAAGACTTTTCCCCAAATTCCCCCAAACAGGAATCTAAAACACAAATAATAATTTCTCTGAACAGACCCAAACAGGCCAGAAACATTAACGCGTTTGTGCAGCAAATCTTCTTTATACCATATTTCCAGCTCTTCTAAACTAGCTTAACACTTTTAAAGAGTTTTAAGTTGAATTATCGAGCACTGTACGAAATAAATCCATCATATATCAGACATTACTTTATATTATATTATATCATATGATATTGCAATGTGTACATATATATATATGTGTGTGTGTGCGCGTTTGTGCATGTGAGTGTATGCATGTCTACATCAATGTGCATGTAAATAAGTGAAATTCGTCCAGTCGAAAATAATCGACAATAACGTGATTTGATCAAAAATGAAAACTTAGCCCCTTTGAGCCATTCAAAATTGCCAATTAAAAAATTGCTGTACCTGATAAGTTATCTCCCTTGCAAAATATCGACATACTGGTGGTCTAACCTATCCCAAACAGTTACCATGTTTTGTTGTAATGTTACTGCTTGGACCCAATGTTATATAAGGCGTCTCCCGTAGGAGAGGCGTACTTGTCACTAACCCGAAAATGCATTTCATATGGTGACGTATCCATTTGTTTGCTTTATTTGATGGTGTAATAAGTTTCCATTTCGCCCCTAATAATCTCTGTTGTGCTACCGTTTGCAATGCGATTCTCACCACGTGCTAATCTTTAATTGCTAATGCCAAGTAATGGTTGCTAATTCAGGACTTTTGTTAATTTCTATGTAATTTCACGTAAAAATATATTCTATACAATATACTAAGGTACCAAACAAATATCTATTGTGAATCGCGTTACCTGGAATCAATTTTTTTCATTCTGCCATATAACTTTCTTTACGTAATTTCCTCCTTCAGCTTTTTTTGCCTTCTGCAATTGCATTTTTCACGTTTTTTCCCTCCAGTTTAGCTTTCATAACCTAAATCCAGTCTAGGAGTTTTCATTCTGTTTTTGTTTTTTGTTGTTTTTTTTTTTTGTTGTTTTTTTACGCCGGTTTGATTTGTCTAAGCATTAACTCTAGTTTCATGGTCCTGTAGGCATTCATTCTAGTTAATCCTTAATCTCCTTTAATCTGGCAAAGCCCTTTAAAGAACAAAGAGGTAAGACAAATGATTTTTAGGATTATAGTGAACTACTAACCACTTCAATTCACAAATTCGTCGGCAGCCACTGGTTATACATATGGTAGGTACGTGGTTTTTGAAACCGCAAAACTTTGGAGCTCGTTTTTTCAAAAACCATGTTTTGTTCATTTCTACCGCTCTACGGTATACGCCTCAAATATCCGATGACTCGACCATAGATCTAATTCAAGTAGTGATTAAACAGAGGGATTAATTTAGTTTACTAGAAAAAGCTAAAAATCAGTTAGGAAAAGTCCCTTGGACAAGGCTAAAAATCTGTTAGAAAAAGTTCCTAGGGAGAGGCTAAAAATCTGCGAGGAAAAGTTTGTTGGACAAGGCTAAATATCTGTTTGGAAAAGTTCCTTGGAAAAAGCTAAAAATCTGTTAAAAGTTTCTATGAAAAGGCTAAAAACCTGTTCAGAAAAGGTTCCCAGTATTATATAAAAGTTATGTACGTCCGAATTTTGAGTGTTGTACACAGTCCTACTCGATGTATTTGAAAACAGATTTTTAAAAATCTTTTAGAAAAGGTTCAGTAACATTCAGCCAAATTTGTATTTGACTTACAAAATGTAAATTTTGAAGACAGATCAAAATATTAAATTTAAAACGTTAGGAGATAAGAGAGACTGGAGATGATTTGATAGAAATGTTCAAAATTATGCATGTTTTCTTAATTAGTTGACCTCAATGTATTCTTTACCGTATGATAATACAATGGCCTCAGAAGTCACGAACAAACCGTTGAAGTAATTAGAAGTTTAATTACATACCTGGAAATTCTTTTTTAGTAAGAGAGTCAGTTCCGGATAAATAATTACTACTCAAAATTCATTTCAGAATTCATTTCATTATAACGCCTTCAGTTATTTAATATATGAATTGATATAACTACTGCTACGGTAATTAAATGATGAGAATACAAAAAATCAATTTTGATTCTTGCTATGGCAAGCCTTCGACAGAGCCAGCTCAACTTTAAAAAATCAGACGATTTCAATAATCCTAAAAAGAAGAGTATATAACCGATGCATTCTCCTGATGGTCACTTATGGAGCTGAAACATGGAACCTAACCAAGAGACAGACCCGCAAACTGAGAGGCATGCAACACGCACATGAGAGAATCATGCTCAACCTTGCATGGAAAGATCACAAGACAGCACAGTATATAAGGAAGAAAACGGGTGTCTGTGACTTCATAAAAACTATTAAAAAAACTCAAATGGCAAAGGGCAGGCCACGTTGCAAGAATGAAAGACAACCGATGGACATCATGTCTCACAACATGGATCCCCAGAGATTACATGAGAAACCGAGGCCGACAGAACTCAAGATGGAGAGATGAACTAGACAGATTCGGGAAATGCTGGCTCAGCGACACCCATGATAGAGAATCGTAGCGAATCTTGGGGTAGGTCTATGTCCAACGATAGATGTTAAAAGACTACTGATGATGATGATGATGATGATGATGATGATGATGATGATGATGATGATGCATTGACTGATTAACTTTTTTGTGAATGTATAACTCGTCAGTTACCATTGCATACAATAAACGAACTTTGTTGAGTAAATTTTGTATTTTGCCGCGTATTTTATTTCTGCGTCTGAGATACACACACACCCGAACCTGAAGTACCCCAAAGGTCTAGAGCCGGTCCTGAACCGAGTTCTAGGTCTATGAAATAGTTTATCAAAGTATATCGTCCTTTCGACAGATGTATATACTTTCAACAAGATAGTAATAACAACAACTCAAATGCTCGGGGTTTGATTTTGTGTGAACTACATTAGTCGTGATGTGTGCCTGCATATAAGAAGTGTAAACACTTTTTTTTACACACTAATGAAAGTGTTCCTGTATTATGCATCGTTTACCAGCTTGCGTTACTTAATGAGGAAAAAAGGGAAAAAAATTACCCTTTCTGAGGCAAAACTGCTATTCCATGTGGTTTGTCTAATCCCAGATTGGTCACAATTTTGTACCTCGTCTGATTTGGTTTCAGCGGGACCATCATAATCCAGTTGTAAATTGCATCGGTCCAGTACAGGTTCCCTGAGATCCAATCCACAGCTAGACCATCCACTTCGGTGGACGTTCCATGATAAATGCTATCCGTCTTTTTTTTGCCATTTAGAACCAATCCTTGGATTTTTCTATAACCTGACTCACTCCAATAAAGGTAATTGTGGGCGTAAGAGAATGCCAGTCCCCTGAAATGCCAGTTGGTTGAGGGGGAATGTATCTGTCGGAGATTCATATTTTTGGCACCGATCCACTTCTCGGGTTTGCCTTCAATACCCACGATGCGTGCACGGCCGTACCCAAAAGGAAGATCAGACCATATTAAAGTGGATCCACTGAATACTGAAAAAAAAAGAAAGAAAAACGTATGGAAGGTAAATATATATTACATGACTGGAAAAAAAATGCACATTTAAAAATTACCATCTTCTTAAGAACAAATGCCAATTTATTAGTTGCTTTTTTTTATTGTAACTTTTACTCGGGTCGATATCCCTCCAGCAGTCGGTAAATAGTGTTTGATCGGAAAATAAAAAAATAAGCTCTTAGGTGAGATTTGAACCCACATATTCACAGGAGACACTGTTTACATAGGGCAACTGGGCCAGCAAGAATCAACCGGAAGATAAAAGTTCATATCGCACACTTGAACCCAATCTTCATTCAGATCTGCACTTGCGATAAAAACTAATGAAATCACGATGAACATGAAAAGTAGTCATAAAAAATCAAAATAAGGATTTATAATACTCCCTTTTATAATTCTTTTCTAAAAAAAGAGTAAAGTTTTGTACTTTGACTTCGAACGTAACAATGGTGGTAGATGACAATGACCATACCAAAAACCAGTGACGTATGCACAGATTACAGTCACACACAATTACGTTACGTACACAGAAACTCTCACAAATAAAGCCCAACCAAGTTTGATTTGTTTTGCTGAAGATTGCAAATCCCATTTATAGAAACTGCTAATGAAGGAGTTCAAAGGTGGAAAGTAGTTTTGGAATAACATTTTATGAAAAAAATGAATCCTGTTTTGTTTACCTTTTAGATTTCAATGAAGCGAGGGAGATTAACCCTGGCGTAGCAAAGGTTGTTCTTCATGTTTCTTTAGATTGATCAGAAAATAATTGGAAGGGTTAGAAAACATACTTATGGACAATTCTTGATCCAGGTATTTGTTACTTTATACGAAAACAGGAGAAATTCACTGAAGAAGTTATAAAACAACCTTTGTCTGTCGTCTTTGATAATAGGTAACTGCTGGGCAAAGGCCATTCTCATCTTCTATGACAAGTGCTACTGCTAAATTTTGCTAATGTTTCACAGGAATACTTTTCCATCTCATCTCTTAATTTTCTGTCTGGTCTTTTCCTACTGCGTTCGCTGTCCGACGGGCACTAATAAGTTAACCTTTAGCTCGACCTATTGTCTTTTTTTTCGCTATGAGTCCTGTCCAACTCTTTTTTTTTCTTGTCTACATACATGTACGTTAGCTTTTATCCTTTTTATTCTGAGTTCGTTTTCGAATGGTTTAGTAAGTGCCCTGGTTCTGAGCCCGAATGCCATAGCTGGCATCATGTATTAATAGTATACTTCACGTTGTGGGGTTATGGGCAATTTGCTTTTCAGTACGTCTCTATTTATACCAAATGCTTTCCAGACAATCGTTATGTACTGTTTCATTTCAGTGGTATTCTTTTAGCTTTATTGCCTGGCCTTAGTAAATGTATTCCTTAACGTCTTCTAAGGCTTCACTGTCTTCTAGTCTTTTTCGGGACTCTATCATTGGAAATTAATTGTGACTTTTGGTTTTCTCTCCTTTGATCACTTATCATCAACATTCGTCTTTTAGCGTCCATCGTTGTACATAAACCTTCCCAAGATTCGCCAAACCTCTCTATCATGGGTGTCACCGAGCCAGCATTTTCTGAACTTATATAATTCTTCACACCATCTTATTTTCGGTCGGTCACAGTGATCTTTGGAAATCTGCATGGTCTGACATTCTTTGACGTTGTCAGACGTTTCTGCAAAATGACCAGCCTATTGCCATTAGGGTTTTCTTATCGGTTCTGTGATATCTCTGACTCCTGTTGTTTTGATAATATACTGTGCTGTGATCCTTCCACGAGATGTTGAGATGTTGAGTATGATCCTCTCCTGTAAATGTTACATGGCCCTCAGTTTGAAGGACAAACTTTTGGTTTGGTTCCATAGTTCCATAGGTGACTATTGGTAGGGTGTATTGGTTGATAATATCACCCAAACTCTTTACAGCGACCATTGAAGGACTCCTACCATATTTATAAGTATTTACGAATATTCATTTAGTCTGGCACAAAAAGAGCTGTGATAATTTGCTAAATTAGTTCGCTGAACCTTACTCCATGGTGAGTTGCCTCTTGGTGATATCTGACACAAGGCCATCGATGTATGGTATTCAGTGAAGATTGAATTCACTACGCAGTGGTAATTGTCTGGACTAGTTTAGCCTAATCTTACTTATTGCAAGACTCTCCCAAGCTTTGTCTGGCACAAGGCCACTTTCGTAGACACTCAATAAGGATCAAACTCACTACAAAATAATGATCAAACTCACTCTCTGTAAAATGTATATTGTAATTAATGTAAGAATAAACACATGAATATTCAATAATTCATTATATACATCGACACCACGCAATATTTCACCAACTCCAGAAAGTAGATATCAGATCATCATAATCAGCTTTTTAGCACCCGTCGTTGGGCATGGATATTCCCCAAATTTCGCCAGACGATCTAATCTACTTAGTTCGCTAAACATTAAACAGGGTGACATATTTTTATAAACAACTCAGTTGAAGCTCAAGATACATCCTGCAAAAGAAGTGCTGAACGAAACTTTGCTAAATGAAAAATGCTAAACGGGTTTATTTCAACATAGCATGAATAGAGATTTTGCTAGATATCATTTTAGAATAGTTTATATCGTTGTTGAGCCTCAACAGGATGGAATAGATTAGTGCTGCGTATCTACTCAGGATAACGAATCTCAATGAAATCCTAAAAAGAAGAAGAAATCAAGCGAAGAATCACTCTAGGATCGAGAGCTTTTGGCAGTGCAAGCTCATCCTTCAAGAACGAATAAGTCCTGTTTATCCTAAAAGGGAGAGTATACAACCAATGCATTCTCCCGATAGTCACCTATGGAGCCGAAACCTGGAAGCTACCTAAAAGACTCCCAAGCTGAGAACCATGCAATGTGTAAATGAAATAAGAGGACAGCACAATACATCAGGGAGAACAGGAGTCCAATCAACAGGAGATATCGTAGAATCCATCAGAAAATTCAAATGGCAATGGGCTGGTCATGTTGCAAGAATGGCAGATAAGCGATGGGCATTATGACTCACTAGATGGATCCCCAGTGATCACATGCGTAATCGAAGCCACAATTCTGCGTTAACGTGAGCAAGAGTTCATCTTTTCATTAAACAATCATTTGATATTAAAAAACAATTCCATCGAAGAATAAATATGGTCGGAATGAATTCTATTTATGATATCACTGGATTTTTCCATTGGCAAACATCTAGAATTTTTTTTTCAAGTATAGATTGTGAAGATATTGTGAACATTACTCGTCAAAATAAGGCCCAAAAAATTTCAAAAAGGCCTTTTTTCTAAAAGCAAAAATAAAAAAGGGGTCTGATAGCGTACTGATGCCAATTCTCATTTCTTTAGAAGAAAAAAAACGAAATAATCAGGAACATTGAAACAAATTAAACAAACAGCCACACGACCATACAAAAAATGATGCAACTTTTCGACACCTTTCATGGCTACGGTTGATCAATTCTGTCCAATTCGTATCAACAATCCTCCGATTGTCGCAAATGAAGAAGCCGTAATCATAAGTACGTCTGCCGGGGTGAGGCATTTATTTAATAAAAGGATAATGGTTCAGGACGATTTTTCTTTATGACCTCAGCCTGATCCTCCCATTTAAAAAAGACTATTATTATTTGGTAAGAGGATTGCCACTAAAATAAATCCTTAAAATACTTCTTTTTTGCCCCCCCCCCGGATATTTATCCACCTCCTCCTCCTGGGAAAGTGGCAGCGGACGCCCACGCAGGATTAATGATGGTCAGTTGGCACATAGAAATCTGATGGTCACGACTGTCTCTGTCCTTGACCGATTGTCGAAGGATGTCCTTTAGTTAAGGCACTTGAGCTTCTTTACTTGTCACTGACAGTCAAGGGTGCTACCATCGCTCGTTCAAATTGGTCACACAATCAGGAACATCTTGAACACAAAAGCTGAAACAGAAAATAATGATGTCTACGGCTGACCTCTGTTACTTATGACAAATCAATTTTCCCTCTATCTCTCTTTCTCTCTCTCTCTCTCTCTCTCTCTCTCTCTCTTTCTCGCAATAAAATGTATATTGTAATTAATGTATGAATAAACACATGAATACTCAAAAATTCATCATATACATCGACATCTAGCAATATTTCACCAACTCAAGGAAGTAGTTATCTGATCATCATTATCAGCTTTTGAGCGCCTGTTGTTGGGTATGGAGGTTCCCCAAATTTCCCCAGACGATCTAATCATTAGATATCAAAAACATTCTATCAACTTTCAAATCGGGAATAACTATCTCAGGATCTGACCTGTGGCTACAAGAAAAAACCTATCATTTGTCGTCTCATGGCAGCTCAATTGTTTTATAAGAGTGGGAGTAGGGTGGGAGCAGGGTGGCCAGGTTAGTGGGTTTCTCGTTCTGATGGCACGAAATTTCCACATTTATTGCTATTCTTAGACTATTTTTAGCGCTTTTTTTTCAGAGAATTTCTAGCTATTTTGGGGGTTTCTAACCAGTTTGGACCATAGAATGGCTAACAGTGTCATCAGCGTTTTTTAGCATTTTCTACACTTTTTCGAGGTCAACAAAAAATGATGTTGGGAACACTGAGATGAGGGTTTCTGATGCCCCCATGATACTGGTTGTGGGGACTGGAAAATTTCTGTCTTTGCTTACTTGTACGCGTGTGGACCTCAAGGTTGAACCGACCTAGTATTATATTCCGCCCTCGTGGGGGAGGCGGTTAGATAAATACTTTGAAAGCGGGATTTTCTTTCCCCGCGGACAAGGGTGTCAAACGACGTCTAGATAAATCATTTTCTTGCTAAAAGACAATTCATCTGTCTGGCAAGGGTTAGGGGAGTGTGACATGTCTATTCTACTTTTATACCTATTCATAGATATTCATACAATGGTGCATCAAAAATGATCTGACACCGTTATTAGCTGAATTTAATTTAAGTGATCAAGGGAGAATGCATTGTAAGGGAGAAGATTATTCTGAAAAAAAGATATTCACTTCCTAAATTTAGTTCCCAGTATTGTCTACTAAATCACCATTGTGTCGGATAAACCTTATCCACTTATTCCCCACAAATAATTGTTATCATAATTTCAAATAGACGATTTATTTGTGATTACATTCTGCGTTTACACATCTGATAAAATTTACTTCTGCTTTATATTTGTATAACATCATCTCGTTAATACTGCATTTCTACTTGTCATCACATAAAGTTTCCTTCGTCGTCGGATAAGGTTTCCATTTGTCATCGAAGAAAATTTCCTTATGTTCAATGTGTGAGTTACGTGGGAAATCTTGTACAGCAAAACTATTTAGGCATTTTAGGCTAAATATTCATAAGATATTGTTATATTGACTCTACATAAAGTATCGAGCACCCCTGAAGAAATTACGACCAAATATATAGTATTCATCATATATATATATATATATATATATATATATATATATATATATAGTAAAAGTAAACAAAGATACTAGATGGAGGCATGAGATGACAAGGTTTGCTAATACGTGAGTTTACAAATTCATACAAGACTATCGATAAGGTATGATGACGAATAGGGAAATGATATGCAAGGTTATATTTTAAGATTACTATATATCAGTAATGATTCATTTCTTATTCCCTTACTTAAGAAGTTTATCCGTATCAGAGACAAAATAGCGATACATGAATACGAAAGTATTACTATGAAGGGACACGCTCACAAACTTATATTTATATATATAATCCAGAAGTCAGTGACAAAAAGTTTAATTCTAGTTGCGTTTTTCAGACTGAATGGATAACTTGAACTCATTTAATCTAGCATAACGTTCTTTTTTAACTTAGAAAAATATAAATTTTATATATTTCAGTAAGATCTACATTATATATATATATATATATATATATATATATATATATATATATATATATATATATATATATATATATATATATGCATTCATGAACACATTGACCTATATGTTTATCTAAATATCCATTCATCCGGTCTTATCTGTACTGTTTTCCTTATAACATTCTTTTATTGACTGAGCACACACGCAAGAGAGAATATGCATATATATATATATATATATATATATATATATATATATATATATATATATATATATATATATATATATATATCCTAGAAGGCTTTACAGCTCTAAACACTGGACACATTGAAAAAAAATTTTAAGATATTTTTTGTGTCACTTCAGCCACTTATTTCCAAATATCTTTTAAAGTAATTTATGTAAAAAAAATTTCAGTGTTTTTTTTATGTCTTACATAAACTTTGTTATTGTGGTACAAAGTGTAAATTTTCTCATTTTTGGATCATCAGTTGTTTACCATGTAACCGTTTCGGGGATTTCAAAAACAAGATAGTTATGATAACATAGCACCCAGCAGTGTTGATCAAACATTATCTCCTTTTCAGATATGATCTTGATGTATAGCTTATGTCATATATGTAATTTGTAATTTATATAAAGTAATAGAATAATGTACTGTATATGGATGGTATTTCATACACATAATTTGAATTTTTAAAATGAGGCATCCTTACGTAGGTTACCCGAAAACGTACCGAGGGATGAGGGATCGGTGAGTATAAAAACATACGTGACTTGTTGTTCGCATCACTCCTATTGAGTGTTCTCCCACGTGAATATTAAATCCGTTGTGTCGGTTTAATCTCAGGCTGCATGCAGACTAACTTAGGATATCATCAGAAAGAATATTTATAACACAGAAAACTTTTTCGAGTTATTTTCTACCAACATTTTCAACGGAGGAATCTGACAATTTCTCTCACTAACGTCAATTTTTGCATGTTGTATACTATCTCACTTCCGTCTACTTGTTTTTTTCCCTTAAATCATCGAATAAATTAGCCTTAAATACATGGTTGAAACGATACCAAGCCACTTTCCAGCCAGTAGTAACACCTCAATGGACTATTGCACGAATATACCCAGACAATTTGTTACTTTGCATTCTATGTTCGATATTTCACCCCGCCCATCTACTTACCAATCCGACAAATGGACCCAAGCCAAACTCAATCCATCTCTTCTGATTACCCGATTCCCCCAATATTAATGCAAATCTATCTATTTCAATGTACATTATTTATTTATTTTACTTTCATTCTCTCGTTTACATAATTTTCAATTTTCGCTGTTATTTCATTATGGTGATGCTGATAAGTCTCTAATAGATTAGGGTGTCTACACATGGCTTCGAAAAATTGTCTATAATACTATTAATTTCGCCGCCTTGATTGATCATTCTTACAACTAAAAAATCATGTTCGGTATAAAATCAATAAATCTAAGAGTAGCCCTAGCTATTCTTGAATATTCAGATAAAATAGTTCCGATGGAATACAACTTGTTCTAAATGGCATATATAAGATATGGAACAGACATGAGTCTCGTTCATCAAATAATTTATCGATAAATATTCCATTTTCGATTTTATTATCCATATCTCGGAACACTGCTTGTATGCCGTCATGTCAACATATTAGTTAAAGAACCTTAGGGTATATATCACTATACGATTAGTCGAATTCTCCTCGGTCATTAAGAGAAGATATGTTGTCAATAAAACGAATACAACCTAAAAATGAACGAGCTTGCTTTATATTAGTTCTAATTAAAATATATATCCATGTTTGAGTGAATACAAATTTGCCCAGTGGGGCACAGAATCAATTCTAACGGGGATGCCTATGATCTGATGAAATATTTTATTTCCCACTTTAAAGTAAGATTCCCCAATAAGATAATTAAAAAATCGCCTTAAGGATAAAGGATGTGAAGTCACTCTTGCTTTATTTTTGTTTTACGCCAGAAAATTACTGAGTTTGTCAACGCAATATGTTTACTATTTCCTCCTACAAATACAAAGTCTATCATTTTATTTAATTATCAATGATACACACACGCACAATATATCTGGTACAAATCAGTCTAGCAGTATAACATAATATAATAATGTATCAATAATATAAAGCCACTTCTGAAATGTAATGGATTTATTTGATTGAGCGCTGGATACATACAACTTTTTACTCATGGAGTTAAGTTGTTTTGGGGTAGAACTGGAAATAAATAGTAGAATGTGGATTCGCTACACAAACTAGCTATATATATATATATATATATATATATATATATATATATATATATATAGTAGAATGTGAATTCGCTGGACAAACTAGCTCATGTTTCTGCCCTCACTGAGGCCCGACGAGGGCAGAAACATGAGCTAGTTTGTCCAGCGAATTCACATTCTACTATATATATATATATATATATATATATATATATATATATATGTAGACTAATTCACAAGTACAGAGTATATTTCCTAACCGAATGTTTCTTTAAGGATGTCTCTTCCCAGACTAAACTGCACTTAACATTTAACTATGTGTGTGCGTGCATACATGTTTGAATGCAATTGTACATGAATATACTTCCTGCATTATGTATGCGTGTGTATGAAATGATAGATAGACAGACAGACAGACAGATAGATAAATAGATATATAGATAAGAAAATATATAGATGATTATGATTAGAGATGGATAGATAGATAGATAGATAGATAGATAAATAAATATATTGATAATTATGAACGCATGCACATACGAACACACAGATAGATAGATAGATAGATAGATAGACAGATAGATAGATAGATAGATGAACAAATAAATATATTGATAATTATGAACGCACGAACACCCACCCATATATATATATATATAGACAGAGAGAGAGAGAAAGAGAGAGAGAGACGGATAGATAATTATGAACAGTGACAAATGTATAGATAGACAGATAGATCAATGATTAAATAAATGATTATGAACAAATATAGATAGATTAATAGATAGATATGAACAGCGATAGAAAGACAGATAGATTAATATATAAATAATTATGAACATAGATAGATAGATAGATAGATAGATAGATAGATAGATAGATAGATCTGAACAGACATTGAGATAGATATTATGTGAGCACACTGAGATACATAGATGTGAACAGGCTGATATGGATAGATTAAATAGTTAGATAGATAAATACATACATACATACTCACATTCATACATACATACATACATACATACATGTATACATATATGCATACATACAAACAAGTCGAATATAACGTGTTATTTTCATCTCAACCTGATGTTTTGTTCAAAAGATTACCTACAAATGAGGTAAAAATTAGCAAAAAAAAGACAACCGTTCATATTACTAACATTTTGTTTTCGCACGTTATTTATATAGTCAAAGTTTCTGAACAAAAGAAGAATACCTACCTGCAGAGACTGGGAATGTCAGATATGAATAAAATAAACAGATGAGGAATGGTAATCTCAAATAACTGAAATCCATTGTAGTACAAAACAAAAAATAGTATCCGTCTGTGGAACTTCTATAAATATAAATCCGTGCGACTGGTAAAACGTGCGTATAGAAATTATAAGTAAAAAAAAGCTGGAATAAATAAATAAACTCAAGTCCTCAGTCGAGTAAATCCTTTACAAGGGGGGAAGATGTTCAATCTACGACGGCGAAACACACTATATTAAAACGTTTCCGTCGCAAACACTTGTTGTTGACGAAAAGAACCACATCCGGCTCTCTGTTCTGCCATGGTCAGTTTTGCTTTTTAAGAGCTCAAAATAAAAAATAGCACTGACCACTTGTAGTCTGCTTTAAACAGTTTTTTTTTTCGTATTCAGTGGACAACGGTGCCTCAGTCCTTTTCAAAGTACCCCTTTTTCACACTTACCCCAGCGCCCAAGGTCGGAGTACTGCAATTGTTCACAACCTTTCCAATGTAATTCATCATCATCATCATCAGTCTGTTAGCGTCTCTCACTGGACATAAACCTTCCCCAAGATTTGCGAGTCCTTTTTATCATGGGCATTGCAGGGCCAGTACTTTCTAAAATTATCTTGCCCATCACGCCATCTTACTTTCTGACAACCGCAGCCTCGCACTTGATCTATGGGGATCCATGTTCCGAGTCGTGATATCCAGTAGTTGTCTGACATTCTTGCAACATGTCAAGCCTATTACCATTTGAGTTTTTTAATAGTTTCTCTGATCTCTGGGACCCCTACCTTCTCTCTGATATACTGTGCTGTCTTATGATCTTTGCATGTGAGGTTGAGCATGATTCTCTCATGTGCACGTTGCATGGTTCTCAGTTTGAGGGTCAATCTTTCGGTTAGGTTCCATGTTTCAGTTCCACATGTGACTATCAGTAAGATACATTGGTTGAATACCCTTCTTTTTAGGACTAATGGGATTCTCTTGTCATTGAAAGTTGAGCTTGCTCTACTGAAACCTTGCAAACCCAGGGTGATTTTCTCCAGCCCTGCATTTTCGATTTCGAACGTTGTGACTTTGTTACCAACATGTTTGTTGTATATGACATTTTGCTGAAGTTTATGTGGAGACCGATTTTCTTGTTTACTTCATTTAGTTCATCTAACATGATTTTGTGACAATGAAGGTTCTTAGCAAATGGGACGATATCATCAGCAAATCTGAGCTTACTTAGATATTCTCCGTCTATCCTGATTCCTTTGTGTTCCCAATCTAAATTCCGGGAGATCATCTCAAGGCCGGCTGTGATGAGTTTGGGTGAGCAGGTATCACCTTGTCTTACTCCTTTTTCTTGTTGAAAAGGCTCAAGGCCTGATTAAGGAAGTGCTGTGTCAGTAGATATGTTGCAGTACTCTGACACATACGGGGTCTACACCTTGTTGTATTGCGTCAATGACTTTCGGGGTTTCCACAGAATCGAAGGCCTTTTTAAAGTCAACAATTGCAGCAGCTAGTTGCATTCTATATTCTGCTGCTTTCTGTCTTAATTAGTTCACTGGATGGAGATGGTCGATGGTTGAGTAGCTTTTTCTGAAGCCAGCTTGTTTCCGTGGTTGGTTTTTATCTAGCATTCTGGTGATTCAGTTAGTGATCACTTATGCAAAGAGTTTGTAGATGCAGTTGA
Organism: Thysanoteuthis rhombus; assembly: GCA_963457665.1. Lineage (NCBI taxonomy): Eukaryota > Metazoa > Mollusca > Cephalopoda > Oegopsida > Thysanoteuthidae > Thysanoteuthis > Thysanoteuthis major. The sequence continues at coordinate 9,839,431 of OY735226.1, read as the reverse complement.
GTAGACTAATTGGCCTTTAGTTGTTGAGATATTCCGGGTTTCCTTTTTGTATAACAGCATTATGATTGCAGTGTTCCACTCTTCTAAGACTTTGTTTGGGGCATAGGTTGAATACGATGGCTAGTTTCCTAGTGATGACCTTTCCAGGTTTTTTGAGTAGGTCGACAATGATGTTATCGGGTCCAGGGGCCTTTCCTTTCCTTTCTTTGTTTGATAGCTTGCTTCACTTCCTGAGGAGTAACTTCTAGGAAATCCCTGAATTGATTACTCTCGATTTTGTGTTTCTTGTTCATTTTTCTGCGTTGTTTGTTTGTTGGAATTGATTTCTTTGTAAAATTCCAGGGCACGTTCGACAATTAAGTCCCCATCCGTTATTAGATTTCCATTTGCTTTGAGCACTCTGGTTATTTGCTTTCTTCTAATACCGAGAGATTTTCCAATAGTTTTGAATCCCCTTCCTTTTTCGAGAATGCTTTCAATGACTACTGTCGTGTATTTTTTTTTGTGTGTGTGTCTTCTTTTCGTTTCTTTTGGATGTTTTTAATTGGCTCTGTTGCTCCTATCTTTTTTATCATCGTTGGGTTTTTTTATGAGATTTTCGGTTTCTTCCGAGAGTTTGTTTATGGTTTTTGAGCTTTTTGGCTTAAACTTACTGGCGACATCAATTAGGGAGGTTGTTATCTTGTTGCTGAGATCATTGATGTTCTCTTCTGGTTCGGTGAGGAATTCATATCTGTTCTTCAGTTCTTTTTGAATGGTAAGTGGTTGCAGTTTGGTGTTAAACATTATTCTGCGTTTTGTCTCGGTCTTAATTTGATTTTTGCTTTTTATCATTTTATAGTCACTTCCTACATTGACTTGATTTAGGACCTGTATGTATTTAACGGTGTCGCTTTTGTCTGCTAGAAAGTAACCCTTTTCGTTTTTGGTCCCATGATTGGGGCTCCTCCAAGTCCACTTACAATTGACTTTCTTTTAAAAGAAGATGTTCATGTTTTGAACCTGTTTTCTGTTGCAAAATTTACAAGATATCCCCCCTCTCGTTCCATATTTTGTATCTGTACTTACCGACACGATTTCTCGTTTTCCACTCTTCGGACTTTTTCATTGAGACACGTCGCTTTTTGCCAAAAGTCTGTGGTTGTCGGTACTAATTCTATCAGAATAGAATTAATTCAAAATCAATTCTAGGAAGCGAAAAATTTTTCGAGGTTAATCAAATCAATTGAACACAACGATAAAAAGCAAGCGCTATAATGAAATCAAAAATAATTTTAATGAACAACACTGGTGAAGTAAATTCAGACCTTTGGTAGCTCAGTTATATTCCATTTTGTATCATAACCCTCAAGCCAAAAACATTCACCATGACTTTTTTTTCGCCCAGTAGCCTTATTCCCAACCCCTCAGACTATCTAAATTTCCCCCCTTGGGGGAATCACCCCACCCCCGTTGGGAACCACTGGTCTATTGCTAATTGTTGACTCAACATATATTCAAGGGACTCCAAGTGAGGAACATACTGTGGCCCATTTGTGAAGTGTTCGCCTCCAGTTTGGCTCGCTGTATGTAAAATCCATGTCCGAGTCATACAAAGGAGTTTTAAAATGGAACACGGTACCTCTCTGCTAAGAACACAACAGGATTGAGGGAGCCTGGGGCGAGATAGGCTTTTCCAAGACCAAGACAAACCTGTAAATAGGTGTCTTAGCAACACGGTACAGTGTACAGAAAAACCCTGTACTGAGATAAGGGACCAAGGACCACGTGAGACATAGACAGTTTTTAGTATTTAGTTGATAAATTCAAACATACAAAAATAATGTGTACCTTGCAATAATGAATCACCGTGGCCTGTGCGTGTATATGAACCGAATATCTGGAAAAAAATCTCCGTAAAGCACTTTTTTGTGAAACAAAAAAAACTTTTTCTGGATGATGGTGCCTAGTGGTGTACTCATTCAAAATTTCAAGTAGCAGCTCCCTAAATGAGACCAGGATCACCCAGAGGCACACACAAACGAGCAAAGATAGAAAAATCTGTTGCACACTTGGCTGGTTGGACGGTCGGACCATTTGTGGGGTTGTAGTGAATCCATACGGTCAAATCACGCTGAAAGCACCGGTTCTCGTTTGATCAGATGGATAATCCATCATCAGGTGTTATAATCATCGCTGACTGCACAACACTTGTGGATCCCATAGGTGCACGAACCAGGGGGGGAGAAGGGGCAACAGCCCCCCCACCACCACCACCACCATAAACACACATACACAAACACTCACAAAAACGATTCGTGCGATACTGTGTGGAAAATTCAGGCATCTGATATTATTACAATCAATAAAAGTAGAAAATATTTCTTCTTAGTTGCATGTTGCGTGATCTATACTAACTAGGTATCTTGAATTGATAAAAATACTTATATTAATTGAAATTACTATTTGTATTTTAATCTGCATAGAACTTCGGGCGAATCAAGTCTTCTGCCCCTCTGCTAGTTACTTGTGATCTTAATCTGTATAAAAATTTAGGGCGAATCAAGCCCTCTGCCATGAACACACGCTGACGCCCCTGGCACATTAAAACCGACCCTGCGTCACATTTTACCTGTGTGGGGAGGTAGTTAGATAAGTATAGAGAATAAAAATGTAAAAATTTACATAGGATTACCACAGATTAAAACTATTACAACTATTTTAATCTTGAAGATTAAAATGTTGGGTCATTAAAAAAGATTGAAATGCTATGTCATTCCTTTTCAACTGAGACGGGACAACGGGCTTCAATAAACTCTTTCCATAGCGTTCAATCCCAGGCAGCATGTCGTGCTTCTCTTTTTTGTCTGTTGGTGTCCATTTCAAGGTGTCTTTTGTGGTCTGATCTTGCTCTATTCTCGATACATGTCCCAGTCATCTCAAACGTTTGTGCGTAATTTCTTCTACCTGTTATATTGTACAGTTAATGGTTAAAGATTTCTGTTGACCAGAAGATCTGGCATATTCGACTGAGACATGCATTATGGATAAGTAGCACTTTCTTTGAGTTAGGATCAAAATGATTGCTAGAAACTATCAACCGAAACTGTCGATTCAAGTTTCTTTAGTTTTCAAGTTGGTGTGGCTGACTGGCTGGCTGTGTATGTGTCAAACCGCACCAATGAAAGAATGTAGGTCTGAAGAGTTATGGCTACAAAACTTCTTTTTCGAAATCAACACAACTTTTTTTAAAATTCCAATCCGCTATGTAAGTTTATGCTAGATTGGTCCCTAATTTGTGCCCAGCTGTGTTAACCTTTGTTTTCTTTTTTCTTTTTCTTTTTTAAAATTTTCGGCTTTTTTTTTTTGTGACCAAACAAAAGTTGCGAGAAACAACTTATTCGTTGATCACCATTTTTTGATTTTTTAATTGATCACCCCCAACGCAGCCTACTGCCAGAGACGTTGGTCACGTGACGGTTTCTATTTCTCTAGAGTGACTGACCAGACCTGTGATACAATTCACTTCAGTAATTGTTTCAAATAATTTCTATTTGGAGACAAAATAGTATTGTATAAACACAAAAGTTTTTTTTTGTAAGGAAATATACACACACACACACACACACACATTGTGGCCTTTACATTAGTCTCTCTATTCATCCAGCGCTCTTTCTCTCCGTTTCTCTTCTCTAATATTCAACACACACACACATATATATATATATATATATATATATATATATGTATGTGTGTGTGTATGTGTGTATGTGTGTGCATGAGTACATTGGCAAATGCTTCACTGTTTCTAAACAAGAAAATCAACAAAACGAACGGAGAACCCTCTTAGAATTGTACATAGATCCATGGAGAGAGGAATGCCAGGATTAGCTCCGAAAGATAGGTAAAAACATGTATTAGAGGGATGACTGACATGAAGGATATTATACAAATAATCAAGCAACAAATATGAAATATAGAGATGGGCTGGACATTTATCGAGAAAAAATGGCAATAGATCGAGCGAAAGGTTAACAAATTGGTACCTGTGGTACAGTAAACGCAGCGGGGAAAACAGATACAAGATGAAGGGATAAGATAGAAAGGTCAGCCGGTAAAAAATGTCAGAGGTCAACACAGTCGTTGTCATCTTGAAGGTAATTGGGAAGATCCTCATCACGACTCACAACATGGATCCCCAGAGATCACATGAGAAACTGTGAACGACAGAACACAAGATAGAGAGATGAACTAGACAAATTCAGGAAATACTGACTCCGTGACGCCCATGATAGAGAATTGTGGTGAATCCTGGGGAAGGTCTATGTCCAACGACGGACGTTAAAAGACTAATGATGATGATGATGGTGGTGGTGGTGGTGATGATGATGATGATGATGGTGGTGGTGGTGGTGGTGGTGATGATGATGATGATGCCCAACAGCGATTTATTTTATGTGTGTATATGTATATATATATATATAGAGAGAGACAGACAGACAGACAGACAGACTGACAGAGACAGAGACAGAGACAGAGAGAGATAAGCGAAATCATAGTGATCGAATGGGTAATAAAGTGCCAGTTCTCCAAGTGCCTGCTTAGTAGCTCTTACTCGATCAGGCATGAAGTCTGCAAGACCTCTATCAGTTTTCTGTGGGAAGGGTCTCAACAACAGGTCATTGAAGTACCCAACTGCAAGTTACGTGGTGGAGGTTCTGAATAGCGAGTTTATTTGTGCAACACATCCCATAAGTGCTCTAAGGGGATTTGGTGGCTAGAGCAACACAATGAAGTCTTTTCCAATTTTTTGAAACCATTCCTGTATAATTCATGCAAGATTTGGACATTATTGTTGGTGCAAGATGACCATAAAGATCTCAAGAAAAGCACTCTGATAGCATCTTCAGATGGTGACTAGAGTACTGATGCATATTTCCAGGATTGTAGCCCAAAAGTATTAACAGGAGCGACTGGACACACACATACACACAGGCGAGCAAAGTGATTAGAAACTGAAGCCCACATGGCTGATTGGTCGGGCAGGCCATCATTTCATTGTTTTGTTTTAACAGTGGCCATTTCACGAACGTTTGCAAAAAAAGAACACTGTGAATTAATAAAAAAAATTGTGGATAATCTATCCTTGACTTCTTGAATAAGACATTTTAATGGGGGGGAATTCCGAGAGAAAAGGTTTGATAAGCACACAAAGGAAATATATTTGAAGGAAAAGGGAAAAGAAATAGAAAGGAATCGACAGAGAGAAGGGGAGAGAGAGGAATTCAATGGAGGTTAAATTCCGATAGAACGTGATATAAACGGTTTTACTTTTTTATTTTTCTCTCCTGATTTGGTGAAAAACTGATTAAATTCAATCAGTAATCAAAATGAAAAAAAGAAGTCAATAATACTATCCCGTCTCAAGTTCTGCTAAGATCCATGTCGTTGCTATCTTCAGTGACTTCTGCTTTTCATGGATCTTTACAGACTACTTCTCGCTAGAATTTCCGTTTTATCAACCCACTCCTGTCGTAATATCCCTGTTAAAACATTCCAGAACATCTGAATCAAATTTCCTGGCTTCTCCGCGTCAAGAATTCGAGAGTGACCCGAATTCCAATATGTGTCATTGTCGCTATCGAGAGCACATGTTCGATTGGACCGGATGCACTCCATCTGCTTTTTGTATATCCGGGTTGTGTTCTCGATGTTCTTCCCACTTACTTCCTTTCCATATGATAATCAAACACACAGCAAAAACAGATGCATCGAGTAGTGGTTCCACATTCCATTACCAACAACACCTAACGAAGGACGGAGGGTATACGGTCGAAACGTTGTGTATAAATGAACACATAGAACACGAAGTTCAAGCATGGACTCTGTATAGATAATAAAAACTAGTAACAAATCCTGACTAAAAGTGAGGATATAACACTCCCTTGCTTACACTATGAATGTATACAAGAAATTTTCATTGTTAAAGAGTTGAGTTTTACCACTTCGTAAATCCTTACAAAAATTACAAGAAGATGATCTATGGTTTTGCGAAAAATATTCAGAAAGTTTTATCCGTCCTCGAAGTACACTAAAAATAAAGTGATCCTTGGTAATACGGGTGCAAAATAACGTTGTATAAATGCTTCGATCAGCTACAGTGTTTTATATCCGTATAAGCAAATATTTCAGAAAAAGCTCTGTAATTCCCCAACGGCTGAAAAACTTGCTGCATATGTAATACATCTTGAAAAAATGGGTTATCGATTCGTGAAAACTCCATGTTTCTTTCATTACTTCTCGAGTTATTAAGCTTCCATGTTCCGATTGCATAAAAAGTAGTTTCGATGAAATATCATTTCAATGAAAAGTCTTTTGATAAAATCCTGTCACATTTTTAAAGTATCATTTTATTTGTTCATGTTTCATAGTAAAGAAAATGAATACATACATATATATATATATATATATATATATATATATATATATATATATATATATATATATATATATATATATATATATCACGCCCAATACGGCATCCTGCAAAAAGATGTTGGTCATGTGACAGTTTCTATTGAGTGACCCACAAAACTGATTTGTATTATGTTTAATTCAATAATTTTCCCGTCTTTCGATTTTCATTTGAACAGTTCTATTATCTCAGACACATGACGAATTCCCTTAGAACTTGGCACCCTGAAAGATTGCCTGTATTGCCCTATTTTTTGACTAAATATTGATTTTCATCATTTGTATTGCTAGGATTGGAATCTTATAAAGTCAATCTTCACTTTATTTTTACAATTTATTACCATTTTTTTTCTTGAGTTTATTGACATGAATCTTTCTGTGAACACTTTCACGCAATGATTTTTCTGGAAAATCTTAAGTTCTAGAGAGTTTACCTGGAGGAAAAGTACGTCAGACTTTTTCAATTTTCTCCTGATTAATTAACAAAGATTTTAACGATAAAATTATCTTTTATGCAAGTCGGTGGCTTTTTTCCCAGGTGTCGACTTCCCAGTGGAAATTTTAGGTAAAAATGTTATTTTTGAATCATCCAATTATTCTCATTCATTTAAATAACACCACCAGAAAACCATAACGTTATATGATCCCGATGAAAACGATGAAAATCACCAATTTTCCCGAAAAATATAATTTCAAACTGATCTGATGACATAGCTCGTCAACGAAACGCGTTACTGGAAATAAGATATGTGAAAATAATAATTTTTTCCAATTTCTCAATTCATATAATTTTTATACGTATAGATATTTGTAGGGGGTAAAGTTGTTTCTTGAAATGGTTCCCTATAGAATTTGATTATTGAAAAGGGTTCCCAAGTAGGTGAAATTTGAAGAAACCTTGGCCAAGTGGATGTAAGCGCTTGTTGAGTGCTGCAGTTCCCCTTGTAGTCGCGAATTCGATACCTGGGCCAGTGGATCGAGCAGAACCGGTATCAAAAAGGATTGATTAACTAAGAAGAACACGTCTGGTTGATCACTCAATAGAAATCGTCACGTGGCATCTTCTGGTAGCATTCTATGTTATATTTGGGGTGATCAATGAAAAAATTGGGAAAGGGGTGATCAATGAATAAATTACTCACACTACCCTTTTGTCGGGCCATGATCAGCAAAAAAAAGTTGGAATTTTTATGAAACAAGCATGAACGCTGCTGGACACAAACTCCCAACTAAAAACCTATTTTGGGATTAGGGTCAAAAGATTTCCGAATTTTTCTTGACATAATAAGTATAGATTTTCAGCCCTCTAACTCCAGCCTGTACACACGATACATATATACATACGTAGCCAGTCAGGACTAACTCGGAAACTGGGGAACCCTATTCTGACGATTGTGGTGACAGTTTTTGTTGATGCCTTCTGATGAACTGATGGGTGATATTCCTTTGCGGGGACAGCGGAATAAGAGCAATCTTGTATCCATTGATTGAATAAAGGATTCGCTTCGAAATTCTGAGATCGTTACCTAATACAACATGCACCTAAACAAGGCCTTAGACAAAGACGGCCGATTGAAGGAAGAGAGATATGTTCTTGATAATGCCAATAAACATCTGAAAAATAAATGTTAGATGTGGGGTTTGCATCATCAAGGAAAAATACAGAATACAGAAGAATAAGTTCACAATCATTTTTTTTTTATTTAGAAAAAAATAAAAAGTAGCATAAAAGAAATTATAAAAAATTAAAATAACATATTTCTGATCGAGTGTTTTTTGTTTTTGTTTTCGTTAACCCCCCTTCCCCCCTCTATTTTTGGAGTAACAGGCAAACCGCTTATATATATTTGGATTCTTATCCTTGCTTTAGAGTTTGATTTTATTGAGTTAGCCATAGAACTGCAATGGCGGGAATTTTCCGTAATCCACAAGTAATTGGTCAATAACTAGTATTATTATCAAACAGGGTTTCGAGCACTTTCTTTCGATAGCTTCTGTCATAAGCATTGGCTCCAAATTTGTAAAAAATGAAATTAGTTTTAAATAAAAAATGGACATGAACAGGAAAACAGTTGATAATATTTTCCTGAATTCTGAAAAAAAAACAAAGAAAAAAGATTTGAATGAAAAAAAGCATCCCCTAACTTCACCCGGGTCACATCCACACACATTATTATTATTATTATTATTATTATTATTATTATTATTATTATTATTATTATTATTATTATTATTATTATTATTATTATTATTATTTATTAGCAGTGCGAAAAGATTGAAAATTTCTGATACGTTAAACTTGATAAATCATATCTTCACGTAATTTTTCCTTTATATTGGTTTAACATTCAGAAAATATCACACATAAATAAGAAAACGCAGTGCCATATAAAGTTTTTGATATTTTACAAGTACAATGCAACTGCCAAATTACCTAAATATTGCCGTCATTTTGATAGCAAGAGGTAAACTAGTCCTTAACATAATTTGCAAGCAGTCAGTTTATTTGTGACAACGAGCAGAAAGAGATGAGGATAATACGAACTCACGAATACAAATTGTCTATGGTTTTGTCGTGTGTGTGTGTATGTATGTGTGAAAGTGTGTTCGTTCGCTGGCGGCTAATAATATAACTATAACTACTACTACTACTGCTACCGATGTTGATGTGTCAATTTTGTTTTTTACCCAAATTGAATACAAGAATTTTAGTTTAAGAATACGTTGCATTAATCTTTCAATCATTGTGTAAACACACTGACACAAAACATAGCTTTGGGTATACCGTTAGCGAAGCAACGGGCATCTACTAATGGGGATAAAAATTAATTCCGGTGTCGTCTTGCTTCAGAATCTATGAAAATGTCTCATGATGAAATATAAATTCAGATATCTTGAGAGAAAACGTGTTTTGATTGTTATTAAAACTGTTATGAGCTTTTTGTTGATACCCGTTTTTACAAATCTGTCTGCATCCTATTATAATGAATAAACTGTTCCAGTAAATGCTGTCAAAAATCTAAATGTCCCCGACAGAAAACGGTTAAAATAAAGAGAGGGGTGCAAATACATCGTTAATAGGACAGTTAAGTACGAGATATCCGCTGTTTTTATGCTAATGAAATCTAAACACAAAATCGGATCGGTCATAATTTATCCACTCCCAAGATATAATCTCTCTGTGGGCCTACATATATAATTTAATTGAAATATATTTTGGAATAACGAATTCATCTAATTGAGAGAACGGAGATGACGACGACGACGACGACAGTAGACACCCAAAGCGGTTTTTTTTTCCGCTGGGGACAAAAATCTTGTATAGGGCTCTAATTATTGTTAGATATTTTATTGTAAGAAAATGTCCTCCAAAATTTTCGTTTTACTAAATATTGACATTGAAATTTCAAATCTATTTCAATACATTGAAATTTGATATTACTTTATGATGTTTGTCACAAAGCATTTGTTTCTCGTTACATATTTACTTGTGTATCCATACCGTCAGAAATGACAGTATATATGAAACATACGTATACACATGGCGTTTTACAAGCATGAATGATAGAAAATATTATGCAAAAACGCAGCTCTTCAATATTATCATTAACTTGGTTACGTCCCTTTAGTAACAATGTTTATTTAATTGATTTTGGGTGTATTAAACAAAAAGCAAATATATATATATATATATATATATATATATATATATATATATATATATATATGCGTGGTGGTTATTATAGTAGAGCAATGTTTTACGACGAAGGAATATTTTACAAGTTAATGTCAACAGATCTAAATTAGGAAGTAATAAGTTTCAATTGAAATAAACCTGCGGCTCTCTTTTCATCTTTGTTATAATAATCACTGAATTATTTAATCATTAAATTATTTAGGAAAACAAGAAAATACGTTCATCATGAATAGAAAGTCGAAGGGACATCTGGATACACATTTATTCTCGTTACAGGTACTGTAACTTTTATCAAGGATACGAATTATCCGACAACTCGCATAGGACATAAAATTATATATTTAAAGATTTCCTCACTGTCCAAATTAGGGGGCTGCATAGAAGGTTTTCACCACCCCATCACGAAGGCAGAGTATGACTCTTCCCTTTCTGGAATGCTTCGGGCATCAGGCAAATGAAATTGGCCTTACCACTCTAAGTACAATGGGGAGATGAAACCCGTGAGACGGGCCTCCCTGTTATTAGACTTTGAACCTCTTCCTCTGGTCTCGACCAAAATATCGTGGACCGGAGAATGAGCGAAGGATAGACAATTTGCTTTCGTAATTGTTGAAATGTTTTCTTCTTTTAAATACTTTTTTCTAATTGTCGATTGAGTGACCAAAAAATCGTTACAGATAAAACAAAGTTAACGATTGAAATTACTTTATTTGTAGAGCATTACATCGTTTCATGATATAAATTGTACAGTATTGCCAAATTAGCCATTTTCCAACTAGATCTGGCTGATTTTTTTTTTCAATTTCGGCGACAAATATCTTGGAACCAGGCCATTCAAAAATAATTCAGTAAGTCTTATAGAAGTAAATATAAAATTGTATTCATAATTTGTTCTGGAGTCCTTGTGTTTCAGTTATTCTATTTGATAAGTGGGCTTTAAATGGGTGCATATAACATGTTTTGCCACAAAGTTAACTGAAAAAGGGAACATTGATAAGAAGCCTTACTTGGCAACACTGCAAGATAATTACAATATCAACGACGTTATTCTGTGTCCCTTAGACTAGGAAATATAATTTTTCAAAACCAAAGACAAAAACGCGCAGGGTTTTTCTCCTGTGTGCAACGTAAGATGTATAGTAAATGAATTACTATCTCAGTCCCATAATAGTTGTTTTATTCAATGTATGAAATTCATATGTAAATGTAACAACTATTATGGGACAGGAGTAGTATTTACTTATGCGATTGGTACTTTATTTATAAATAGGCTTTGCTAGTTGTGGAGAAGGTAAGACATACATAGGTAATTAGTTAAGGCGTTCAAAGGTAAGCAGTGCATCTTTTAAAGACCAATTTTCAACGTGGATTATGAACTTTGAGTCCCTTTTCCTCGAACACGTCTAATTTCTTCACTATGGACACGTCCTGTTTCCAGTTCCATTATACATGACGCGATATAAGCGGAAGTTAAATGAAAACGAGAATTGTATCAGTCAGAACTTATCAATGCAGAAAATAAAAAGGACTATGTATAAGATATATACAGAAGATACTAAGCAATAAGAAAGGCTAAAAACGTTGAGCTTTGGACCCCCTATAGTGCTTTATAGGGATTACAGCTTCCATGGACACTAGACGTGATACAAGAAAACGGATCAAATTTTCGGGATCAGCATCGAAAACTGCATAAAGCACACCACAACACACTCGTTGAGGAAATCTATTATTGACTGGTGATATTAGCCATAACTACAGCTAAAATCTACTTAATTCGATCCTGACACTCATTCAATACCCATTGGTTATTTTGAACTAAGATCATCCAAGATGCACCTTTTTTTCTTCATCAACCTTTGGATGCGTTCAAAACCAATTACCTTGAGCCGACAGAATTATTTGCCTTGACCATCGAAGATCAAATATTCAATAATGCAGGGTGTTTTGAAATGTTCACACACTTTTACAAACAGTTAAGCCCCTTGAAATTTAAGGCAGGTCAGTCGGTATTCTTTCAGAAAAAGAACACATATACATATACGTCTTTTTCTGAAAAAAAGTTCTGACTTACCCCCTTAAATTTCAAGGGGCTTAACTCTTTGTAAAAGTATGTGTCTATTTTTGAGACACCCTGTATAGTGATTGAAAAAACATTCAGGCATGAAATAAACAACAGGTGGAATTGCTCTGAAGATCCTCATCCCCAAATTATTGTGGAACCAACGATGGGTTTATTTTGCAGGAACACAGAATTACAGTAAGTTCTGACTATAATGTTTATAATTACCTTCGCCACAACCGACTAACCTATTGCCTACATCAGTGGTTCTCAAACTGTGTGCCCCCCTGCACAATAGTGTGCCACAACTATCTCCCAAGTGTAGAGCAGATTTGTTGCCCAATACGCAAACAATATTTTTTTTTAATGTTTCGCGTACGGGTACTGTGTCAATCCTGCTTCCATCACTGAGTAATCTAGTGATTTTACGACTAGATTTTGTCAGATCTCAACCTTTTTATCAAAAGTGGTGATACAAAAGTTTCGTTCATTGACTGCTGCAATATTTTTCGTCTAACAAATTCATCTCATTTTTACTGTACGTCTACTTGCCGTACATCCCCCTACATTACTTTATCAAAGTTTACTGCTATGTGGAAGCAGGATGGTGACCGAACAGTAAAACTTGCAATACCTGTGTATACTCATATTTCAATGGAGTAACGAGTTGATGCGCTGCGTTATGTCAAATATATTTCTTGGTGTGCCGTCGTACAATAAAGTTTGAGAACCACTGGACTTTTGATACATAGCCCGCTATTAACAACACGAAAGAGTTCTTATTTCAAATCTAAAAATTCATGGCTTATCACCGTCTTAACTTATAAGAACTTGAGCAGGCTTGCCAATTTATTTGTATTTTATTTATTGTTTCTTCGTTTATGGTTAATTCTTCTCAACAATTTTGGTCGTATATAATTGTAGTTAATAAAGATTTGTGTTGTCTATAACTATGAGAAGAGTCATTAACATACCAACTTTTGTTCGGACAGTCTGTCATTAATGTTAACACAACGTTCTGGCCGATTGATCGCATGGCTTTCTTCAGGGGTAATATGTAATGTCTGCATTTATAAGCGATGTTGGTTAACGTTCGAATTATGTTTAAAAACGTTTCCGTTCACGTTCTATTTTTTATTCCTTTAGGGGATGGGTGCTTCGTACGACCAGAAGAAGAGGCTGATAAATTAGACTCTCTTTCCCTTACCAACATTGCACCTGAAAAAGGCTGTGGAATGAATCAGCCTAAAAGTTGCAGTAACGTCAACGATAGAAAGAAGAGATAGGATTGTCAGAACAAAAGTTGTTATAATAAAGATTTGTTTTGCTTTAAAAAAGAAGGGGGGACTTGATTTAATTTGGTTTTTAAAAAGAGGGGGGCTTAATTTAAGACCGTTTACATTAAAATCTCGTATTATGAAGTGAGTAACGCCACTTCGGGTGCTTGTCGCCTCTACGTCTATTCCACATATCGCTAACTTAGGAGAACTGACTGGAACAGAGAAACGTGTGATATGTGAAGTCAACTACTTTACTTACATTGAAATCAGTCCGGCACGTAAGGATATTCTTTCTATATGTGGTTATGAATCCGTTACCTAGACATATATATATATATATATATATATATATATATATATATATATATATGGAATGATACTTCTGACAATGTATAAATCACATGATTTGACAAATTGGGCAAACTAATTATTTCCCCTTGACAACGATAGATATCACAAGTTTAAAAATATCATTTAAAACTTGATGACATTGCCAATCAACGAAACGCGTCATTGGAAATAAATATATGAAAATAATTAGTTTTTCCATTATGCGAGAGTGAAGGGATGCAGCAGTTGTAAAAGCGTTAACTATTTTTTTTTTTTTTTTTGCAACATGGGGTAAAAATATAAAAAAGTTATGAAGATGAAATAGCAATTAAAAAGTAAGGAATTTGTAATAATTTAAAGCCTTTTCTTTTTTCAATTTTAAGTAACTTACAAAACTAAACCAGACACAAAATGCCTTAAAGATAACATAGATTGAGGAGCTAGGATTTCACTGGTTTTTTTTTTATTTTAATTGCAAGCAAGGATTTAGATCCAATGAAGATTGATGAGGATTTTCATCTAATATATAATGGAATCAAGATCAATTATTTTATATATGTATATATTTGTTTACAAGGTTTTAGGATTTATATTTCAGCAAAATACCCCAGTATGCTAACTTCATGATTATACAGGGTGTCCCACGACTAACTCACCGATTTATCCCAGCAATAATGCCAGTTGTAAAGGAAGCAACTATTTACTGCAATGTTCAGCACGCCAGTACGTAAAAGTTCCAAGAGAAACGATTCGATGAGTTTATTCATTTGCAACCCCAGGGCTGCTAATGTGACACAAGATCGGAAGCCACAGTCAAGTCCAACGTAGGGTAATACGCGCGAACGTACAGGCAAAGGGTGCTAGGGCCACCAGGTACCTTCGACTGACGTTACGAGGATATTAGGGTAGACTGGACTTGATCACAGGGCGAATCCTGAGCATGCTGGACAAGGATACCAGGATCAGGATCAATCCTTGACTTCAAGGTACATATACTACACTTTGATCTTAGCCATTCAACCGAGTTTCATTGCGCATGCCGCCTATTCCTCCGATTAAATAGTAAGAGTCTACAATTTTATCAGAATCTGTTTTTGGAGTGACGTACTGGCGCGCTGAGCATTACATGGTTACTTCCCTTTGAATTGCCATTAGTATTGGGGCAAATCGAGTGTTCATCTTGGGACGCCATGTAGTTATACAACTCCCTAGATATAATCTGAAATTTTAATATCTATTGATTGAATCTTCTTGTTTTTACTTTAAGAGATTCTTCATCACATTGATTGCCTTGATGCCTTTCATTACTTTATTGCGGAGATTCTGAACCCTCTCCACAATGATTTTGTTTTCAGGGTTAATATCTAACTTGCTAACATCAGTCACCACCCGGGCCTTTATAAAACCTCTCATGATCGCTTCTCCAATATGAATCTTTTCCCCTGTGACATTGTTCACGTAACAACCGTGGGCTTTGTCAAGTAAACCATGGTTGATAGCTTCAGCAAACGGAACCTTATCTTTTTTCCTCTGATCAACAACGGCACTGACCGCGTAGGTCTTAGTGATGATCTCTGGTTTCTGGTTCCTGTCCCCGTGATACTCGACAATAACCCTATGCTGATCGATCGCTTCAGTTATCTGCATTTCATCCCCGTCTTTAAACTTGTAAACCGAATTGTGTGTATCCAAGATACCCCTTTCCATGGCCTCGGCAACTGGAATTGGTTTCTCTGTTTGGGGATCGATTACTTCCAGGATTGTGTAGGGACGGGTCTCGCGGGTCGTCTTGATCGTTATCAACCCATAGGATTTCTTTTCTTCTCGGATTTTCCTCTTGGACGTCCATTCCAGACTGATCCGTCCTGAGTTGATTGCTTCGCCAATTGGTACGCTTTCGCCAGTGTCTGGGTTGATGTATCTATTGTTCGACTGGTCGACGATCCCCAGCATGACGGCGTGTTGGAATGATAGGATTGAGTCATCGCGAGGATCCAGGACATTCTTCATGAAGAACGTCCTCTCTTCTTCTTCGACGGTTGTCTCCACTTGTTCAGTTTCTGTCTCTTCTAGCTCGGTCGACACGGTCACATCACTGGTACCTAAAGATTCCCGAGGCGTCTCGTGAATAGCCAAGCACTGATCAGACACCACTTGATCGATCTTATCGATCTCGCCAACCGTATTGACATCGAGGTGAGTGTCCCAAAATCTGAAAAAAAAAATTTAGACGTCAAGATCTATATTATGATTTACGATGCGTCAGTCTGTCTGTCCCATAACAAATAAACAGAGGGAGGGATAATACAAACATACGAACACAAAATCTTATGATGCTAAAAAGGTTCTTTCGTGTGGGTATGTGCGTTTGTTTTCTGGCTTTTGATCTAAGTCAGGCTTCTGGTAAGTCGAAAAAAGAAGAAAGTCAAATAAGGTAAAATTGAACTCTAGTGGAATAAGTAATAGGAGGAGGAAAACAAATTTAGGGTAGAAAGAGATAGGGGTAAAGAGTTAGTAGTTTAATAAGAGGACTATATTGCCTGCAACTTTTATGAACAACTTGGTGTCCAAGATTAGTGATTTTAGCAAATTATCAGCTCTATTTGGAGTTATTATCCAGATATTGTAATTAATGGTAGATTGGTATCTGTATGATACTTATAAGGTACATAAATACGGTTTTATTTAAAACTGTAGACAAAGCTGCAGCTCAAAGATGAAGAAAAAAGTAATACTATTGCTGAAATGTCAGACATATTTGCCGTATCATCCAACTGTATGAAAAATGAAAGAATTTGATTACTTTTCATGTACAATAAATGTATGTGTTTTGATATCTATGTGTGTTGTCCTAATTAGGGACCCCTTTATTACATATGCTATTGGCCACTTAATGGCTTCATTCAGCGCTGAAAAACTATTACACATAAGTACTCAATCAAAAAAAGATACATATTCTTTTCCCAGTTCACGTCCATTCTGGTAAATTTAAGTTAACAGGGGCGTACAGAATCGGTTCGCAGGGGTGCCACCCCAATCCTCTTTCTATCGGCAAATTTCGAGATGATTTATAAAAGAAATTGTTTGAATAGGTACATTATGCAAGGGGGTAATATAGACGTTGCAGTTAACAACATTTTTTTGATATTCGTGATTTCTTTTAAAATCATGTCCTTTAGAGGTAAATTTATTAAAATACAGTTTCAAATTTTCAGAGCTTTGTTTCATAACAGATTGACAACAGCAGTGTTTGCCAAAGAGTTATCTCCATTGCAAAATATGTTTATTTTAATGTACCTATTCCAAACAATCACTAAGAAACACACACACACACACATATATATATATATATATATATATATATATATATATATATATATATATATATATATATATATATATATATTAAATGGCTCGTTGAAATGGATGTAAATGTTCGTAAGCCAAGTCTAGCTTCTTCATTTCTTTTTAGCGTTCAATTCAAATTTCATATAACTTGACGTTTTGTCGACAGATTCGAGGCCTGTGCCCTCCACACCCCCATAAAATCATCAGGTACGCCCCTGTAAGTAACGGTGAATGTCAGTGTTGGGTCCCCAAAACGCAGATCTCTTCGCTGTTTATTCACGGCTCTTGAATGCCCTCCGTTGTAACAATGGAACTTCTACCCCTGGGCGTATGCCTGGTCTAAGCGTATGGATATTTCGAGATGCCTAGTTGTCAGCAACCCCCTCTTGGCCTTACTGATTTAATCCAGAGGTAAAGCAGGGAGCAATGCTTCTGGCACCAGCTTTGCTGCAGGAGCTATCGGAAAAAAAGTCAAATTGGGATGGGCACCAAATCACTTTTAAGAGGCTCCATTCCTTGATTTTGAATCGGAGTTCTCTTTTTCCTAGACTGGTTGCCTTCCCAAGGCTAGAGCCCTGATGTTTCAGCATGGTGGGAAAGAGGTGGATTCATACCTTTCTCAAGAGCATTGCTTCGAATTGAACAGCTGCGACTAGAGTTTGAACTAAGGTCGTCTATTGCATTGTCCGTAACTGACTACTCCAGTTCACTGCTCTTACACTTAACCCGAACTAACGGACACATCAGCTCGTTACTGGTAAAAGTGAATGGGCCAGTGCGTGTTTCGCTTCTATATTTTTCCCTGTTCGTCTATAAATATCCACCGGCATAATTGGTGCCGAGCAGTCTCCTTCATGGTGACCCACTTGACTCGCTCTCTATTAATCACGCTGACCCAAAAGAAGGAAAGTTCAAGTGCCTTGAAAGTAGGCACAAGTCAACGATAGCAAGAGAACTTCCTAGATATAAAACTAGGCGACAAGTGTTGGATCAAACATTTTCGCATACAAGATGAACTTCCCAAATCTGACCTTTTTAAGATTCCTATTCTGAAGTTGAACTTGTGCTTCATTTCAACTAGTTAATAAAGATTGAATCATCTTTGAGACAAAGAGAAAACACTGACTCAACTCTAAGAGTCATTTTGATATCTCTGAGAACAATGACAGCTTCTGAGTTCAGCTCAATAATTGATCAATCATCAACATAATCACGGAAGTGCGTCTTGGCTAAACGGTTAACAGCAAAGAAAATGGAATCGTTGGGCTGAGTTCAAACTCCAGCTGAAACCCAAATGTCCTTCGGAAAGGTATGAATCTTTCTCTTTTACCCCTAAGCTATGTGTAAGTAGTTGGGCAGATTGTGCTCTCTTGCAGTGGTTACTAATTACTCTAAGAGGCAGTTGATTCTGATTTTAAAACCAGCCTGGCTATCTCTCCCTTGACACATTCATGATGAAACCATTTGTGGTTCTCCAACAACTTTCCAATGGGTCACTAGATACATATCTACATCATAACGAGCTATCCAAAGTCTATTGTTTGCGGTGGCGTAGCAAGGTTTTACAGATCCCAGGAAAGGGGCAAAGGTGGCGCTCGGATGGCAATAACAGCGCCACAGGGGTGCATAGCGGACAGAGAAAATGTTTCGCACCTTCAAGTCAGCCCCTTCTTTGCTACGCATCTGATTGTTGGACGTGGGCATTCTCCATGGTCCAACAGTTTTTTTTTTCCTATTCCTGGGCGTCACGATGCCAAAACATTTTGTCCAGGATTTATCCATATCATTATGCTATCATCCAATGACCTCAAAAGGTGTATAGGGGTCAGCAATTTTTATTTTAGCACTTAAAACATTTGATGCATCTAAACATATATATATATATATATATATATATATATATATATATGCACTTCCTATAGTTCGAAAAAAAAAATATATATATATATATAAATGCACTTCCATGGTTCAAATAATATATATATATATATATATATATATATATATATATATATATATATATATATATATATATATATGCACTTCCTACAGTTCAAATGATATCTATATATATATATATGCACTTCCTATTGTTCTAATGATATATATGTATATATGCACTTCCTAGTTCAAATGATATATATATATATATGCACTTCCTATAGTTCAAATAATATATATATATATACATATATATATGCACTTCCTATTGTTCAAATAATATATATATATATATGTATATATATATGCACTTCCTATAGTTCAAATAATATATATATATATATATATATATATATATATATATATATATATATATATATATATATATATATATATATATACCTAACGAAATAATGGATTTGCTACACAAACAAGTTTATGTTTCTGTCCCTTTGGGGTTTCTTCAGATGAATGACGAACGGAGGCGAGATACTAGCACAAATATGTACATCACTATCACACGCCAAAACTCAGATTGAAATAAATTGCGTTCAAAGCAAGTCCCTTCATCATTGGTGTCCATAATTGAGCACAAATGATTTTCTAGCATGCATTATTCATCGATTCGAGACAAACTAGAAGTTTAGGTCACTTAATAGAAATCTTCATGCAACCAACGTCTTTTGGCTGCGTGCGGTTCTGCTGGCGATCAATTAAAAATTAGAATAAGGGGTAATCGATGAATAAGTTACTTCTCTCGTTTAGTTGGTTAAACTCGAATTTTCAAAACCCCAACAGGAAAAAATAGTGATAAATTCAGGATAAACTTTCATAGTAAATTGGGGGTTAAAAAAGACGAAAAAAATTTTTTTAGAATCAATAAAGTGTTAATGTACTATCTCCATTAGTGCTGTCTGTTAACGTGATGTATATAGATAAAACCAGACAGCCAGCCAAGCAACCAGCCAGACGAAGTTAAAAACTGAAGAAACATGTATTTTGAATGGATGAATCCATATTTCAAAAGTTTTTTAAAGCATATATCATTTGGCCCACCATCCACTGATTATTAAACGATCCAGCCCAGTAGAGGTAAGAAAAAAAACTGTTTCCGACTCCTGTTTAAGGGAAATCTCATCGTAAATATTCATTTGAGAGCCCCTACCTGACGAAATGCGCTGTGGTAACAAATCGAAGCTGTTCCCATTTGTCGCAGATGAGAATGAATTTTGGTTGCCTTAGGAGTTCAACGATCACTTTGTAAGTTTCCCAATAGGCCCAGAAATCCTGCAGAAAAAAAACAAAGTTTCAATTTATAAAATCACATCTCCAAGAATCAAATAATGGTCATTCAAATTGGATAGAGATTCGAATAATGATACCTATAAGTATCGAAAGCTCTGCATAAGCCCAAATAGTTTAGATGTAATACTCAAATAGTTGGAATGTCTTACTCAAATAATATAGACTTCAGTAGCAGCAGCCTTTTAGCGTCTATTGTTGGACATAGACCTTCCCTAAGATTCGCCAGACTCATCTATCGTGGTTGTCTCGGAGCCAGTACTTTCTGAACTTATCTAATTAGTCTCGTCATCTTAAATCTTATTGGCCTAGGTTCTGCATGTGATCTCTGGGGATCTAATGTAATGTCAAGCGGTTGTTTTGTCATTCTTGCAACATGACCAGCCCATTGCCACTCAAGTTTTCTTATTGATTCTATTACCAGGACCTTGTATCTCTGTCATTTCTTTAGAATATTGTGCTGTCTTAGGATCTCTCCATGAGATAATGAGCATGATTCTCTTTTAAGCATGTTGCATGGCTCAGTTGAAACTTCAGTTTTTTGGTTAGATTCCATAATTAATCTCCATAGGTGACAATCGGAAGGATTTATTGGTTGTAAACACTTTTTTTCAAGCATTGGTGGGATTTTCTTTCTCTTGAAAGTTAAACTCGTTCTATTGGAAGCTTGCCAACTTAGTGTGATTCTTCACTTGATTTCTTCTTTTGGGGATTTTATGGAGATTCGTTGTCCTAGGTAGATGTAGCGGTTTACTTTCTCTAGTTTCGCATTTTCAATTTTGTCCCTTGTTCCTTTGTCTGCAACATATTCAGTGTACATGATATTTGTTTTACTAAAGTTCATGTGTAGACCAACTTCCTTGCTTTCCTCGTTCAGTCTGCGCAGCAATATCTGGAGTTCATGAAAATTCTCAGCAAAAAAGACGATATCGTCTGCAAATCTGAGGTTGCTCAAATCTTCACCGTCTATTCTTTTATTCAACACAAGATTCTAGAAGGTCTTTCCTCGGAAGGCTATGAAAAGTTTGGGTAGGCTGGTATCTCCTTGTCTCACTACAATGTAAATCTCTGATATCCAAGTTTATAAAATATGAGTATCCATGGATTTCATAGATGCCGACATATTTTTTTTTACGGCACGAGTAAACTTGTTATCATAATCATTATAATGATATCAATTAAAAATAAAAGGATTGATTCTTTATTAAGTCTTTATGTTGTGATTCTATTTTCAGAGAATCTTATCTACTCCCACTTCCTCCAACGTATTTTTTTTTATGTGACGGACGGACAGAAAGAAGAACGTGACGGAAGGACAGGCACCATTTTTTACAATTTTCTTACCTTATATTTTGCTAATAGATCTTTGAGGGCACCAACTTGAACAACCACAGATGATGAAAAGAGTTCTTCTGTAATAAGAAAACAAATAAATCATCAGGAGGGAAGATTGTTTGCGCCGAAATTGGTTTTAAGTTTACTTAATTTTTTTCAATTTACCGATTAAATGGGAAATCTTTTGATTAGGCTGTGTGGCGCTTTGTTATCACCTAAGATTAGCTGAGACCGACACAGAGCCAAAGGGCTCAAAGATAATTTCCGGGAAAGTTTTAGGCATCAATATTTCCAGTAGGAAGAGCCAGCTAGCATTGGAAGTTAGCGTTCAAATATCTATTTTCCTTGTGAGACATTCACAACGACCTCAGCCACGGAACAGAGAAATACAGTTCTTAGGTTATCCTCGCTCACCTGGGATTGGGAGAAATTAGCTATAAAGTGGCTAAGTTTCGCAATGTAGCCACTTCCATTTAACTTAAACAGTCAAAAATGTCAGACCTGAAGCATTATACCAGAAGCAAAATCTTTTAATTTTATTATGACTTGCTATCCGATCAATATGTTCTCTAGAACCATCATCATTGCTTAATCTTTTTGTTACATAACTGAATATAATTTTATTAAATTACATTACTTCTTTCACTTAAAATAGATTTTTCAGTTGTTTTAATTAACTGTTGAGGTGCATCAATATAATTTCTTTAATCTTACATTCATAAAAAATGATTAAAATTTTAAAAATCTTTCTTTGAAATAAATTATACAGTTGAAATATTGTTCCGTCTTCGTCTGAAAATCAAATAGTTTTTTCGTTATGCAAAGAATATTTATACGATTGTTTTGCCTTTCTTCTTTAAAATTAAACATCTATAATTAAAAAAAAAAAAAAACTCGTAACCATAGCTACCAGGATCTGTAAAATTTGAACGGAAGTAGCTATACTTCTAAACTCAAGCCAATTTTATAGATAACTTTTTTTCAATCTCAGATAAGCCAGGGTAATCTAGTTCTTGATTTAAATATCAAGTTGAAACAGACCTGTCTGTTTTTTTGTGTCGATTGTTGCAAAAAGGCCATCTTGCACAGTCCGGAAATTTAACGAAGAATACAATGTTGAACTGTTCATTGCAATTTGATGAAGCTAGGAAAAGTGTCCAAAGTTGGAAAATGAGTCTCATATGAACTGTTCATAGCAAATAGGTAGCAGATTTTTATGTGACTTTTTTTTGACATAGTTGTTATTGGAAATTAGAATTTGATGCTTCCCTACAATATTAAGCTTGGCGGTCAGTTGCTAGGTCACAATGATAGACCTGTGCCCGAGAGGTTACTTTCATCCGAAGAAGATTTTTTAGTGGTTGGAGAGATATGCAAGGAACTATCCATTTTACTGTCAGTTTACTGACAATATCGACTTGTGGAAACGGTTCGGGTCAGAAAATGTCCATCCTGAATAGAAAACGGGTCAGTCTTCATTACGATGATTCACGCCCTCGTACTATTCGATCGATCAAAGATCTTATAGGGGGATTGGCTGGGAACCACCATACTCCCTCGAATTCGCACTAACTGACTATCATTTGTTTAGGGATATGCCCAACCATTTTGACGGATAAAGATTCACTCTAAGAGAAGAAATTTAAAATCAGTAAGTCTTCTATTTTAAGTCAAAAAAGAAAGAATTATGGAGATCTGGTATCAATATTTCTTTTAACTAACCTGAATCACTCTCAGATATTGCGTGTTTTTCTTCGAAGATCAATTGTATCCGGTGTATTCTCTCTTGGAGTTCCTCGAAGTCCTGATAACCACTCCAATACTCTACCATTGTGTCTTCAATGTATTTTAGGACCAGGAGAAGTTCCTTGCGTTGAGATTCACTCATCATGCTGAGCTTCATGATCTGGAAAAAAAAATCCCATTGATGATTTTACTGAAAGAATAGATCGAAATAAAGTGACTGAGGCAGTGGTTCTCAATATTTCAGAGCCCCACCTTGAAAAATGTTTTTAAGTGTAATTCTCTTTCTGGTACCAAAGATTCATACCAGTGACAAAGTATGAAGGAAATTATCTTTAAAAATCCGTGAATGTACGATTGTAAGACAATACTATTTTATTACATTTTTATTTCAAGAGTTCGGTTCTGTATTTCGATACGCAGACCTCGCATTCTCTCGGTTAGAGAAACATACACACAATGAAAGAATACTCTTTCACTGGCTCACCCACTAACACACTCAAAATGGAATTATCCATCAGGGATCTTTAAATCTCCACCCCACGGGGGAACATTCCCCCTGGATTAGAACTACTGGTGTAAGATGATTCACCAAATGGTATCAATCATGAAAAGGTCTTTTAGATTATTTCACTTCAGTAGATGAAAAGTTTGATTTTTTTCAAATATCTCATGAACAAATAACAGTGTTAGAACGGAACTAGACAACACTGCAAACCTGCTGAGCCACCTTTTCAGAGAAATTTAGAGCAATCTGATGTGACCAAAATGAACTTGAATTTTTTACGCGTTCGCAACTAAATAAATAACCAACTCTACGATTGACATTCGATAGTTATCCCTCTCAACAAATCAGTCATTATATATGGTACTGGATGGGATATTTGAGTTGTAATACAACGAAACGGTTATCTGAGGATGACTCAATTATTGATTATGCATATATATATATATATATATATATATATATATATATATATATGCATATATATATATATATATATATATATATATATATATATATATATATATATATATATATATATATATATATAAGGGTGAGAGGGAATGCAGACTCGACACTAATTTTATCAAGTTGCAAGTCACGCAAGGGTGTAAATTTTCGATCCTTCAAACGATTATGGGTTCGCGTCCCGGCACCGTTGTACGTACTACATCATGAGTATCTCAGTTCTATGATTTAACTTAAAAGTTTTCTTCCGTAAGTGACTTACCTCTTCCTCGTCGTAATCTTTTATCACCAAAAGCATAAATGCAACTAGTTTATAACCCAGTCTTTTGACACTAGCAGTCCACAGCGCCAACAACTGAATTCGCATTCTGAAAAGGAGTCGAATTGGAATAATGGTTGATTATGCATTCAAACGAAATAGATCTGCTTGGTCAATCAACAGAAACAATGATGTGACCAATGCAGACCGGGTTGGGGATGATCAATTGAAAAAAAAATTGGAAAAGTGGTGACCAATGGATAAGTTACTTATTAAGTCTTTTGTGGGGCTGAAAATGTTTGAATTTTTCAAATAAGCAAGTGTGAACACTGCCTGATATAAAAAGGGACCAATTTAGCATACGCTTACCTCATAAATTGAACAGCCACAAATAACCTATTAGAGGGGTAAAATGTTTAAAATCAGGTTTTTCCCCCGACAGGATAAGGCGTAAATGTTAAATTTTGAGCCTTTTTTGAACTCCCTTGGTTCGGCCTGTATGCATGAAACATACATAGCCAGTCAGCCAGTCAGTCAGCCCATCAGTCAGCCAGCTAGTAAGTCAGCCAGACCAATTTCAAAACTGAGAAAACTTATATTGACAGCTTTGGTAATAGTTTCGGTTGACGGTTTCCGATGTATTCACTCATTGCATATGTTTTTGTCGGGCTGTTTCCCTTGAGGGGTCCTTGTACCAAGGAGCACGAAGGGGTATGCGCCCCCAGGAACTAGTTTCTATATCCAAGTATAGTGAACACAAAAAGAAACCTAAAGGGTACACGAACAAAACATTGTGCAAAAATAAGCAACATAGACGGTGACAATGGTTTAACTAAAGCCTACACAATGATTAAAACAATCCATCTAATAAAATCAAGACGAGAAATACATTCACTGTCCCAAAAATTATAAACTTTAGTAGGAACCGTAGATATTCCACGATGTATCTTTGCAGTTATACAAATGATACATGGACTAGATCAAGACCACTATGGACGCTCCGCCATCCATAATTTTGGGGCCCACCATATTGAAATTATATGAAATTTAAAAAGTAAGTTTATATTGAAACATGGACATAATAAAAAATAGTTTATTGATAGAGAAAATCAAGACAAGAAATACGTTCTCTATCCAAAAGATGACGGACTCTAGTAGAATTATAGTCATAATGTGTCTTACGCGATCAATAATTTAGGGTCCCATCCAATTAATATTATATGAGATTTGAATAGTAAGTTTATATTGAAACATAAAAAAATAGTTTATTGATACAAAGAGGATATATTAGAAAATAAGCAGACTTTCTGTAAAATGTAAAAAAGAAAGAGGAAAAGCAAAGCATTTTTCAAATTTCAAAGTTCATCATTAGACAAAGTAAAGAAGTAAAGAAATATGCAGAGAAAATATAGTAATAAAAAGGTAATGATAAACAGCTATTTACAAATGTTAAAGTAAGGAGTCATATAGTATGAACAGAAAAGCGGTTATTTGAACTAAAAATTAGTATTCACGTGCTAAATATATCAAGTAATTATTTTGTTTTTGATTGATTTTTTTTTCCATAAGTAATAGCGATAAAGTTCTATGTTGCTATTCATTTGTTGGCCCACTCAATGTCTCAGTCCCTCCACCGTGAAATAGTCTGTGTATACGCTAATCTAACCTTGATAATAACCTCATTTCGTAAGTAGTGCTTGCCTTTATTCTTTGCCTTAATTCCTGACCGCTGACGATTCCTTTCTTTCTGATTTTCGATGCATTTATATATCAAAATAATCAGCAATAAATTTGCATTATACATGTCATAGCCATATTATGTCCGTAATGCTTGTATTAATTCCAAAGCACCGGCAACCACCATCTTCATGGTTCTCGATTTAGCATTACATGCAGATTGAGTGCTGAAACTAGATGAAAGCAATTACTAGGTCAAATATTGCTAACTTTGGTGTTCAATCGTTGACGCTAAAACACAATAAGGATTATTATATTGTTGCATGCGCAGCATTTGTGAGTTGCACCAGCCATTATGACTAATGAAACTTTGGTTGGTTTTAACTGGACTAGTTTCAACCAATCAAAAATAGTTCTATAAAATTTTCCCAAGCCTACTAGAGCTTGCTGGACGTTGACAGTTTAAGGATGAGAATGTTAATAATAGCCTAAATAGCTGTAACATGTGCAACGCTCAAAAGGCATCTATCAATCCAATGAACGAGCCGGACGTGGGTTTGTATGGATTTTCGGAATTTTTGAATTGCGAAGGTTTTAAAGTTTTGACATTTGGGGATTTTTAAAAGATTTTTTCTTTCAAAATGTCTAGAACACTGAAACTGAAATAAAGCATTCTCAATTTCATAGTTTGTTGTACGATTACTTTTGCATTTTTTCTGATCTGCCAACAGAAGTTCCTGTGTAGTATGTGAGTTATGATTAGAGCAAACAAGAGTCTTGACGTTTTTGTCAAATTAATCCTATCCGTGATATCACGGGTAGCACTTACAGTTCATTGTATTATTATCATTATTATCATTATCATTATTATTATTATTATTATCATTATTATCATTATTATTATTATTATTATTATTATTATTGAAATATAAAGACTGCAACACTAAATGTTTGCAGTGACCTAACAGAGGAAGGGAAATTAAAGCGGAAATGTGAACGACAGCACTGGCATGAAGAGCGAGGGAGAGAAGAGATGATGGCTGAAGACCTGAGGAGACTTATTGTCACCCAGCCTCCAGCAATGACCACCGGGCAACCGGTGTGAAACTGTAAACTGCAGTATTACTGTGGCCTATGAGAACGAGAAGAGAAGGGCCGGAGACTGGAGGAGTCTCGCAGGCAACTGGTGTGAGATTGAATAATAATAATAATAATAATAATAATAATAATAATAATAATAATAATAATAATAATAATAATGATGATGATGATGATAATGATACCTTGTCTCAAAAGCATAGATAGAAATGGTTCAAGCATTTACTCACTTGATTGCGACGTCAATCGCATTTGGATATGGTCCCGGTATGAGCACCAGAACAGCAGGTACCTCGCCTACCTTGCCAAAGGAGTTCTTCACCTGTAATAATGTTTTTAAAGGGATATATACATTTAATGGCAAATCATTGACTTTTAAAAAAAATACATAATGGCTTTTTTTTAAAAATACCGAAATTGTTTTTATCCATTCTATGTTGAAACTATTTATATCTAGTCATTATCTGTCTGTTGGATCATACAATATCTCCAAAAGTTCTGAAAAAAAGTCCATGATATTTTGTGTAGGTGTAGGCCATAAGTTCAGGAATTTATCCCAGTCAACTCTGGGAGTGTTGGCCATAAGTTTAGAAGTTTATCTCTGCCAACCATCTGTCTGTCTGCCATACAATATCTACAAATGGTTTTCAGTGTATTTCAATGAAATTCTGTGGTATGGTGGGCTGTAAACCTCAGATATTATCTCTGCCGCCCATCTGCCTCTTTGCTCATGAAATATCTCCAAAAGTTTTCAATGAATTACAATGACATTTTGTGGGAGGGTTGGTTCATAGGCTTTAGAATTCATCTTAACCAACTTCTGTCTGTTTGCCATACAATATCTTCAAAGCTTTTCAAGTGATTCGAGATTTGTTTTAGAGATTTTTTTTTCTTCATTTATTTTATATATTTATAAGTATTCACTAATTTCTTCCTATTTGTCCAACACTCTAAAAATTTAACTAGGTATATGTATTTACTTGTATCATCAGTTGACGTCTCATTTCGGCAAATCCCCTACCGTTCGAAAGCTTTAATCTGGACTCCCGGCACTCACACTTGAATGATAACCTGAAAATAACTCGCTTTAGCACTGGAAATCTATCTCATAGACTGAGCCTCATTGTTGCAACAATAGAGAAATTTCGGCCTATTCCTTATTTAACAGTATTTACTTGGCTTCGTTTAGTATGGCCAAGATCATAAGAGTGGGGCACCTATCGAGGATCTAAGTCAACACAGTAGTTTGGTGGACTAGATCCTGGCCTTATACCAGACTAAGCTACGTTTAGTGAATAACTTAACGGACGAACAACAGTGTTGGCAACTTTGAGGTACGAGGCAAATTCAGCCATTTCACCTAGTTTGATAAAAAAAACTTGATTTCCTTCCTCAAAAACCCACACTTCACCCCCTAATCTCATTACTTACTTCAAGATACAAAAATCATTTGTTCCTTGGACAATTGACTTGTTACAATAAAAAGGATAGAAATAACAATCCCCTTCTTGTATTTATCAAGTTTCGGGGCCTTTCTTCGGTGACATGATTTCATTGTACCAACGCGATTTGTGTCTTAAACACTTTGCGTCTTGTCTGAAAACAAATTAATCCATTGTTGACGGTCAAAGAGGTAAAAAAAACAACAACTTCCGTCGGTTGAGAGAAGCTTTAAGCACAAGCAGGATGTCAAGTTTAGCTCGTACGAGTCGGATGTTGTTACCAACACAGTGACACAGTGTTTGACTAATAGACTTGCTTATCCGTTTGCTATGGAAGCACCTGTCATAAGAGCAGTCGTTAGCTTTCTGGTCTCGCAAGCCATAGGGAATAAGTTTCTCACTTGGGTGTGTCGTTATATGCATCCTTGTACCAAAGTTAGCTTAGTTTAGCAAATATTTATTATCAAGAAACATCAAGGACTCGCCCCCGAGTTTCACAGCAATAGCTTGTTTTCAAAAACATCCGTTATGTGGAACAGTCCTCTTTCTGAATGTTCTCCGGGCGAGTACAATCCCGATATTTATAAATCAAGAGAGAGCAAATGCCTTACGGAATGTTAATCGTTGTGGTTTTATTTTGAATGCATCGGGTTTTAGAGTTTCTAACTTCACAATGGCACGTCAATAAGCTATTTTTTTAAATGATTCTCTATTCTGTGATACAAATAACTGTCTTCTTAGTAACCCGTTGATATGAAAAGTAGCCGAAAGGGTGACTAAAAGTAAACAAGACACAAAGTTTGGGTTTTAGGGTCGCCGACGTAGGGAGCAAGTTTTTCACTAAGAAATTCGGCTTAGTTCCACAAATATTCGTCTTCAAGCGTTGGTTACGTTTTCTAGTGTCGAAAGCCTTTGAGAGTTAGTTTCTTATTGTGTTTACAATGAATGTATCTTTGGATAAAAGTTGGCTTTATTCAACTTATATTTATCGACGTTTCTTGACCCACAAGCCATAAGCTACGAGTTAGGGTAATTTATGATTGTAAATTTCGGCCAACGCTACTTATGATGAACTGCTTATATAGTTGTCTATTGTTTTGAGCCTAGCTTTGTTTCGACCACAATTGGGTATAGTCCGTGAGATTCAAACTTACTAGTTCTTAGTTTGTTTTTTATGGGAGGGGGTAGTTTTTTTTTTACATAGAACTCCAAATTAGTAGAAATCGTAAACTGAAACTGTCACCAAAACGGTCAACATAATTTTCTTCAGTTTTCAAGCTAGTCTAGATGGCCGGCAATATACGTATGTATCATGCATAGAGTCCAAACCAATGGCTCTACAGAGCTGAAAATTTGAACGTTTACGAAATACTATGTCTACGAAAACGTTTCTTTTTTCAAATACCCCATGGAAAGGTTTCGATTGAGGATACAACTAACTATCGATCCCTTTGTTGGAGTCCGCCTGCTTTTTAAAGATTTAGACTTTTCTAGAGACCCCAACAAACAGAAAGGCGAGAGAAATAACTCATTCATCAATCATCTTTTTCAAATTTTAATTGATCACCACCAACACAGCATACTGCCAAAGGACGTTGGTCGTGTGACGTTATTGAGAGACTGACGAATTTCTGGAAGGTTCGAAGGTCCAATACACCCTCTAACCTCCCAGAAATTTAGTTTTTAGAAAAAAATCGAAAGGTTTTAAGGATGTTCTATTTACAGTATAACTATAAGGCTGAATCGGGACCTTACTTTCCGTCTATCGTACGATAGTTTTGTAAGACTGGTAGAAAATAAGGGTCCAGTTAAGCGATATAGTTACATTAGATATAAACACTAAAAAAAAAACTTGTAATAAATGCCACACACATACACACATATATATATATATATATATATATATATATATATATATATATATATATATATATATATATATATATATATATATATGACTATTTTGTTTGGCCATAAACTCTTCTAGCATCGTTCAATTTTCGAGCGAACCTTATGTGGGTGTGACTGAGTGCGTGCATGCGTGTGTTTATGCACCGAGATGACTCGGTAACTGGCCACTATACAAATGTACCATTTTTTAAGTTGTTGTTTTTTTTATCAACGGTTTGGAGAAATCTGATAAGTAATTACAGAATATGATATTTTATCCACAATTATATATCTGAATTTAGATATGAATTATTTTAATTGGCAACCCTGAAGAGATATAATTGATATGTTCTGTATGATAGATAGAAATCTATTTTACTTGATTATCATGGTAGGCTGCTCCTCAAACTATCAAACCTAGGTTCTTCCAAGCATGCACCTTTGGAGTGGACACTCTCTTAGTTTATATCAACGGCAAAACAACAGATGATTTTTCATTAAAAACTTAAAGACTTTCGATTCAAATCAAAGCTTTTCAAATCACCGTTTACCATATATAGTGCCTTTGGGCATTAGCAAAATAGAGCTCAGATCCACGGTGAGTGCCCTGAGGTTCTAAGTCAGGAAAAGCACAGTTAATTCATCTATTATTATCAAGATAAAGATATCACAATAATGAAAATTCTCTAAATAAATTGACCTTAAGAACTTAAATTAATTTGTTTTCATCTATTTTTTTTTCTATTGGTTTCGTGGTAAATTTCTTCGAATAATCTTTTTACTTTACTCTTTTGACAATTCTAAGAGCTACAACTAAAATGCACCTGAAAGATGCTGGATCATATTTTACTTTCTCGTTTTCATGTTTGGAATTCGTTTTGTTTGGTTTTGTTTATTGTTTTGTTTTTTTTTTGTAGAAAAAATATTTTTTAATTGGACCTGACCTTGCTCAAAATACTGGATCCACCCCGTTATTCATACAAATAATTGAATTTCAAAAGAAATCTTTTAAATGAATTTTTTAAATGTATACTACTATGAATTATATGAATTGAAATATTACACATTTTATTCCGTTTTACTAAGAAAGAAAGTGGGGGGAAATGTTTTTAGTATTTATTTGTAAAAATATTTTTTCCATCTGAATCCACTTCTCAAAATCCTAGGTCAGCACTCCAAAATATGATTTTTTTTTTTTAATCATTGTATCGGGGCATTTTAATAATGTCTGTGTGAACTGGTCCTGGTCTTAAGACCGGAAGTCTGTTATTAGGTTGAATCATACGAACCACGATGAATGAGGATTTGTTAAAAATAGTTTGTGACACTTGAAGTGGCAAGATTGCACAGTCTTGTTATAATTGTACAAGTGGGAAGACTCGGTCAGGCAAGATAAGATATTTGGTAATTGTTTGGAATAGGTTCAACAAAACATTATGTCGATATTTTGCGAGGGCTATTACCAGGATAGATGATGCACATGATAAAAGACTTATCAATGTCAAATGTTGATTCATTTTAGAGTTAAAATATGGAAAAAAATACTTAATCTTTTTACGTTGTTAATTGCAACCCAACCTAAATATCAACCCTAATACTAAATCTAAACACAAACCCTAAATTATATTCTTTGCTAGTAATTTCAACACAGTGTAGTTTCAAATGTTTAGAGTTTTCTGCTTTAATTTTTTTTCCTCAACAGTTCATCAGCATTAGTAGCTAGTTGTATCTACCGAGGAGTTATCTTCCTCACAAAATATCCCGATTATCTTTTTTGTGAACCTCTTCTAAAGAATTACCGATATTTTTTTAGAAAAAATGGCTTAGATTTGGTATTTATAATTTCCGGGTAACTGCATACGCGCCGGAAACGCATAAAAAGGCTCAAAAAGTATAAACGTATTGATCAGATCTAAATGTCCGAATAACGTTATTCTCGATCTGAAGTTCTTTATTTTTATATAGAATATTTATTTCATTTATATCGAATCACCGTAGCCTAACAAATGGCCCGTCCTACCAACCAGCCAAATGAGCAGCATATTTTCCTCGCCTCGCTCGTCTGTTTGTGTCTCTCTGTATGTATCCCAATGCTCCTGGTAATACTTTGGGGGATACGACCTTGAAATTTGCATCAGTACACCACTGAGCACCATCAAAAAATTCGTTTTTTTTCTCTTCTTTTAAACTCACTTTTTAGTCTCTAAGCTCATTTTGGACCAACAATGTCCAAAATCTAGTGCTGGCATTTTCTAGATGATTTTAGATAAAGGATATATTTTCTCGATAATTCTAGATAAAGGGGGTATTTTCTACATAATTTCACATAAAGGATCTATCTTTTGAAGATAATTTTTCGGATGATTAGTTCTACAGTGATTCATTTATGTGAGGTACGGATATTTATTTATGCTACTATAAAATAAATCCGTAGTAAAAGTAGTAGTATGCTCACTTTTAGCCATTTAAAATGACCGATTCAAAAATGGCCGTTCTCCCAGTGCGATTGCAAAGATTACTTTATTATAATGTTATACGATCATTACAAGAACAGACGTTGTAGTCTGTAATTGACTTTCTATATTTACTGACAACACTCGGTCAGAAACCTCATCACAGGTCTGGTTAGTCACTCAGTGGAAACTATCATATGACCAACATCTGTAATATAATTACACCAACGTGTTGGGGTGATCAATTTAGAAAAATTGGAAGAGGGGTGATCAATGAATACGCCTGTTGTTGGCCGGTGATCATTAAAAAGGTTTGAATTTCTAAAACACAAGCGTGACACAAACTAGGGATCAATTTAGCGTAAACTTACATTGCAAATTAAAAATTTTGCTAAAAAACCCATTTTAGAGTGGAGAAACGTTCTTTTCGATATACTAAGAAGTGAATATTCAAATTTTCAGCCCTCTAGCTCCATGGTGCGGCCTACATACTTAATACATACATATATACATATGTACAGCCGGACAAATTTGAAAACTGAAGAAATCTAAGCTGAAATTTTTTGTGAGGTTTTGGTTGACGGTTTCTAGCAAGAACAAAAAAATCAAAATCATTTTTTAAAAATGAAATTTTCACTAAAAATTGAATGAAAATCACTTTATAAATAGATTCAGTACTGTGTGAGTTTTGATCTTTCGGTGACTTGTATTGTACAGGTTTTCCCTATGTCGGACAATTATTTTAAAATATGAAAAATACCTGACATATAAATTTATGGATCCTTTCGAAATTGAATCAATTCTTCCTTAGTCCCACCCTTCCACAATCATCGAAATTCGTGGAGAAATTTTGGAAATATTGTGTGGACAAGCAAACTTGAGTGAATAAATATAGCTCTTCCAACACCAACAACAACGACGACGACAAGACTGGCCTCTTCAGGGTCAAACTCCAGTCTGAACACAACTATTTCATCCTCTGAATCGATATTCAAAAATAAAACTTTCTCTACTCATTGAGGGAAGTTTTTATGAGAAAAAAGTTTTTACTGTGGGTAGTTAGGGTTGAAAAGAGTCAAGAAGAAAGAAAAAGAATATGGTAGAGATGAAAAAGGTAATGAATTCCACTTGAAAGAATCTGTTTAGTGACACCAGATAATTAAATCTAGCGTTCATAGCTTTCCATTTATTCTTCCTCTACTTCATTCCTCTCTTTCTCTCTCGCTTTCTCTTTCTTTCTCTCTCTTTCTGTCTTTCTCTCTTCTTTTCTCTCTTTCCTCTTCTCATTTCTTTCTCCCTTTTGATGATTGATGGCATCAGAATAGAATTTGTTTCTCTCTTTTTCCAACTCTCTATAATCTATTTTAAAGTTTGCGTTTTCAAGACTTGATTGGAAGTCTGAGCTTGTCATCTTTGTTAGGTTAGGAAAATAATGTCGACTCAGTAGGAGTTTGACTGAAACTTACCGTCCAGCTTGATTTATCGGAATTGTCCAGTAAGGTGATTGATTCTCCTTCTGATATTTCAAACTGTAAAAAAAACAAACGGAGAAAAATGTGTCAGCAAACGACATTAGATTAGTTTTCATTGTCATTCTATTACTTGCTTAGTCTTTCCTTCAGCCTGATGTAATATAATCACAAAAGTGGCTTTACAAAAATAAAGGTTATGGATAGCACGTCCAAAGAACACGTCATTGAAATACAAATATAAAGCGACCAGTGAATATCCAAAGAAAAACATTCACGCCCATGGAGCATTTGCAGAATTTCGTTTTGTTTTAAAGTTGGAAGTGGTCTGACGAAATGAGATTTTTTAAAAATCGTTCCTCCCTGCTCAACTCGATCAATTACAGAAGAAGAAACCTTATCCCTTGTTCAAATTCTCTGTCTCCTCATTCAACATTATAGATCCGAATACAGCGAGATTTCTCAACCATGACCTCGGCGAATCGAGTTGTATTATCTTCATTCTACAAGTAAAGCAGACCAGTCGTTCTCAAAGTTTTCAAGGTCATTCTAAACTTTCATAAAAAAGATTAATACCCCCACCATCTTAATCGTGTGCTGTCGTTTACAAAAATTAAAGGTTTTATCGAAGTTGACTAAAAAGAATCTTTTTATCGAGCTATACATTTTTATTGAATATAATATCTCGAAATAATACAACTTCAAAAAGAAGATCCAGCAAATGACATAGAATATAATGATTGTATCTGTAGGAAAAAAATTGTACCTCGTCAGTTCGATAATCGCACATGGCTGTCGCAGGACGGGGGTCGTCAATTGGGGTGACTCTTTGAGGAACAGGTAAGACGTTTTTGGCTCGATCAAACAAAGAATCGATCTTTCCTTGCCACTGGATGTAAGCTGACAGGACCTCCTGAAAAATGAAAATAAATAAAAACGTGAACGTACCCCACTCCAACTTCTATCCCAACTGAAGATGATTACAGCAAGTTTTCTATTGTATATATAGTAAATAAAATCATTACAATATTTTTTGGTATATATTTTATGAATATTTCATTTCTGCTTTGAGATGTTTGTAAAAAAAAGCAGCTAAAAAGAAAAATAGGAGGGTCCAAAGAAATGTTATGCACTGGGTCACATCAATCTTAAATTCGACCCAGTAAGTCTGTGTGCCCTTGAAGTACTCTCAATTCAAGTGTATATGATCTCTGTCTACCCCAGAACTTCGCATTTAAATTTATGCTTGTTATTTAAACTTCTGTTACGATAGAGAGAAACAAACTTAAATTGGAGAAAAAAGAAAGTAATTCTTTGGTTATTTGATCCAGAAACCCGATAGCACAAAGGGCGCCTGAAGTTATCCCCCTTGATAGCAAAAAATAGCTTGATGTTTCATTTTGTTGTTTTTTCCGGCCAACTTTATTGTTAAAAATGTTATGTACACTCCAAAATTCAAACACAAGTTTAGGGTTAGGGTTTGGGTTGAGGTCAGGATTAGGGTTAGGATTTCGAGATAGACATCATAGATTTGAACAGTATCTTATGACGAGAACTACGAAGCGTACGAAATATATCTAGCTGTTGGACTGGTCATGTTTCAAGAGTGACAGACAACCGATGGTCGCCACGATTAACAATATAGATCCCCAGAAATCACATGCAAAACTGAGGCCGGCAGGATACAAGATGGAGAGACAAACTAAACGTTAAAATTTCTTGCCATTTCCTGTCATTAAGGGGGATAACTTTCGATAAGCTTCATGTCATCGTATTACAGGACCATATAATTGAGGATAACTAAAAGAAGGAATCTCCATGAGACCCTCAAAAGAGGAAGAAATCAAGCGAAGAATCACACTAGGGTGGCAAGCCTTCAGCAGAGCTAGCTCAACCTTCAAAAATAAGAAGATCCCATTAATCCTGAAGAGAAAGGTGTATAACCAATGCATCCTCCCAGTAGTCACTTATAGAGCTGAAACATGGAGCCTAACCAAGAGACAGACCCGTAAATTGAGAACCATGCAACGTGCACATGGGAGAATTATGCTGGGCCTCACATGGAGATCACAAGACATCACAGTACATCCAAGAAAAGACAAAAGTCAGGGACATCATAGAATCCATTAAAAAAACTCAAATGGTGGTGGGCTGGCCATGTTGCAAGAATGGCAGACTCACAACATGGATTCCCCGAGATCGCATGCGCAACTGAGGCCGGCAGAATATTAGATGGAGAGACGAGCTAGACAAGTTCAGGAAGTACTGGCTCTGCAACGCCCATGATAGAGAAGTGTGGCAAATCCTGGGGAAGGTCTATGTCCAACGTTTGCGTGTTTCAGCGCTACTGGCAACACTGTTTTGTATACAGACTTTAGAGTTGGTATCAGTACTCCACTAGAACCCTTCATCAGATGATTCTTCTATTTTTGGAAAAAAAAGCTTTTTCATCTTTTAGGGGTCTCGATTTGACGGGCACAGTTTATTAATAGCATCTAGATTCTCCATTATCTAGATGTTTTTACTCTTTCTCATATGTTCCCCGGATGAAACGCCAGTTGTCATAAATAGCTATTTTTTTGTTGTTGTTGTTTTTTTTTTCAATTCATTTTAAATTAAATATTGAAGAACGATTGATTTCAGCAACAATAAACTTTTGATAAAACTATGCATAATTATGATAAACGTTTTCCTCTGTAATACCAACTGTACATATATAAGTAGATAAAAAGAGATAGATATCTTCAACCAACCCTCATCTCTTCTCTCATTGATTGTACATCAATCATATCTCCTTGAAGTTTGGAACGATCAAATGTCATATGGATGTTGGCCAAAGTGTTCTTCATCCAGTATTCAGCTTCTTGGGCATCATGAAAGAACTGAAAAGAAAATTTTAAAGATGTTTTTTTTAATAACAGGACACTAAAAACGTTTCAGTCAAAATTGTAAATCGCTATATGTTGAACCTATTACGTAAACATTTGCAAAAGAAACATTGTAAATCTCTACACGTCTAACCTATCACGTAAATTTTCACCGATTAATTTTCGTAAATCTCTATACGCCGAACCCATCTCATAAACTTTTGCAAATGAAACATTGTATATCTCTATACGTCGAACTCACCACGTAAACCTGTGCAAAAGGAACGTTATAAATCTCTATATGACGAACCCATCACATAAACTTTTGCAAATGAAACATTGTATATCTCTATACGTCGAACTCACCACGTAAACCTGTGCAAAAGGAACGTTATAAATCTCTATATGACGAACCCATCACATAAACTTTTGCAAATGAAACATTGTATATCTCTATACGTCGAACTCACCACGTAAACCTGTGCAAAAGGAACGTTATAAATCTCTATATGACGAACCCATCACATAAATTTTTGCAAATGAAACATTGTATATCTCTATACGTCGAACTCACCACGTAAACCTATGCAAAAGGAACGTTATAAATCTCTATACGCCGAACCCATCTCATAAACTTTTGCAAATGAAACGTTATAAATCTCTATACGCCGAACCCATCACATAAACTTCCACCGATGAAACTTTATAAATCTCTATACGCCAAACCTATCACGTGAACTTTTGCAAATGATACGTTATATATCTGTATTCGTCGAATTCATCACGGAAACCTTTGTGAATGAAATGTTGTTAATCTCCCTACGTCAAACCTATCACGTAAATATTTGCAGATGAAACGTTGTAAAGCTCTATACGTCGTACGGAAGTACATTTCTTTTTTTACATCTGTTTTCATAGCTGATGCTAGGATTTTTCAATATTTGTTCCGGTGAATTTAACATAATGTTTGAAAAATTATATTTTTTAAAAATCTCACTGAATTTGAGACAAATGGGTACGAATCTTTTTTTAGAAGTGAAATCGTTGTGAGCCAAGAGAGATAACTCAGATCGGCTTATATTATTAGATAGTTGGATTTCTTCCCTTTAGATTCAGTTGATTTATTCTGATCTCTTTATCAATAAATAAATATGTTTATTTACGTAATGATCGTACGGTTGTCCAGTCTTATTCATGTTACATAATAAACTTTCAATGGATCGATCCATGTGAAAATAATAACATAACTGATAATACAATTAAAGAGTTGTAAAATATGAGATCGTCTGTTGTGACATAACAATGAAAATTCAGTCATAGAAACGCTTCCGACTCTATGATTGATCAAGTATTAACACAGCTTGAGTTGAGCTGAGACTTTGAGAAAAGTTGATTCTTGAAATGAATTTCCAAATCAAATATCAAAAAATGAATTACCAAACAAAAATAGAAAGAAATGAGATTAAAAATGAATTACCGAATAAGATAGCTCTAGGCTACTAAATGCCTATTCATACATAGATAACACTGCCATTTTGTACGGGTATATGCTTGTGTTATAATTACCAAGAAGCAAATTTCGAAGATCATTATTAGTAAATCTGATCCTCGCTGTATGCCCAATACATTTTTTACCTTATGCTAAAACTAAGCTCAGCTTACCAAATAATGAATAATTAATTTTCTTACCTGGTGGAAATCAGCGGCATTGTTGAAATGTACCAATGTACACTGCAGCATTTTTCCGACCCATTGCCAATTTTTTCTCACAGCCAAGTTACATTTCTATAAAAAATAACAAAGATTAAAACCTTCTGTTTATTTTCAAAGGGATAGATATGTTTCAAAGCCGAAATAAACCATGCGTTGATTGTTTTCCAGTATTCCAAAACCGGTATTTGGGATCCATTTTGCCGATATTACAGGACATTTGGTTAGTAGTGCAAGGTTTGTATCCAGAAGGTTTGAAGGTTCAAGAAGTATTTTTTAGAAAAAAAAGGGGGGGCTATTCATCCATACGTCAGTACCATCAAGGATGCAAAGGGGTAATCTACATGAGCATTTGCTATAATCCGTTTCGGTTTGCTAAGCCCGTCGGAACATCATCAGCTTCCCTTTAACTGTACCTTTCGGGAACACATTTCTTACTCTGTCCGTTTACAACATCCCACGGCGCTGGATGGGGGTTTGTACTTGTCCAGTTTTGCTGTATTAACTATGGCTAGGGGGTTAGAATGGATAGACTCATGTCTTTCCTAACGGCATTAATGCTGTGTTCACAGATTGTCTCGACTAAATGCGTTTGGTAAAACATTCCTTACTCTCTACGCTTCCAGCATCCCAGGGCGCTAGATGCAAGGTTGGACTTGTCCAGTATTTGTAACATTATCCTTAAATGGGAGAGAAAAGATATAATCATGCCTTTCCCAAGGACATAGGTATAAGTGAAAGAACACAGATTGTCTCTGTCGGAGTTTGATATTGTTCGCCTACACTATTTCCCTGGGTGTAAATCGTATGTCTATCAACACCTCCCGATTAGGAAGTGAAAAGGCCAAAATTCTTCATATCACCCACCGAGACTGGATCCACACCAGTTCGTCAAAAATCAACGGAAAAAGCATTGTCTTAATATGGACAAAATTTATGTGATATGCTGAATTGGGGAAATTGTCAAATTGACGGAATTTGAAGATTTTTTGCAAAAAATAAATAAATGCGTAGTTTTTGTTTGACCAAATTTCATTTACAGCAAGGATATAAAATAACTTTTTGTTTCACTATCAAAAGTTTGTGTAATTAAAAAAAAATCATTTTTTCTTAATGATTAAATATACAGGTTTAATTTGATCAAAGCTTTAATCAATACAAGGATTTAAAACAACTACTTTTTAAGCAAATATTCATGTAATCAAAGTGAAATCAAAATTTGTTCCGAAAAAAATAAGTAAATTTCGCCATATACGCAATTTCATCAAATCGGCGGAATACATATATTTATAAATTTGAGAGGGATTACCTGATTGATAAGTTAAATAATTGGATATTTCCCAAAGGTGCAAGAGTTCGATGTTAGAATCAAAAAAATAAGATTTCTAATCAACTACAAACTGTTAGTGGAAGAAGAATAATGTTTTGGGAATACTTTGCTGGAGACCTTCACTGTATTGAAGGAATCGTGAAATCAAAGGATTACCAAATTATTTTAGAGTAAAAATTACAAACTATTTAGTAAGGTGTTGTAATGATTTCAATTCCATTGAAAATAGTCGATGAGTGCAGAAATCTGCAATTGGTAAAAGGAATCTGGCAATCATTCAAGAGCTTGAACACATTGCAAGGGAAGAGTTGGTGAAACTACCAGCTAGTAGGTGCAGGAAGCTCATAGATGGATACAATAAACGTTTGGAGACAGTCGTTGTTACTAGAGGGTGTGCAATCAAATATTAATGAGGGTTGTCTTCATCATTGTCCAGGTCGTGTTTTCTATTTCTTCTTTGAAATTGCTGCACGTAAGTTGAAAAAATGTTTTTGTGTTAAATTACTTTGGATGATGCAAATTTTGTACGTTTCCATCAATTTCTGAAGATATTTTACAGGTTATACAAAAAATTCCAGGATGCCAATAATCGTGACCGGACCTGTAATCTAAATATCACGTCGACCACAAGAGGAACACTTCTACTGGAATCCCTGTAATTTCAATTGTACTCACAACAATCTAACAGCGTCTGCGATGTCTTTCTTTGGTTTGATCGATGGGTCACCTTGCTGGATAAAGAAAATCATGAAGGAACTCTAAAATTATGATTTATTCCTTTAGACCCCTCGTGGAGCGTAGGGTCGCATTGCTATTTCAGTGCCAAACAAAGGCGTACGAGCTTCAAATGCAGAAAAAGCAGTGTCAAAGTTCGGGTGAATCAGTGAAATTCGAGCAGAACCGCGTGAAATTTCGGGGAAAATGTAGCCCCTGTACCCCACAAAAGGGTTCCCATACGTCCATGGTACCAAGTACGTTTTACGAGGCGTAGTAACTAACTCAATGTACAAGATGGATTGCCTGGTGGGGCTAAGTGGGCTTCAGATGTCATGACATTTACCCATAGCTACGGGAGATGTGGATCCAAGCTCTTCCTATGACAACAAATTCTACACCTCAGACTTCAACCTTTGCTGGAATTTTAACAACTAAAGCATTGTCCGTTCCAAAGGTGCATGTTTAAAAAAGGCCGGACTTTATGGTGTGTGGAGCAGCCTGTCCTCATAGTCATGTATAATTTTGCGTCCGTCGTGCAAACCAGTTTCGAAATATCATGGTTATTTCTCTCCAGTGTTGTCAATTCAGATATTTTATATCTAAATTTAGATCTATTGCCAATTTAGATAGTTTATATCTAAATTTAGATCAAGGATTTTAGATAAAAGATTTATAATCTGACATTTTCAATTAGTCTTATTAAATGTCTCGAGAACTGCTGATCCGAATTACTCCGAACTCGACACTGCACTGCCTTGACAGGTGGTTGATATATCTGGTGGATGTCAATGGCCAGTTGTTGAATAATTGCACTACACACACACACACACACACACACAGACATTGACGGACATATATATTTTTTTAACTGTAATTAGATGTGGAAACAATCTGATACCATCACTGGTGTCCTTTGGTTTAATGAGTGAGTCATTCAACCAGTAACGTTATGGCAATATATCAAATCTTCTTTTCAGTATTCATCATTTTCCCTTCGGGGTTGACATGTGACATTAAAGTCACGTCTACAATGGGAACTCCCATGCGAGCGTGAGTGTGCTTCCAAGGGTTCCGAGTTCCCCCAACACTTTTCGGATCGTCTCAAGCATCAGGCAATGAACCGGAACATACATCTCCAAGTGCAATGGAAATGGGGACGCAGGGTAGAACCATGATCTTGGCTAAGTGCATGTATGATATGATAAAATTTGACTCGAAGTAGTTAATTCCTAGCTTTTACCATCCTCTGAGGAAACAACTCCAAAGAGTGAAATATTCAATTTGTAGGATATTATTGTGGCATTACCCGAATCAATAACCGGGCTGACAAATTCTGTGCTATAGAGTAATTTATGTATATATGAACTTTATATATATATATATATATATATATATATATATATATATATATATATATATATAAAATCGAGGTAGGATTGTTCATACATATATATATATATATATATATGAACAGGATTGTTCATATATATATATATATATATATATATATATATATATATATATATATATATACATATATATATATATATATATATGAACAATCCTACCACAATTTTTATAGTTTTTATGTATTTTCACTCTTTTAATTTGATGTTATCGTGTTTTTTAGTCATTTCACCATTTTTTTTACTCCCATTCCTCTATTCCCATTCCTCTATTTCCATTACTCTATTCCCGTTCATATCATCCCATTCTTCTATTCCCATTCCTCTATTTCCATTCCTCTATTCCCATTCCCATTCCCCTATTCCCATTCCTCTATTCCCATTCCTCTATTCCCATTCATATTATCCCATTCCCCTATCCCCATTCTTTTATTCCCATTCATCTAATCCCATCCTTCTATTTTCGATCCTCTTTCCACATTCTTCTATTTCCATTCCTCTATTCCCATCCCTCTATTCCCATTCCTCTATCGCTTATTCCCCTATTTCTAATCCTTTATTCCCGCTCCCTATTCCCCATTCTTGTTTCCAGTAGATGAGGCCTTCGTTTGCTTCAAAGGTTTTTTTACACTGAACATTTTTATGATATTATGGTTGAGGTATCCTTTGTTAACTACCTTGTAAAAAAACGAAGTACAAATTTTTGGAAAATTCAAAGTAGA
This sequence comes from Thysanoteuthis rhombus, assembly GCA_963457665.1. Lineage (NCBI taxonomy): Eukaryota > Metazoa > Mollusca > Cephalopoda > Oegopsida > Thysanoteuthidae > Thysanoteuthis > Thysanoteuthis major. Next base: position 9,795,930 of record OY735226.1, on the reverse strand, counting down.
AATTTCACAATTTTTCGAACAGATTTCGTGAAAATCAAATGGTAAAAGCTACGAATTTCGGTTTTGGTACCAATTCTTATCATACCACGCAATCTCGACTCGTCCAAAGTTTAATTTTTTTAATGGAAAATCAACCTACCCAAATGGGGGTGCAGCCAGGGTAGATGGTCCCCACGAACAGGGCTTGATACCTTTTAGGGACCGATGGGAAATCCTGTGCCAAGGGAGTATTTTTTCTTGCAATGTTAAATATAATTTGCAGCAACACCGAGGTCCTTGTTTGGTTAATGGGTTAGTTGTTTAGTAAAAGGTGCAGGAGGAAAGGCGTGCTGGGGTGAGTGAAGTGCACATTCCTGTGGGTTATTGTGTGAGGAAAAGCCAGGGCTGTTCTCTCTTCCTTACCTGCGAAGATTTCACCAGATTCTGGTGGCTCATTACGTTGCGTAATTCATCGCCAGCGTGTTTCTTCGTACCAACGTTCACTAGATGCACGGCCGTGGAGTCAAAGTTCAGAGAGAATCTCTACGAAAAAAGGGAATAGGCTGTAGAAATGAACTTTAGCTATATTTGCTTTCCAGAGAGAGAGAGAGAGAGAGAGAGCAAAACGCAGGCGCTTATTTTTATGGGTTGGTTGGGGGTTTCAACGCTGCGCAGCTATTTCGTTGTCAAAGAATCATCATCATCGGCAGGGAGAAAAATGAATGAATGAACGCTGTGAGAGAAAGGAATAGAAAAGAAGAAAAGCCGGCGCTAAGGGTCCAAGATTAGAGAGTATTTACTTCTATCTAATCCAGTTTTGCATCTACTTCAAAGTGCATCCAGTAATGTGTCCAAGTTTTTTTAGATATTTTTTGTTTGTTTGTTTGTGTTTTTGTCTCTTCATGTTTTGTTTTTTTTGTTGTTTGTTTTTTTCGTTTTGATTTTTTGGTGAGAGACGCGTACTAACTATTGAACTACGGATTGGGGTTCTTCAACAAAGATAGAAATGGAAACAGAAAGAAAGAAAGAAAGAAAGAAAGAAAGAAAGAAAGAAAGAAAGAAAGAAAGAGAGAAAGAAAGAAAGAAAGAAAGAAAAAGAAGTATGTATCAAAAAACAAAAAAAAAAGAAAAGTAGATAAAAAGGAAGAAACTTAAGAAGAAGAAAACCTCTTTATTCAAGAAAAATAACATACTTCGAAAAACACATGCACCATAAGAGGAGTACGATCTTACCTTGAAGACATACTACCACCAAACTCCCAAAATCACAAGTAAAAACAAACTGTAATACTTTAATACGTACATAAACATGTTTCAGTATTTAGTACAAAGTCACCCAATAAAAACATTAATTCAGAAATAGCTTAATGAATTACCCATTACTAAGAAAGAAACCGCATCAGAAATATTTTTGTTATATTAACATTCCAGCAAGAATTGAGAGGAGACACTTGGTCTATTGGTAAAATAATAGATAATTTCTACATTTAACAGAAAGAAAAAGGATGAAAAAAATCGAGTACAAAGGAGAGAAGCTATGGGAAATAAGAGAAGAAAACAGATTGAAAAGAAACAAAGATATAAAGAAAGAAAGAAAACTATCATAAGGCGAAATATAATTAATATAGTTCTATAACTCTACGTGCCGCTTACATAAGTTGTCACGTAATGAATCACCTTCCTTTTTGTTCCTCTTGAATATAAAAATGTCGAAACTTTGGGGGGTTTTTTTGTTTGTTTGTTTGTTTGTTTTGTTTGTTTTGTTTTTGTTTTTCACAAATGTCTTCACAGAAACAAAACCTCTTGAATCGCGCTTGGATAATACAATTTTTTCCATGCGTCCCAACAATCCATGCGAGAAAACCAAAAAACGATCAAAGATTTTTACTCGAATGATTTTATAGAAATTGAGGAAGGGAGTTAATTTTTCGGGTCAACGCTTTGTAATCTAATTCTGGTTACTTTTAAGCATCGTAAATTGAAAATAATGATAAAAATTCTTGTTTACACAGATGTAAAATATGGTAGTTAAACACACCATGCAAATGCTCCAAAGAGTCATACAAAGGCTCCCAAAAGTATAACTATACGACGTATTGATCATACATTAATACAATTATGAAGTTAAAAGCCATTATTTGTTCTTCGTTAGAATATAGTACACCATGAATTTGTTTAGGTACGACGCCGACAATGTATCTTAGGAGCCTGGCTGTCGTCGTAATTTTCGTTTGGGACGCTTCCAGCGATTTTCGACAGTCGAGATGTCTATGAAACTTAAAGGTTTATATGGAAATAGAGTTGCTATTATTTATTTTATTTGTGAATCGTTAACATTCATTGAGTGAGCGAGTGGTTGGAACGTTGAAGGTTTGTATTATTAATTAATTTGTATAAATTAGTAATTTGTTTTAATCCATATTATTTGTGCGCTGGCATCGAGTGGGCTAGAGTTTTTCTGTTGTTTTTTTTTTTCCTTTTTTTGGTTGAAGAAGGGGAGATAATCCTTACTTGATTTTTAGGCTTTTATGAGTTATTCTAGGAATCAACCTTTTCATCCTTTATCTCTTAATATTGACGATGGGATTTTTGAGGAACTTGCTAAATATCAGAATAAAACCCCACATCTTATTAACCCGTTAACTTAGGCGAAAAGTAATAGTTACCCATTGCAAAACAAAAATTCTTTTTTCATTGAAAGATAATACATTGTATTCTAACCAATTCAGTCCGCCCCGATGGTGTGATGGTTAGCACGTTTAGTTCACACGAGCAACAGTCCTGGGATCGATTCCTGGTTGACAGTTTGGATGGAAATGAAGCTATATGATTAGGGTGGTGGTATGCACTTGCGTTTTACCAAGGGGTGAATATAAAAAAAATTGTAGATACAACATCCGGATCTCGGCCAGACTTGAGACTTGCAAGGATCACTAATGTCTTCCGGCGCGCATCCTGATTACAACCAAAGATTTGTACTCGAATGATTTTATCGAATTTCAGGAAGGGAGGTAATTCATGAATTAATAAATGTCTGCATGTAAAAGAAACGGGGAATTCGACACCGGCCGGTCATACTCATTTTGGGGTTGTCACTTAAGAGAAGTATCGTCCTTTCCATCCATTTCAAAGTTATCCATTTTAAGATTAAAGACCCCCGCCTCACAGATAGGACTGAGTTATAATCAATCACAAGAAAACGGAAATTCTATTTCTTTGGCCAATAGAACAGCAACAACAGCGAAGAACTTGCAATATATCAGTTAGAATAAAACCCAGATATTTTGTAAATCGTTTAAAAGTCCCCAATAACATTTCGTAGCTGTTTTAACTGCGATGAAAATCAACAGTTCTTACTATGGGGAAAATTGCATGTGAAGACCAATTTTCAAACCGGTTAACAGCGTTTTGATAAATTCAGTGACACGAAGAGAGGGTGGTTAAAAAGAGATAGAAATTGTTCTATTTTTAATCGGTTCATAGCGTTGGTAAAGACAGAGAGATACGACATAGAGAGTGGGCAAAGAAAGAGGAATATTCATTTTTCATGTCACGCTACAACATTTTTTCCCTGATCTATTTTCGAGATAAAAAAAACTAAAAGTACAAGAAAGAAAGGAGAAAATAGAGCGTAAGAAACAAAGAAAAAAAAAGAGAGAAAGAAAGACTATACTGTGTTTATAACTGATGTATACACTCCATATCTATATTCATAACTTTTCTATTTCCCACTAAATCATATGGCGAATTGGACGTTATTTCTCGAAGGGGGGGGGGTATGGATGCAATCCTTTTTTTTGCTTTCGGGCGTTAAAACGGGGATAGGCTTGAAAACTCAACTGAAAACAAATAGTTTTATTACAGAAACAAAAGTAGAAAAATGCTGTTAAAATTGTGTAAACAACGTCGCAGCTTTTGAAAAAAAATCTGTTCTTATTCTCGTTAATCAATGTCTGAAGGTCGACATCTCGCGATAAGTATCTCTTTATGATTCATCATAGCGTTCTTAGTTTTTCTGACGAGCTCGAAGGAAATACATGCCAAGTAACTACACACACCAACAGTTTTGAAATTGCACAGTCATTATACAAATAAACAAGTTCCGTTCTACTGCATATGTGACACATTATTTGTCTCATTTAACGATACAGTTTCTGCTGACAGACGTAATGGCTTACCTTAGAATTAGAGATGACTAAGACTCGGTTGCTGTGTTGCATGACATTTGAAGCGTAGCAAGACGGGGGTGCTAGAGAGGGCAGTCGCCCCTGGGCGCAAGTGTGAATGGTATCAATATTTCTTCTGATCTATAATAGCTGTTAATTGCTAATTACGCCCTCTCATATGATATAGCACAAATGCTCCGCGCGCTGTCTTTGCCCCTGGGCGCTGGTGTTGTCACCGGGCACTGTTCCCGAGCGCTGTCTCAGCTCCTGGTGCTGCCTTTCCCTTCGAGCGCTGGTGTTGCAATATGGCCCCGTCTTTGCCTCCGAGCACCGTGTCAGTCCCAGGCGCTACCTTTGCCCCCTGAGCGATAGTGGTACCAATGGGCGCTTAGAACCCTTGCTACAAAACCGGCGTGACACAAGAGGTAATGATTTTCATTTCCATTTCTCGAGTGATCCATGGGGACCTAAGCATTATTTCTGTAGAAATTATTGGGGAGGGGGTGCTAGCCAGACGACCAAGGTCAACTGTTTTACAAGACCCCAATTGCCCTGCTATTTATCCTTAGTTGTGGGTGAAAATGCATCTATGTCTTTGCAAAGGATAACGACCCGAAGCATACAGCTAAAATAATTCGCGAATGGCTTGTTCGGAACAGCGTAGAAGTGCTTAAGTAGCTTAGTTGATCTCCTGACTTGAATTTAATTGAAAATTCATGGCGACGCTTGAAAGATCGAATTCATCAAAACGATCCCCAGAAGCATTAATGATTTGAAGGTCTTTTGGAAGGGAAAGTGGGTCAAGATTTCGAAAGATTGTGACTGAGGACCTGTGAAGGGTGACGAAAAAGATCTCCAAGCAGCAACTACAAACCAGGGTTATGCAATTAAGTATTGAAATATGAAATCAATGAGTTCGAACACCTTTTCCATCGTTATTTTTGTTTTTATTTTATTCTGCATTGTATGTTCGGAAATATGTATTTTTTTTCTTGGAAATTGTTAATTTTACATCAAAATACACCACCTCTGTAAATTTAAAGTAAATGCAAGTATAGGAGGTATATTAAATGAATCATGTTCAATACTTTAATCCCCTCAATGCATAGAATTCAATTATATAAAATAAAGTCAAAAACTTGAAGTTTGTAAAATTCGATTTGATGGATAAATATCAATTATTCTTCTTTGTATGTATCTTAAAGAAAACGGATACATTTCGTTTTCTAATGCCATTGTCAGCGTTCAAAGAAAATCCAGATGCGTTCAGTATTTAGAAAAAATCAGATATGAACTGTCACAATACTCATACTTAGTAATACTTATAGAAAATCAAAAACGTTATGTTGTACAGCATTTTCTTGTTTAGGCTAAATATTCCCTGAACGTTAAACAAATCTAAAAAATCGAGTAAAGATACAATCTATCAAGTTTAGTTTAAGACGAAATTATATTTATAAGTTACATCACCAAACGTCACTGGTGACGTAAGCATGACTGTCGACAAACGATACTTATTGTATCAAACATGGTCTGACTGGTGAGTTTACAAAATCAATGTGCTTATAAGTGTTAATTTATTCGCAGTTGCATCAAAAATAAGTCACGTGATCCTACGCGCGCATAAGCACAACACACACACACATTCACGCCCACTCACACACACGTGTATACATACTCAAATGAGACAAATAGATATTCAATTTAGGTGATAGGAATCAGGGCCTGATTTGAACCTTTGGGCCGGGGAACTTCAGGTTCATATATAGGAATTAAAATACGCGGCAAATCACAACATTTACACATCCAAGTCCGTTTATTGTATGTCATTGGAACTGACAAGTTATTCATACGTATGTTAAATGAGTTTTACATCTGGATAGAATGTGTATACATGTAGATACATGCAAGCCAAAAGTACATTTTCAGGTAAGACAAATTTATTTTTGTAATCCATACTCCAATTACTGTTGACATGAATTACAAACAGGTACTGAATTTACTCAAGACAACTGAAGGCGTCATTATGAAATGAATTCCAAGTAGTAATCATTCATTCCTTATCACAGAAAAACTTTTTTCATGATATTTTTGCATAGAGAGACCCAGAGTTACTTTGGGCCAAGAGCCATCGGATCTTTTGTCCACTAATAAATCCGACCCTGGGTGACAGTAAGGGAAAATTCGTTTTCTCTATGAAAAAAAGGTATAATATGTTACCTGAACGTTATCCTCCAAAGCAGCGATTTCATACACAACATCCAGGCAAGCCGATTGTTTGTCAATGAGAGCCTGAAAAAAGACAATAAATGCAACTGTCAACGTATTATGAGACATGTCATTAAAAAAAAAACGTTTCTATTTATTCCAATAATTCCAAGTCCCATGTAGCTAATCAAGGATACTCCATCTTTATCGACTGAGACATATGTGAGCTGAAATTCACCATATCAGGAATAATTAAGAAAGGTCTGGCTAGTCACTCAATAGATACCGTCACGTGAACAATATTTTCTGCAGCATGTCTTGCTGGGGTGGTCAAACAAACAATTTGAAAAAGTGGTGATCAATTAATAAGTTACTTCTTCCGCTTCTGGTAAACTACTGGTCACTAAATAAGTCCGAATTTTCCAAGAGTGCGTCCGGACGCAAACCGAGAAGGACAAACCTTCATTGTATATTGAACACCTCACTGAAAACCTGTTCGGGAGGGGGGATTGATTTTTAGTCATGATAAAGAGTAAATGTTTAATTTTTCAGACCTCTTGCTCTATTTATGTGCTCTACATTCATACATATATACAAACATACATGCATACATACATAGCCACCCAGCCAGATCAGTTTAAAAACTGAAGAAACCTATGCTGTAATATCATCATTGTTGTTTCATTCACTAAATTTCGACCGATATGTACACTGGACATTAAAAGGTGAACTTAAAATCTGAGAAACTCCCATTTTTTCCATTATTTTTTTTGTTAATTTTCGTCCATAATCCAATTAGGATAATTTACGAATCATTGGGGTCAACATAAAATTGTAATGTCCGGATCTGTTAATCATTGTTTCAATTGGGGAGTCGTTGAGGTTTAATTTCGTGCATATATATATATATATATATATATATATATATATATATATATATGTGTGTGTGTGTGTGTGTGTGTGTGTTTGTGTTTATATAAACTGTTGTCTGTCTGTGTTTATATAAACTGTTGATATCTTTTATCTAAGTAACCTTCTTTTAGATGAACTGCCTTGCAGAGCTAAAGGGCTTCACAACCCTTGTATTTACCAATTGCTGAGAGGAAGACGGTCTGAAAGCGAAGAGAACGTAAACAGCTACGGTCGAAACTCGAACTCAAACTGCCGAATCCGTTTTCTGTTCTGGTGACCGTTACGCCATTCTGTGAGTCTTCATCTTTGACAGTGGTTATGTTCCCTTCGTACTAATTTCCTTAGGAAAGACATGAATTTGTCTCTTTCCCCCTCCCTCTTCCTCAGCAATGGGTTAAATAGCACGGCAGGTAAGGTGTTATAGCCTTAGTAAGGCAACCGGTCTTAGAAAAGGACAAATCTAACCCTGAGCCTGGGAGCGGATCCCCTTGTGGCAGTTCGACGCCATATTTGACGGCAATAAAAATATGACATTTCATCTGTTTAAAATTATCTAATTTGCAATTCCTAATATTTTAATACAATCAAAAACATCTGGATCTAGATGAAAAACAGCTCAATTGGCATCACTACATAAATTCGGCCATTATTTTCTATTGAATCTTACACAGCGTGACTAAAGCCCGCTTCGTTTTGCTTGTTCTCATTCAAACAACTTTTAGCAATACATCCAATTCTGTTACAATAAAATCTGTACAACAATTTACAATTCTTTTCACCTGAGAAGTCGCGTTTAATAGCGGTTAATCTGGATGGCTGCGCTCATTGTGGCAAATTTATTGCTTCAGGGATTTTCCCGTTTAGTTTTGAACTTGTTTGATATGAATCATTTGATTAATAGTGTTGCCAACTCAAAGATTATTTTTGCACTAGTTTAAATGCCAAAATTCACTAAAAATAGCCGAATAAAAAAAGAAAAGAAATCTCCACAAGACACCAGATATGGCTAGAAAAAATGCTTAATGTGGCCAGGAAATCGCCTGAAATTGCTGAGATTCCCACACTAATTTAGCGATTTTCGCACTTGCCGAAGAAGAATAGCGCTAAATTGTCAACACAGTTGATAAATTGTCTAAAAATTTATCGTATGACACGCCACACCAAGAAATAAATTTGAAACATACGGCACACCAACTGTGAAAATGGAAGAATTAGACAAAAACATTTCAGTAATCGATAAACAAAATCTTTGTATCAACAAACCCATTTTTCCTTTCGTCTGTCGTTAAAAAGTTGAGATCTCATAAAATCTAGAGATAAAACAACTAAATAGGCAACTCTGTGTTGGACCTAATACCAACATGTTCAAGATTTGAAATACATGTTCGTGTATTCATTATCATCAGTCTGTTAGCGCCCGTCGTTGGATACCGACCTTCCCTAATATTTGCTAGATCTCTCCATGATGGGAATTGCAGAGCCAGTACTCCCTGGGTTTATCTAAGCTCGTCATGCCATCTTACTTTCTGTCGTCTACAGCCTCGCACCTGATCTCTGAGGATTCACATTGTGAGACGTGATGCTCAGCGGTTGTTTGACATTCTTGTAACATGTCCATCCAATTGCTATTTGAGTTTTAATGTGTCTTGGACTCCTGTCTTTTCTCTGATATAGTGCTGTCTTGTGATCTCTCCATGTGAGGTTGAGCATGATTATCTCATGTACAGGTTGTATTAAGAAAGATTTAAGCAATAAACTTGGGAGATAGTCAAAAGTAGACCACTGCATCCTACCTAGGACAACGAATCCCCCTTAAATCCTCAAAAAAAGATTTACTCTAGGTTGGCAAACTTTTTGAAGAGCAAGCCCAACCTTCAAGAAAACCCCATTAGTCCTGAAAAGAAGTGTATAAAACCAATGTATCTTTCCGATAGTCACCTATAGAGCTGTAACATAGAGACAATATTTCATGGAATAGTTTAGTTCGTGATGCAATCTCTTTTTATGCCAGCCAAAATTTTTCAATTAATCCTTGGGGATTCACGTGATGAGTCGTGATGTCCAGTACGTGTCTGATCTTCTTGTAACATAGTCAGCCCTTTGCCTTCTGAGTTTTCGAATGGTGTCAATGTTATCTTCGACTCCTGACTTCTCTTGTGATCTCTTCTTGTGAGGATTGGCACGATTCTTTCATGCGTACGATGCATGCTTCTCAGTTAGCGGGTCAGTATCTTGAATAAGTTCCATATTTCAGCTCTTTAAGTGACTATACGTTGTATGCTTTGGTTGCACACCCCTCTCTTTAAGACTAATGGGATCTTCTTATTTTTGAAGGTTGGACTTGCTCTGCCGAAGGCTTGTCATCCTAAATTGAATCTTCACCTGATTTATGGGCTTCCCCAATTAATTGATGGTCTTTAACCCAACTTACTAGCCTATGATCTATTGAAAGGGGATAGGAAATGGACACACACCTTTCCCATTTACTAAGGTAAGTAAGTACATATCAATAAGCGAATAATTTGTATCCAATCCTGCATTGAAGGAATAATAAATAAACACCACCCACCAACTGTTGGCCATAACTGGTTATATTATTTTTTATTTCCGTGACTTCCATCCTAGATATATATATTTTCACAGTAAGGGCGTCATTTTATTAATCACAATTTTCATTGGTGACTCATCAGTGCAAAATGGCTTAAGTCACCATTGAGTGGGTGTTTTTTTCACGCATTCATGTTGTTACTTCATTTTGTTTATATTATTATTATTATTATTATTATTATTATTATTATTATTATTATTATTATCAAACAACAGTGATAATAATAATTATAATGATCATAATAATAATACGCTAAGAACTGACAAGAACCAGTCACAGAAGTAAAAGATGTGACCATATTATGGGACCTCACTTTATATACTGATAGAACACATGAATGCAGAGAGGCCAGATATTATAGTGAAAGACTTTAAAGAAAAAACATGCTCTCATGTGACACTTCCAGTGGATAAAACATTGCTGGCAAGGAATTCGAGAAACTCACAAAATACAAAGACCTTGAGATAAAAACCAGTAGAAAGAGGCAGCTCAGGTTAGAATAAGGTTGGTTGTTGTTGGAGCCCTTGGATTACTCAAAAAAGGGTCCAGTGAATTTGCCGACAACACTGCGACCCCGGTTGGGGTTTTTAGGGTGCTCTAACCCATGTTAAACTCGACCTTGTGTTACATCTCGCTCCTCATGAGAGCGTGAGTAAATAGGGCATACCTGGAAAGCCAAGCATGTATGAAATACAGAAAATAGCTCTTACCTCCACAGCACACATTATAAGAAAATTCTTGTCAATTGAACGTATGCACTACACCCAGCATAATCTCTCTATGAATATAAAGCAATGTGTTTCGGAAAGTGTTGTATTGTCTCTATATATCAAAACCTTGCACCCTCTCTCCAAAGCCCGGACTGTCATAACTTACAAGGTTGCCAGGCTTAGGTCTATGGTTGAGACCCGATTGGTGACTCTCATAAACCGAAAATTAAATTCAACAATAGCATAATATAACAGTTATTGTATTTTTAAATTGTATTGTAACTAACTTTATTTCTGTTGTTACTCATTATCATTTTTATACTTACGTTAAGAGTTTCAAATACAAGATTTGCTTCTCGCACTTCTGGAATACGAGGATCCTTTTAAAAGAGAAAAAGAAAAATGTGCGCCTTCAATAATTACAGTGAATACAAGATTTACGAACTTATAAATTATGATTATTCAAAAAAAGAAAGCTTACAGCATTAGGTATAATGAATACATACAAGGATTACAGACTTTAAAGCATAATTATTTTTTAAAGAATTCCTGAATTCATTTATGATTGTTTTGGGGCAACTTGATATTTATTATAATCACAGTTTAAGAAGAATAGAATACACTGAGATTTTAGATCCAGACCGACCACACCATCTAAGTGAGAAGACAGGATCTGACTGTGATTTTTGAAAAATGAAAAAGGGAGCTGCCCGATCGTAGATGTTGCCGTGCCAGCATAACAAAAGATAAAAATGAAAGAAAACGGATCATTCGGAAAATGCTAGGACTTCTTCCGGGATCTGTGGAGTGTGAAGTCGGATGTCGTGTCCATAATATTTGGTGCACTTAGAAGCATGCTAAAAAAACCCACAAGAATCGATGTTGGATGAATTAAAAATTCTAGGGAGAATTGAACACGGTGGTGTTGGGGTCTACGTTGATACAGCGAAGAATCCTGGAGATTTGAGGACAATGTCTGTCACTCGATCTGCAGTGATGATTTACAGATTTCTGGTTTGCACATGCAAATACATACAATAAAGGTATTAATAATAATACTATTGACAATGCCAGTTTTAAACGAAGTGAAATGTCCCTCGACGACCTAGCCGACGTTCAACCAACCGAAATGACAAATGTTGATGAGATTCGCCACGCAAAAAATAAAGACCGTCCTCGGACCATTGCTGAGATGTCTGTGGTGATTGGTTTGTCTTGGCGTCCATGTAAAATGGTAATATAAGATTTGAAAATGAAACTTATTTCTGTAACAATGTGTGCCTCGTTTAATCACAATAATACAATTAAACATACTATCTTGCATGTACAGCTTCTATATGGATGGATAAAATGCTGATAGGTCTATATATTTCTTTGACTGTGCATGAGAAAAATATGGAAGAAGACCAACCTGATTTTGGAGAAATTCTTTGATTTCCGGGCTTCGTGTCTTAATATCATCGTTCATAGCCTGGATATTTTCTCTTGCTCTGTCAACACCGACTCGATTGGTCCCGAAATCCGAACTTTCGATATCATCCTGAAAACAGACAGGTCTGGTTAGTCACTCAATCAACAACGGACATCTTTTGGCAGCATACCTTGTTGGTGGTGATCAATCAGAAAATTGAGAAAAGGGGTGATCAATGAATGTTACCTCTCTCACCTTTTGTTGGATCACTAAAATGTTCGAATTTCCAAAATAACAAGTGGGTACAAACGAGTGACCAATTTTGCATAAACTTACGTTGTAAATTGAAACCCTCACGCTAAAAAAAACTATCAAGGGGTGGGGTTTTAAAAAAACAAAAAATACGTTTTTGAAATTTTCAATCCTCCAGCTTCACAGGTGCAGTCAGTACGCATTATGCATACATAACCAGCCAGTCGGACCTACTTGAAAACTGAAGAAACCTATGTTGAAAGTTTTAATAGACAGTTCTTGATACATATCAATAATTTACTAGCAAACTCATGGCAATCTCAAGGTTTATGGCCAAATATAGGCTTTATATAGCCAAATCAGGAATACGTCGTTTCTTGCACAGAAAGTTAAGCAACGTCAAGCCTGGTCAGTATCCAGATGGGTGATAATTCAGGGATACCAGGTTCCGTAATCAGCAACATTTTTCTGTGCACTATCTCAGCAATGTTGTACCATGAAATAATATAACTTCTCGCCAAGGGACGTTACTCTGCACTGCATAGAGTCATCATCTTTGGTGCGGCCTCACTTTCAAAAATCATGGCGATAACAACCTTGGAAATGTTGAAATGCGTCGTACTCGCGTCGAATATGCGCGAGTATTTTTTGTGAATCTTCATATAACTGTGTAGTTTCTGGAATAATTCTGCTGATGTAATTCATTATCCACTGAAAAAATGGTATATTCATTGAATAGTTGAACACTTTTTGCCCAATAATGGATTTTCACCGACATGATTTCAATGGGGTGTGATATATCTGAACGCAAAGTAGTACGGGTATTGCGTAATATGTAGATTCATGTTAATCAGGTGGAGTCAGGTTTTACTGGGCATGAAAGCCCTCGGGTATGAAATTCTAGTTTGAACAAGTTTTAAACTCTAATTTGGAAATGGTTCAATTTCTAATGATATTATGACAAAGGAAAGAAAAAAATGCTAGATGACCTGAAAACAGATAAGGTGTCCGAATTCCAGGCTGGATGGCACCTTAGAAAGATGACTTTTCACGATTGGACTTGTCCACACGGGGAGAGGACATTGAATTGTCGCATTGTGGATGCCTGACATATGGAACCAACTCAGGCATTGATGTTGGGACGTGTGAGTGGAATTCGAAATTGGGGGTTTGGGTTTCATTGTTAATGAGAATCGGTGTTAGGAGCGCTTCTAACCGAAATTCGAAGATTTCAGTCTTAGCCCCCAAAATGGCGTCAGTGACCCACAGAAGTCGGATCTTCTACCGGAAGACCCTACCTTCCAGCAGGTCGGTGCTTCCGGTCACTTTGAGACTCTATAAGTCTATCACTGGAAAGCTATTTTCGCTTTTTTCGTATGAGTGAAATGGTGGCGAAAAGCAAACTTTCAAAAAGATAAAAACATCTGTACTTCTAACAGAACCATTAAGATCTGAGTAGCATGAAATTAAAAACTCTTTCATTCCTACTCAATCGCTCGGCGCCATATTTGTTGTTCTTGTTTTACGTGCACTAGTAGTATTTTTTAATCAAAATTAAAAAGATGTATGCAGCGTGTGCATGGGAGAATCATGCTCAACCTCACACGGAGAGATCACAAGATAGCACAGTATATAAGGAAGAAAATGTGTGTCCGTGACATCATAGAAACTATTTAAAAAAACCCAATGGCAATGGGCAGGCTATGTTGCAAGAATGAAAGACAACCGATGGACATTACGTCTCATAACATGGATCCCCAGAGATGACATGAGAAACCGAGGCCGACAGAACACAAGAGGGAGAGATGAACCAGACAGATTCAGGAAATACTTGCTCTGCGATGCCCATGATAGAGAAGTGTGGCAAATCCTGGGGAAGGTCTATGTCCAACGACGGACGTTAAAAGACTGATGATGAAGATAATATCACTAAATCAAGATGATATTTTTCAAAATCAAGATAATATCTATATCATGAAGTACTTGAGTATACATGTCTTTACTCTAGGGTGGAAAGAACAACGCATCACAGAACTGAACAATTTTTGCACAATATATTTGATCCTAAACACGTGGGAGGATCAATGCTTTTTTCAAATTTCTTTTTGGGCATTAATTCGTCGATTCATGGTTGTTCAATAGCCGAGTGGTTAGAGTCACAATAATTGATGGACCAAGTTCAAACCCTGGGTTTGCTTTAAAGCTATTTGATCTTCAAAACTTCCGGGGATTTTTCAGTTCCTAGAGGAAATATTCTAGCGTTTTATGATAGGGAATCCTATTTACAATGTAGCTATAATGCTTATTTGCACTTTTCATTCGTCACATGTAACGATGAATGTAAATGTCCCTTTTCCCCCATGCTTATGCCAATTAGGCAGTATTTTCTTGGGAAATCTAACCGTAATCTGACAATAAAACATATTTATTACAGAGAAGAAAAAAACATATCAGTAGCCTTAATCCAAACACAAAAATCGACATAGTTTAAATCGGATAGTCCATTTTGACTTAAGAACTACTGACGTGATGAAAAAGCATGCAGATTCTCAGTTTTGATTTTTAAGGTTTTAAGAATGGGTACACTGGCCTGTCCCAGGTCGTGCGCAAACCTGTAAGCACACCCTTCTTCATTCGATGTCCTGAAATCTCTATAAAATATCATTTGCTTTCTAATGTTGTTAGATTTAGAGATTTTCCTGGACAATACCAGGCACACCAGCTAGATACTAATATAACTTCTTGACAAAATTACCTCTGCTTAAAAAATATCAAAGATCTGTCTTAATGTACTGGCTAACCAACTGGTGTTACATGCCCAGGTTATTGAATTCTAGTCTCAGTAGGTGTCTGTGGCTGTTTGCCAAAGTTACTTGAGTCAACCCAATGTCAGTCTATGGGGGCGTAAGTTCTTCTCAAATTGCTAATGAAAAATCTGGAGGTGTGGAGTGGCCAAACCTTTCACAGAGAATGGAATTGACGAGTCGAGTTCAAACTCTAGCAAAGATAGTTTGAATTCACTTAGTACTAATGCTCTTTGAAAAGGCATAAATCAATCTTTTCTCAGGCAGACTGGGCTTACTAGCTATAGTTGGCAACTAGTCTAGGAGACTGACAGCTCCGATTCTAAACCAGTCTCAAGGGGGATGGGCTACTAAGCCGTGGACGCAACCATGATAAAATCATTTGCAGAGCTCCAACGACCCTGAACAAGCCTATGGGATTCGGGAGTATAAAAACAGAGAATCGATCTATTAACTGTGGAAGGTGAGAAGTCTAATAATTATCCATTGCAAGATAAAAGCCCTTGTCCGCTGCGAAATGATAAATCGAAACTTATCAATTGCAAGATAGAAGCTCTGGACTAACAGATAAAATTGAGTCGTCATCCATCGCAATAAGAACATGAATTTCTATCATCTACTATTTATGAATTGATATTGGAAAAAAATCATACCTGTTCCTTTTCCATCCAATCCACATATTTCTTTATTTTCGCTTGTGTCTCAGCCGATTGTGGACTTTCCGACTTGGCCGGAACATATTTCGATGATTCGACTATTTTCATGCTGTCCTGGAAAAGAAAAAACACACACAGCGTTTATTATCATAACCAATTGTTCATTCATCAAACAAATGCGTCAAGACTTTCATTCACTTTAATTATCAAATACGAGGAGTACCCCCCGCCCAAAAAAAGCGAAATCCTGATGTAGCGTGCGAGCTGGACGTACTTGCACATTCCATTGCTAGGTGTCACGAGTCGACACTATTCTGAGCCAGTCCTACTCGTGGCGTACTTCTGTATTGACTGATTTGTTTTATGTGTTTTTTTTCTGGTGTTTGTATGCCCCTTCGGAGTATGGAGATGGGTGATAAGAAAAAAGAGAAGTGAGTGTGCAAAAACAATTGTAATGCTTCAAAAAGCTTTTAGGTGAGAATCTTGAAGTAAAACATATGAGTATCATTTACGTTTCAAATGTGATGAAATCTCACTTAAAGACCAACCATGATCAGGCCGACCTTCAACAAACTGAAAAAAAGTTCATCCATGAAGGTGATTGTTTTCTCTTAGAATTCATGCTTCGAATATTCAGAAAATCTGTGCTCCGTTTGCTAACGGAGGACGAAAGCCTGAAAGTCAGGCCATAAAAGCACTAGTCCGAGCTTTAGTGCCTTTAAAGTTCCTTCCTTCAGAAGCCCATTCCTTTCGAAGATCCCACTTCTGAAAGCACTTTCCTCTGAAATAACCTTCATTTAATGTTAATATCGTATCAAAATAGAGTTTCATTCCTGTAAATGATGCATGCTTGTTTCTCAAAGAAAGTAAGAAAGAATTCCATGTTCGGATGACGTATTAATAAAATGTCACTTAATTGAGATCAGATTCTTAGAAGGACTGAGAGATAATTTTTCAGTCTTCAAGTTGGTTCGGCTGGCTTGCACTTGTACGTATCAGATGCACAGGCCTCACCAAATGAGTTAGGGGCTGAAAATCCAAATAGTCACCCCTTATTATATCAAGGAAAAATTTTGGCTGTTTGTTTTTTCAAGATTCTCCCTTAATACATATTCAGGGGACGGTTCAATTTGCAATGTAAGTTTATGCTAAATTGATTACTCAGTTTGTGTGTTTTTTTAATTCTTTTCTGGTGATCACTTCCCACAAAGGGCGAGAGAAGTAATCCATTCATTGATGACGACCTTATTCCAATTCATTTCATTCAATTCCCCCTAACATAACATGCTGCCAAAAGACTTTAGTCACGTGACTCTCTCTTCTTCCTTTTACGCCATTTTGTATAGGAATGCTCTCCTTTCGCAAAGCAAGTTAAAATTGTATTGGTACCCGACATTTTATGCGCAGTGCTTAACATCCTTTTCTTTCTCCTACCCCCACGTCATATATCGATTGTGACTGGATAAACATCACCCAGAAAACGCGACATGTGCAATATCCTGATCAATAAGATATATATATATATATATATATATATATATATATATATATATATATATATATATATATATATATGTATGTATGTATGTATGTATATATACACATATATATATAATAAAAAAGCGTATTGCCCAGTTGAAAGTTATTTGGGGGTTGTATTCAAAGGTGTGTCAGCCTGGGAATGCACTAGCTTTCAAGCAACAAAGCAATGATCAATATTACCATCAATGTAGGGAGAAAAAACCTGTTTTGTGTCAGATGCAGATTTTTAATTAAGATATTGCGCATGTGATTCATCTTTTGAGCCTTGAACAAAGTTTCCTCTAAGCTTTGCACATATTTTGCAACCAGCACACAAAGGAAATAAGTGTGCACACTAAAGCTATTTACCTAAAATAATGTCGTAAAAGAACACGCACTCGCGTAATATCATCATCAGTCTTACAATATCCGTCGTTGGACATAGACCTTCCCCAGGATTTGCCACACTTCTCTATCACGGGCGTTGCGGAGCCAGTACTTTCTGAATTTGTCTAGCTCGTCTCTCCATCTAATATTCCGCCGGCCTCAGTTCCGCATGTGATCTCGGGGGATCCATGTCGTGAGTCACAATGTCCATTGGCTGTCCGCCATTCTTGCAACATGGCCAACCCACTGCCATTTGAGCTTTTTAATGGATACTATGATGTCTCTCACTCATGTTTTTTCTCGGATTAACTGTACTGTCTTGTGATCTCTCCATGTGACGCCTAGCATAATTTCTTCATTGCACGTTGGATGGTTCCCAGCTTGTGGATCTGTCTCTTGGTTAGACTCCATGTTTCAGCTCCATAAGTGACTACTGGGGGGATGAATTAGTTATACACCCTTCTTAAAACATCCCTCGTGTGTTATACGCATTGATTTTTTCAGAGTTTGTAAAACCAAAATCCAACTTTTGTTCAATATTTTACCCGGCTCGTAACGACTGAAGATAAGATTTTGTATAATTTACATTATCTTTTGATACACAGAAATCTACGACAAACACACAAACCTATTCACATGGAATGACAACAAGCCGACAACGAAAATAAACTCAGAGGATCAAATTATAAAAGAGTTCACATTCCTGTGGTTTGTGTTTGGCCAGTGATCTAAAGTTTTTGTCACACATTAGTTAACTTGGACCATAGATATAACTTACTTTCGGTCATGGTGTTCTAAATAGGGCCACAAACTTGACTGGGAACAAGGAATGCCATTTAGTTCTTGCATGTAAAACGCACCCCTAAGTTTTATTAAGGCTAATAATGATAATACTTATAATATAAGGGGTGCAGTTTAGTGAAGCCCAAATGAGACGGAACATATTTCCACCCCAAAAATTGTTGATGCCCTCTCCTACTGACATTTGTCACTCCCAAAATTCGACTATCATGTAATACACACGAAGTATGTCCATAAAGAAACTGAACTTATGAAATTGCACGCTCATGAAACGTTTAAGCATGCTAGTGACTAGAACGCTGTGTAGCAGTGACCTCGACCTATTGTATAGAAAAAAAACTGCGTCAAGCTTCGCTGGTTATTTTTTTTTAGTTCCACGGGTATATTTCTGGGTAGATTTTATAAGTACATATCCTTAACTATCGCTAATCAGTCCTTTGAGGTCTATTGTTGGGTAAAGACCTTTTTCCCAAAATCTGCCAATTTTATTTTTCTGCTCTCGAGGATCATGTTGCTAGACTACTCTGTAATCGTCTAAATCATCACTCCATCATATTTTTTGCCAGCTACAGTTTCGCTTATGATCTCTCAGATTCGCCGTGGATTATCCATTTGGGTAAAAAGATGGTGCTTAGGACATCAAAAGAGAAGGGGTACCATGGATTCCCAGCGTTAGATTATTATAAGTTGTAAACGGTTCAATCCTCCTCACAAATACTATTGTAGAAAACTAGTCATTATGAAAACACAGCAGTTTAGTGAATAGTATATTTTTGTGGGAAAACGTATTTTTCAAACGTATTTTGGTGTGTTTTTTTGTTTTTTCAGACATGTTTCTTCATTTTAATAGTTGTCAGTTGAGCAATAGGAGGGCCTGGGTGGGGAATATCATTTTAGGGGCTTCAATCTGGTCTTGTCTCTTCATCCAGTTGTTAAATTACGGATATAACAATTTACAGCTGAAAAAGGCCGTAGAAATGAATAGGCCGAAACGTCGTTACTACATCGAAGATTTAAAAAAAGAGGTCGAATTATCTGAAATAAAGTTGGTACGCATTGTGATCTTTCTAAGTGAATCGTAGTATGATTCTATCATAATCTTTGTGCATTTTGCATGGTACTTCGTTTGAGAACCTTTTTCTCAGTTAACCAAATAAGTACAAACAGAAAGAATGCATTTGGTAACGAGGCGCGAAAGTTTGTTTTTTTTTCCATTCCCCGGATGGCAGTCAACTGGTCAGAATTTAAAACTGTCTTTGCCAAAAGGTTTCTGTCGCATTAGAATCGATAATGATTCGTTCGATTTGCAGCAATATTCTATCGCTATCAGATATCACTTAATGTCAATGCAACATATTAAATTCATAGATTTCTCTTACGCTAATGCTAAAAGCTTCTTTCCTAACAGAGAGCAAATATTTTGAATAAGTGGAACACACACATACACATATCATTATCAACATTATTGTCATCAAGGAACGGATATATAATCCGACAGAAATTATTATAAATGCCTTATATTACTTTCAAACTCTTTTGATGGGCAGTCATTTTAAATGAAGGTTCAAAGTAATATAATGCATTTATAGCAATCTATCTATCTATCTATCTATCTATCTATCTATCTATCTATCTATATATATATATATATATATATATATATATATATATATATATATATATGTATAAGCACACATTGTATATGCACACACATATATACAAGAAAGCCTGATACTGCACGCATGCGTGTAATAGCCTGGTAGATTTACTTATTAACATTCAATATAAATGTTCTTATGTATAACAGAACATTTTTAAGCGTTATTAAATTTCATCTTTATGTTGGTAAAAACTGTAATGTTAAAAATTTCGAATGAATTAAACAGAAGCAAGAAAAAACAAACTTTATTTTGCTGTAAAAAAACATGGACATGAATTTAAACTTTGCAAATATTATAATGAAATAATAAAGATTTGACAGAATGTAAGTATTATTATTGCTCCATATATTCTTCATGTAGATACTTATAATAATTCATCTCGCCGTCAATGATAGCCTTAAATACTTCAACTCGTTTTGTCATAATAATCTACTTCGGAAGCTTTTGCTTCAGGGTCCTCTACTGCTCCAGGAAATATTTGTAGTCGATTATTCGCGTGATAACGGGCCGATTCAGGAATGCAGAGACAAGCAGTATTGCCCATTAATGAAGTCTAGCCTGACAGTTATCGGCTAAGATATCACTGTATAATATTCGATCTGTGTGGTTAATGGAGAAGCGTTGGGTCAAGTTCATTGAAAAAGAAGATGTACTAGAAAGATGATTATTTGCTGCGTAAAATACATGCTTTTTTTTTTCATCATTAGACTGTGAACTTATTGTGGTATCAACATATGGCTTACATTTTTGACAAAAATTTAGAAGGGTTTCTACACCCGATGCATGCAGTCCCTCCAACGCCTAGCGAAGCCCATGCGAAAGAAGCTGGGTTTTTTTTTCCTGCATCTGCTGCAGAGAAGGTCTGGCAAAGTTCTGGAGCCGTCTCGGCCCATACTGTGCCGCCAATTAACAGAATATCTTGCCAACCTAGGTCTTTTCCGTACAGCCGCTCCTGTCTGAATCACACACTGCTGCTGTACAGAGGAAACATGACAGTGTTCTCTCCCAGGAACCGCCATACTGGAATGATCGAGTCTCTGCGATCCTTATCATCAAGGGTGGGATTTATGAACACTATTTAGTCTTTCCACGTCTGATACAGATTCTCCAAAACCTAGCTAAGCCCAAGCATTTTTTTCTTTGCAGCTGCTGCTGTGGGAGGTCTAGCAACCGGGAGGGGCTCCGATTTTACAGCACCGCCTCTTCTCTTCTGTTCTGTTCATTCCCAGTGATTTGCTTCGGAAAGGGGTAGGGGTGTCAGGCAGACTTTATGTCACCGTGTTTCCCTTATAAACTTATAGGTGTAGACTAATCAGTTCCAATTAAAAGTTACGAACAATTTAACAGGAATGCCTCCGTCTAAATAGAAAACTCGTCAGAAATCGCTTAATTAATTAATTACAGATTCGTTGCAATCAAGGACAACTGTTGCTTTCGTTTTCGTGAGCTTCGTTTTTATCTCAAAAGTTTCATTGGGTCAGTAAAAGTCTGTTAATTGTTCTTGCCATCCGACGTCGTCATTTGTCTCCCCCGTTTAAAGTTACGGAGCGGCCGAACGGTTCAAGGCACGGAGAATGGAATCGGCGAGCCGTGTTCAAACCCCAGCTGAGACTGAGACGTGTTCACTTTGTACTACTGCCGTTTAGGGAAGGCATGGATTCAAGGTTTCTATCTATGGTTAGCAACCAGTCTAGGAGACGGACAACTCTTTTCTAACCAGCGAAATCGGCTATGTCTGTCTATCTCGCCTGAAATACACCCATGCCGACTTTCTCTTTCGCTCAATCTTTAACCCATCAATACCTCTGTACACATTTGCACATTGTTTGCATACATATTTAAGAGATCTATCCAGAAGAGAACCAATCATTTCGAGAACCGGTTGCGTGTTTTTTTTTTTGTTTTTTTCTTTCTGTTAATATCAAACAGCTGGCTACTCTCCGGGCAGACATCGTATATTAACAAAGCTTAGATTTGTATGGTACAACACTAGTTCGGAAGAGTGAACGGGATAGGAATGTTGTTTTACTTCAGAGGACTTTTTTTGTATTCGTACCCATCTTGAAAATAAGCTTTCGAAATTCTCACTTTTACTTGGGTTTGAATTCTGAGTCCTGGCACTAGTGAGATATACGTAAGTATCTCTATTGCTTGACAGTCCCCACGAAGGGTTCCCAAGCTTGCAGCACACCATCCCCGGTATTTACTCAGCTCGGTGCTTAGTCTGAAACAAGGCCACGAATGCTTGGCACCCACCGAGGAAATAATTGTAATGGTCAGACTTACTCGCTAATCATTACCCGTTGTGAGGCACCCTAAGACAGTAGCCCTTTACTAAGATTAGCTTAGAACAAGGCCACAGATTAGGAGTTCCCGGTGAGGATCGAATTCGCTTCACTATTCAATAGAGCTGTGACT
This sequence comes from Thysanoteuthis rhombus, assembly GCA_963457665.1. Classification (NCBI taxonomy): domain Eukaryota; kingdom Metazoa; phylum Mollusca; class Cephalopoda; order Oegopsida; family Thysanoteuthidae; genus Thysanoteuthis; species Thysanoteuthis major. The sequence goes on along the minus strand of OY735226.1, from coordinate 9,773,436 downwards.
TGCGCTTGATAATTATCAGGCCCCAATGAGCGTTCGAGGCAACTCTTTTTGTCAAACTCCTGTCCGAGTCTGGAGTAGACTTTGTCTTTTTTGCCGTAATAACAAAAATAAGGACAATCCTCATCAAATTTAAGGGAGTGATTACTTCATCGTTTGTCAGTCCCTTTGTGTTAAACCAAACCGATATATAAAATCATTATTCCATTACCGTGATTTGAAATCATAGACTGCTGATGTGTGGGCGACTACCTTACCGGCTGAGCCCAATCGACAAGTCTTGCATATCTGAGGAAATTTACGTTAGAAATACTAAAGAGCTTATTTCATTCAAATAAACAAATATATTTACACTAAAAAGATATATTGTTATATTCATTATCTATACAATACAAAAGTTGCAATAACCATCTTCACTTGGAACTAGGATTGGAGTTTGACCCGTTGTTTATCTATCAGTCTATCTAGATTAGTTCATGACGCATCATAGTTATTGTACACGATTGCCCAAGTTACACCGGCTTTAGTAATCTTTCTTCGCTATAAGCCATGCATAAATCAAGACAAAGACGACAACACTTGGTAGCACAAAGATAAGATTTTATTAGTCATAAAATGACTGAAAAAATTGATACGTTTTAGTGATCCATCCAATCCCAAGCTATCACTAATCCTTTGAACGGTGTAATAAATTACGCCCTAAATCTGTGATATATTTGATATCATTCAAACGTCAAAACATGAATAATCTTACAAAACAATCTTAGTTCATGTTCTATTTAAATGCTGTAGTTTCTTAGGAAATACTGTAATGGCTTTTTTTTTCTAATTAGTCCTGCTTGTCATCGTTCAAGGTTGTTTTCAACGTTGCCTAAAGAGACAAAAAATGGTAGTATGCGTCAAACTATAAGATAGACAACCGGAGAGGAATCTCAGCGTTTGTGACTCGTTTTGAATCCAACGAATACGGCTTGCCATGATACACGTACGTGTCTAATATAAAATATGCTTATCAATGGACATTTTTCTCTTAATAAATGTAATTTGATTCCTAGTTTAAACCCAAACATTAAAAAAAGAATACGTTGTTTTTCAAGTAAATATATACATAATTGTACACGTGTTCAACAGCATGACATTTTTTTTTTAATTCAAATTATACGGCATAACGTGACGTAGAGGCTGACGTCACCGGTGTTCTGGGAATGAGCCTTCTCGGAATGAGCTAAATTTGGTTACAAAACGAGTCACAAGCATTGTAATTTTAAAAGTCGGTGTAAAGATATTTCTGCACCTCAATCCCATACACACTACACAAACTAGTCCTTTAGTCATCCCAATTTCAACTGATGTACCCCTTCTAGCGTGCAATACTATAAACGATAGAGTCAACCTATCTTATTAATGGACACATAGTTTTCATTTGGAAATTTCTCTACAAAGCTCTACTCTAGAAACTCTCAGATATACGAGATATACGTTTTTTGTAATAAATACATTTATATTTTAAAACATGTATATATATTAACTCATTATATATTCATCAACGTGGCCTGACCAAAGAGGGTGATGGCTGGCGTAATCAAGGGGCATGTCTCTCAAATTCTGTAAAATGACGCGAATAAACGAAGACACATTGCGTCGTGGATTCAGTGACTAATTACTCGTCGCCAAATATTAAAGTTTGTTTGGTCAGAGACCAATGAAAATTTTTGCCGGCAATCGTACTCAGGCTTTTTTCATAGCACAGAGCATCGGTGCGTGGTCAGAGAAAGCGCTGCAACCTGCGTTCTCGGAATTCGTTGGACGGTTTGGGATCAGAAAACTTTAAAATAACGTATCCTGTTCAACTTCTTTTTTCTCGCCCCATTCTACATACGAATAAGGCGATGACTGTTCTCAACCAAAGAACATTTTTTCCTTCTTTTTTCTTCTTCTTCTTCTTCTTCTTCTTATTATTATTATTATTATTATTATCATTAATATTATTATTTAGAATCTCACACCAGTTGCCTCCTCAGGTCTTCAGCTAACGTCTCCTCTCTCTTTCACCTATTATGTCAGGGCTAAAATTCGTTGCAGTATTTATATCTCTAGCACCTTCCCCAGTATCCGTGCAGTTCCCAGTAGTGCTGTGGTCTGTACGGTCTCAATCCTTCCCCTAATCCCGATCTCCTCCAGTCTCATCATCAGCGTTTTGGGGACTGTTCCTAGTGCACCCACTATGACCGGTACAACCCTGGTTTTCATGTTCCACATCTTCTTCAACTTTATTGCTAGGTCATGGTCATTATTATTACCGAATAAATAAAAACTAATGAAACGTTCATAAAATTATGTTTGATTTAATGCAAACTTCTTTATGTGTCGAAAATCTCTCTGTATACAAGCATGTAAAAATCTCTCTGTATACAAGCATGTAGCATGTTAAATTATCGAACAAATTAAAACACTGGAAAATATTGAAAATATCAGATATTCCTCAAGACATATTTTTTTTTTGGTGGGGGCCTTGAAATCTTGGGGGTCCTGTGGAGCTGCACTGTTTGCACTGTCTTGAGTACTATCACTACAAACACTACCACGGAAGATCAACTTCACCGAGAGAACATTTTTTATTACATCTGGAGCCAATAATCTTTTTTACTACGGGCGCAGGGCCAGATTGGCAGAGAATAGTGGTGGAAAGATTGTTAAATCCTTATTGTCCTAGTGAGATCGGTCTGCCTGTCTAGAAAATATAATATATAATCACCACTTGTGGGCATAGGAAAGACAGATGAGGCCAAACCTGTGCTGCGTCTTCTTCCAACCGTAACATTCACCATACAAACGGATACACTATTTAATGACGTACCCATAAAATAAAAATAAGGTAACCGAGTACACGTTTAGGAAGGTCTTTTAAAAAGGTCTGAGTAATAATTGCTCTTCAATATAGCTGGACGTGTGGGTATCGTGGGTAATAATGCATAGCTTAATTTTCATAGTGCGTGGTTATAAGATATTAGATTGACATGCAAACAAGCAGAGTCATACATGATCCCTAAATGATATTTTGTTTTGATTTATTTGAAAATAATGGCTAAATACAAAAATAGAAGGGTCCCCAAGATATGTTATGAACTGAGTTCCATTAACGTTAAATTCGAACCTACAAACCAACCCTTTTTGTAAGAATCGAGATCGATTGTGGGAGTAGACATTTGCAAGGAAGTTCGTGGTGCGCCAATCCTCCAATTTGGGAAGGGTCTGTCTGGTAATATCATAACTCAAAACCTTGACTTATTCAGCTGAACCAAATTTTCTTATCTTAGGCATGGCTGTTATAATTATTGATGGGCCAAATGCATAACATTCATCGGGGACCCTTTTAGTTAGGGACCCAGCAATTATTCTCAAACAAATCTAAACAAAAATGAAATATTCATAAATTATTATGTTTAATTTAACTCAAACATAAGTTTTTTTATGGATCAATGATCCATCTCATTGCAATCTAATGTACCCTCCAAACAAATTAAAACGATTGAAAACATTAAATATTAAAAAAAAATATTTTCGAAATTATATTTTGAGGGTGGATATAAAATCTCGGACTCCGTGTAGTTGTGCTGTTTGCAGTGCATTGAGTAAGACCCTGAACTTAGGTTTGAAATAAAGTCGAATCCCCGTAGCCCCATTAATACTCTCCCCCCCCCCGATTAACCAGCCAAGTGGCTACAGATTAACGAAACTTTACATAAGTACACCATTAGGCACCATCGAAAAACGTCTTTTGGGGGGGTCAAAAAGGGGCTTTGGGGGTACTCTATTGTCATTTTTGACCAAGAATCCTCAAATCTTGTGCTGGAATTTTCTGTAGATAATTTCAAATGAAAGACCTATTTTTGATAATTCTATATGTTTTCAATGGATAATTACTTCTGGTATTCGCATGGGCTACGGTAAATGATTTATGCGAGGTAGAGATATCTTATTAATGTTGCATTAGTCATCTCACACTGATCCAGTAGACTCTTCATTATTTCTCAAGATTTGATTACAACTTTTCCATTCTATTATTGTTACCTTTTCTCTTAGCACTCTGGATCTAAACACTTATCGATCACTTGACCAAACAGCGTCAAATCGAAATGAAGAAGTTGCTCCCGACGGGGCTTGAAGTTCTATACCACACCCATATCCCAGAAGCTCGTACTTTCATGGACGCTGCTTCAATTATTTCATCATCATCAGTCTTTTGACGTCCGTAGTTGGACATAAACCTCCCCCAGGATTCGCCATAATTCTCTATCATGGGCGGCAAGGAGCCAGTATTTTTTGAATTTTCTAGTTCATCTCTCCGTCTCGTATTTTGTCGGCCTTGGTTTCGCATGAGGATCCATGTTGTGAGTTGTAATGTCCATCGATTGTCTGTCATTCTCACACCATATCCAGCCCATTGCCATTTGAGTTTTTGATATTTGCTATGATGTCTCGGACCCCTGTTTTCTTCCTGATAAATTGTGCTGTCTTGTGGTCTCTCCATGAGAGGTTGGGCATGATTCTTTCATGCATGGGTTGCAAGCTTCTGGGTTTGGCTCTTGGTTAGGTTCCATGTTTCAGCTCCATAAGTGACTATCGGGAGGATGCATCGGTTGTATACTCTTCTTTTTAGGATTATTGGGATTGTCTTGTTTTTGAAGGTTGATCTTGCTCTGTCGAGGGCTTGCCATGCTAGGGTGATTCTCCGTTTGATTTCCTCTTTTTTTTTTACCTGGAATCTGTGGACCCCTGGGGTTCGCTAGATAATACTTGGGGGTCCACAACAGTGTTCCCACAGAACCTTGCATCGCAAATACTGTGTCAGGGAAACATAATCCATCGCCCCCTACCCGCCCTGAAAAAAACATTATTGTAAACCAACATGTGCCATATACTAGAATTCGAATAAATTTCAATCATTTTGAATAAATGTGATTTTCAAGGGTCAAAATTGCAATTTTATTGTTGTCCATGAATTGGTCTAAAACTGAATACAAAAAATAGAGATCCGCCTGAATATTTCCTTTATAAAAAAGGGTCCTTGAGCTTCAAAAGTTTCGGAATCACTATGCTCTGCTCTCCTTTCCTATTCTAAACGACTTTTTGCTTTACTATCTAACGAAGGTAGTTCTAAGTTATCTTATTTTTAATTTTAGATGAATCAACCGTGTAAAAAAGTGGAAAAGAAGAGATGGCTACGGATTTGTGCCTTGCTTATTCATTAAGGCTGAAATGGCTGGAATGGTTAAGACGACGTCCATGGAAAACGGTAAGGCTTAAGCTGCGGGGCCCGGAAGGAAGGACGACTGGGAGCAAAATATGGTTTAATTGAGACGATACGAGTATCTTAAAGATGTTTCAGTACTGTTATATTTCTTGTTCATATCTGGAATATTAAAAACACTGATCTATTTTCCAATTTAAAAAAAAAAAGCTGTAATTGATTCATTTTGATTCCTGATATTGTACTTGTAGGACATTACAGATTGTTCAACATGACAGCAACACTTTATTCTATTCAGCGGGAGGGTTGGCAAAGGATGCAATGACAGGTGGGCCTTACTAAAACTCAGTCAAGGGGCAAACGATGTAAAAGATCCATCAGTGTAGGTGGGTGACCACTTAGGGACATTAAGTATTGTGAGCGATCTATCAGTATTTATATGGATGATCACTAGGGAATTTGAAATACTATAAGTGATTATTTGTCCCTCTGTCAGACGAAGTGAAGATTAGTAAATAACAGGGTTCTTTAGTCACTCAACCTTCTCGTGATAAACGTCTTTTGGCATCATACTGTGCTGGGGGTGATCAATTCAAAAATTGAGGAAAGGGGTGATCAATGAATAAGTTGCGTCACTCGTCTTTTGTAGGGTAGTGCTCGCTAAGAAGTCTAATTTTTTTAAGCGTGAAGGCCACCGGATACAAACTTAGGGGCAACATAAGATCACATTGCAAATTGAGTACCCTGCTAGAAAACGATTCGAGGATTTTCAACCAAAAAAAATCAATTTTTTTTTAGTTATTATAAAAAATGAATATTGAAAATTTTCAGCCCTCTGGCTTCATTGGTGCGTCCTGTAAGTGTGATGCGTACATAGCCACCCAGCTAAACGGCTTTGCTATGTCAGTTACAGAACGAAATGCTAGTTCACTGTGTCAGTTACATAATTTGATGTTACTCGAGACATCTGCACATTGTTAATTATAATATGTGTCGATTTTCACAAGCGAACGGGTTCAAGTCATACACTCTCTCTGACTCATGACATGATCTATCACCCAACAAACTCGGAGATGTGCCTTAAGGCAATAGCTGTTGCAACTAAGTGCTCTCTTTCAATAAGACATACATGGTAGTTGTTATGGAACAGTGATAGCTTTTTAGTGCGATGTGTCAAAATTTCAATTTTTCGAATAATCTTGTTATTGGGACATCACTCACATGTATACACGTATTCCAGATTTAGGAAAATGCTTATAGATAGGCAGCTTATTTGAAACAAACAATCAACAGTTTTAACAGGTTTCTCCATTTTTTAAGCTGGTCTGTCTGGTTGGCTCTTTATGTATGTATCGCAAGTTCAACGCAGCAACGGAGCCAGAGGAATGAAAATTTCAACATTTCTACTCATTTCGTATAAGAAAAACGTTTTGTTCTTTTTAATTAATTCCTAATTCCTTTTTAAATAGTTCTTAGTGGGTGGATCACCCTAATTCTTAATTATACACTGCCCCCCCCCCCCAAAAAAAAACGCTGATCAAACGACGGTTTCTATTGAGTGACCAACCAGACCTGTTTTTTTTTCCAATATATTCATAAAACTCGGAGTTTGATGAAATATAATTTGAAATTTCAAAATATACTTACAGAACTAGGATAGTAAAATTAGCAGTTGAAACTGGCTAGAAGGTTTAAGTAGGATTTCTCACCGTGGGCTTGCTTTTTTTCCGATTACGCTCTTTGATCTAAAGTCCGATCCAAAGTAGTGAATGAAAAGCGATTGAAAATTTGGATGAAGGTAAAAACTGGTCGACCTCAAAGACCAGTGCCATAACTATTTTAGAGATATTGAGCAAGTTATGGAAGGGGGACTGGACCCTCATGTCTCTCTTAGCCCAGTTACCTCTATAAAAACATTTCTGGACTCCTGGGTGCAGCTGTTTATGAGTCTAAGATACACACACACACACACACACGCACACACAAATACCCATATATATATATATATATATATAATTCTGTGTAAAACGAATACTTTTCATCATTAGGCGGATTTATTGATGTACTTATATTATTTATATATATATATATATATATATATATATATATATATACATATATATATATATATATATATATATATATATAGAGAGAGAGAGAGAGAGAGAGAGAGAGAGGGGGGTCGTGTAAACTTTTCATATTGTAATGCTGAAGAAGAACAAATTTTTCAGTCAATTTCTATATATAATCCCTAAAGTATCCACGATTGAGTGTCATGCAAGACACTTTTAATCTGATGTGTGTTATTTCAATGTGTTTCCTTATAATTGTTCATTATATCATTTTAGTTTCTCGTTGCATGTAATTTACTTCTATTTGTATTTGTATCTGTTATTTTATTCTTTATAATTAAGTTCGTCAGTTGTTTTACCACAGCCCTGATTATATATATATATATATATATATATATATATATATATATATATATATATATATGTATATATATATATTTATATATATATATATACATACATATATATATGTATATATATATATATATATATATATATATATATGTATGTATATATATATATATATATATATATATATATATATATATATATATATATATATATATATATATATATACATACGTCTAATGAGGCCCGAAGAGGGCAGAAACACTAGTTTGTGTAGCGAATCCACATTCTACTATTTATTTTCATCTCTACCTCAAGACAACTTAACTCCATGAGTAAAAAGTTGTATGTATCGAGCACTCCATGAAATAAATCCAATACATTTCGGAAGTGGCTTTATATTATTGATATATTATTATATCATATCATACTGCTAGCCTGATTAGTACTTTATATATATATATATATATATATATATATATATATATATATATATATATATATATATATATATATATATATATATATATATATATATATAGTGAGAGAGAGGTGGGGAACACTCACAGAGAAAGAAACCCTGCATTGTGACACAGCAAATTCTGGTAGATTCCGCCCTTTTCTTATCGGCGTCTGCAAAGTAGGAATTTCGATTTTGTACGCCTTGTCACTCATATCAGGTTAAGCATAAATTGTTTGCAGCTGCAAATGGCGCTGGAAGGGGGGACCACTATCATAACGCACGACTCAACTCATAAAGGCATCGTGGGTTAAATTTCATTCCACTTTTGAAGTGTTGGTATCTGCTGGTTGGGTCATTTTTAACAACACCTTTTTATTTTCATACATCTTCAAGCACAAACTTTTATATTCTGTCCCACCGTCGTATTTAGTATGCAAGCTGAATAACAGATGGCGTGGTCGTTCAAAATGGATGAAAGTTAAATGTGCTCTATAGAATCCATCCAGGTGTACACAGTGAGGCCAATTTAGCGCAATCCGAGCTAAATTCAGCGCATCTCTTGTTTTTGCAGTGCGAAAAAATGGCTAGAATTAGCGCAGGGGTGATTGAACATATTGGCAGTTTTAAGCGTGTTTTTTTTTTTTTTAACCATTTTAAGGATCTTTTTGGTTTGTTCTGCCTGTTTATGGCTATTATTTTTTGTTCCAGCTCTTTTTATTAGTCGAGCTAGCACGAAAGTATTTTCTGTGTTGCCAAAACTGAGAGGGCACTACTGATTTGGATATACTTTTACCAACGTTTAACGATACTTTTTATGTCCCTGCCCCAAAAATCAGAATCTCAACGGTAAACAAAATCCCTGGACATTTCTTTTGTAGCTTCCTTGTTATAAAAGCGCTTATTGTTGATTCAATGCTTCAAGGATAGATCTGGAGAATATAGTGTTCTGATGGAACAAAACCTTGATTCACGTTCAACAAGTGCCATGTCTGTGTTGCAACAATAAAAGCATGAACACCGCTATCGTGTGAGTTCATGGGAGTGTTCAGTAGTAAGCGGACCTATTTGAATCGTTAGGAGACATGCTACTGCATTTTCTCTCATGTTGACATCTAATATCTGGTGACCACCATGTGAGGTGACGTGACGCAAATATGAATCCAACTGGTGATTCCCATTGTTTTGAGGCCTCGAGAACTTGCATAAGTTCACTTGGTGTGATAGCAATGTGTTCCAGCCTTACGTTAATCATTTCTTTTAGTTTCTGAACGTCTTCGTGTTTGAAAAAGACGTCCATTTCTGGATAATTTGACCAAAGAATGATACACCGTACTTATTTATGTCCAAAGCGAGGTATTCTACATCGGAATCAAAAGATGAAATTCGGCAGGAGATTCAGTTCGTACACAGTTGTAATATTTTGACAATTCCGTTCATCTGTATCAACGAAGTAACGGCAAAAATAAAATCACATGATAAATCTTATTCATACGTATATAAAGGAGATAGCTTTTTATCAGATAGAATCTCCTCTAAAACCATTAAAGATTTTAAGAGTAGGCATGCCAAATCAGGTTGTGCAGCACGCCCTTTCTATGACACCTAGCTACATGTCAACGCCCTCCTGTAGTTTAAACAAGAGAAGTATAAATCTTATTTATACGTATATACAGGGGATAGCTTTTTATCAGCATCAAAAGCCGATATAGAATTTTCAATTTTCGAAAAATTCTACCTGACGATCGATCCCTTAAAGGATGGGTTTCCTTTCACTCCAAACCCCTTGAAGAATTATATATGAACATATAAGATAAGAAGATATGTATAAGGGTGGAAAGTAGGTTCCACTCAGGCATTATAGTTACATTGTAGATAGAATCTCCTCTGAAACCATTTAAAGATTATTTTTCTCAAAACCTTTTGTTTTTAAACCTATCCCTAAATCCATTGAGTAGGCCTGCCAAATCAGGTTGTGCAGCACGCCCTTTCTATGACACCTAGCTGCATGTCAACGCCCTCCTGTAGTTTAAACAAGAGAAGTACTCAACACAGATTTCAAGAGAAATGTCATTATAAAGATAAACCTCAACATTGGGTTCAAAGGTTTTATCAACGAAATGCTATAGTTAGTAAACCAATGAGTTTATAAGCAGACAATACTAAATAACAATCATTTATAAATCAGAATCACAGGTGTTTATGGAATCTCTACAATACCCCTTCTAGAAGCTCAGAAACCTACCCAAGGCCCTTACGCGCTTCCATGCCCTCTTGAAACAAATCAACGCACAAGCGACGCTAGCTCCTATATCAGGAACCCCTGGTTTACAAGGTTGTAAAAACGGTCCAGCTGCGTTTACGGCTGATTTTGCTTTACTAAAACTCCTTAAAATGTTAATTGACTCCTGATGAACAGCTACTGTATAACATATGAATAGGCAGTATTTCTACCATTTAGCACTGAACAATATTCGTGAATGATCTGATTAGTCACTCAGTAGAAACCGTCACGTGGCTAACGTCTTTTGGCAGCATGCTGTGTTGGGATGATCAATTAAAAGATTGAAAAAAAGGGGAGATCAATGGATGAGTTACATCTCTCGCCTTTTATTGGGCAGTGATTACTTAAAAGAAGTCTGAATTTCCTCGAAACAAGAACGAACACTGTTGGACAAAAACTAAGTCATCAATTTAGCATAAACTTACATCGCAAATTCACCCTCCACATACACACATACGCACTAAAAACTTTTTAGGGGGGGGGAGATTTTTGGAAAAAAAGGTGTTCGTAAACATAATGAGGAGTAAGTGTTCAAGTTTTCAGTTCTCTGGCACCATTTGCATGGCCTGTAAGCATGACGCATATATACATAGCCAGCCACACCAGCTCAAAAACTGGAGAAACCTATATAGACAGTTTGGGTTGCCTGTTTCTAATATCACATACATTTTGTATTCTATTGAACTGTCCTTCTTTGGCAAACTGGGAGGTACTGTTTCGGATCCCCAGGGGCAAAGAGCTTTTTCTTAAGAACCTGTATTTGCGCTACATCCCAGGGAGAGCATAACTATCAATTGATTAATTATTGGCTCTAAGAAATGTTGCTTCTGTCCCCACCCCACCCACTCCCTCCTTCTTGCTATGCCTCTGTCGAAAACCCAAGGCCAGTCCAAGTCTTTATGAAGCCCTAAGCATAATTTGATTTTGGAGCCTTCCACTGCCTCTATAGGGCCCTAAACAAAATTTGTCCTGAAGTCCCCCTCACCGCCTTTGAGGCCCAGGAAACACTCTGGTGGCTATGAAGTCCAAAGCAGCCGCTTAGTTCTCTTATGCCTCCTATTATAACTAAATGCTGTAATATCGACTTGTGGCCATGCTTGTGTAGTGGTTAGGACTCTTGATTGTTGCTGTGGTAACCCAGGTTCAGATCCTAGTCGCAGCAGTAGCGTCTGTCTACTAGTCCACCAAGATGGCGAAATGGTTTGTACTTCTGTCTCACACGCACGAGTTTTGGGTTCGATTCGTGATATGAGCGAAGTTCGTTAGAAATGATATAACGCAGTGTGACGTAAAAAAAGGAGAAACTTCCCTCTTTCTTTCCCCACTGTCTATATCATATCTTTATATTTTTACCAACGCTTTCTTTCTTATACTCCTCTCTCATATAAAGACAACAGATTTCTTTCTTTGTTACGAACGCTGTCTATCCCCTTCGACCATTCTTACTTGAGGTCACTTAATTCCTCACAAACCTATTCAAATTTGGTCTCAACTTGAATTTTTTCCCGTTTTAAGAACTTTCAACTCATGTTGTACTTAAAAACGCCCAGTTGATTCAGTTTCTGGCAAGAGAAAAAGAGAAAATAATCCAGAAGAACAAGATGTTCCACTTAGAAGCCCGAAGTCAATCATGGTAAACGATTGAGGGGTCGGGAGTTGAGGGAGTGAACTTTATCGTCCAAAAACCGGTTTTCTATCCCCATAACTGACATCAATATCACAGAGATTCCGTGGGTTTTGAAACTGGTTGGTCTCTGAGCTTTTTGTAATCTGACTCAACAAAATTAGACATCCTGTTAAACAGGTGTTTGTCAGTGACCAAGACAATCTTTTCTTGGAAGACAGTAAATTTGATATGGTTTAATACAATCAACTGCATGACCCAAGCGTCGCTCAGCTAATTCAAAAACTATCTTGATATAGATAACTTGTTCTTGTAAAAATTTATTTCCAAGTAATATAATAAATTTCCATCTCTTTATCAAGAAACAATCTTTTTGACATGAATTTTGATAAGATTTCACAATGCGGAAATAGCATAGAAGAATATGCGACATTATATCGATCGATTTTGTTACGTCAGATTGTCATTTTTTGCAAAAACTGTCTAGCATAATTCTCCTTTCATAAATTCATACTCAAAAAGTACAAACACCTCTCGCAAATGTGAACGCCACTCAGGGGTCAGTTTTTAGGCTTAGATTTGTTACTTAATTTGTGGAGAACATGTTATTTTTTTTTTTAATAGGAGTAATCTTGTTTTTTGTTTAGCTTTGTATTATACGATGGTGTTATATATGACTGCAAATTTTCGTCTAAATCAGTTCTGCGGTCTAGACATGCATGAAGGTGTAACAGGCACAATGGAAGTTTAATCTGGGACCAACAAGGAAGGGCACTTATGAGTGGGTGAAAGATGATGTGGCAAAATTTATATCCAAGCTTCGCTTGGAAAATTAAGGTGTACCTTCCCAGGTCCAATGATCTAACTACTGAACCATATCCAGAGTTTGGCTAACAGTACGCTTCAATAGGGGAATATATCAAATGCTAATCAGTTTTTTCTGAGGAAGTAACAATTGAAAAGTTGTATCAGCGGGCAACTGCTCCCTAACAAAAAGAATCCAGTCGAAATAGTGTAAAGGTTCGGATAAATCAGTGTAATTCGAGCAAAGCCGTGGAAATTTTAGGCAAAACTGTTGGAAATTCTGGGCAAATCAAGCCCTCTGCCTCACTTCCTTAACTATTGAGTCCCCATACGACTATGTTAGCGACAATATATTTATTGCAGAATGCCTGATCTCCTTTCTGGGCCTACTTGCAAAGGAAAGACTTTTTACAACGCGGTGACGAAGCGATATAATTTCATTCGAACGTATCTAAAATTAGATATTTATGCGATCATGACCTTGATTTCCATTGACAACTCCAGAAGGAACAGGACCTCCACCAGTGAATTGAAAGATTAGCAAGCTCTCCACGACGCCACTGTTAAAACCCCCACTGATTAATAAAAAACATATAGATTGTACTCTCCACAGATAAAGGGGAGATATTTTAGCGATAAAAATGGAATTACTTTTTGTAAAAAAAAGTCTAGATTTGAGATTGAAATGATTTACTTCGGGCTACTATACGAGTGTATTTTGTATTTGCTGAATGTTATCATCCGGTTATTGTTATCTTGAAGACCTTGCCCTTAAGTGGTCACAATAAGCAGCTTTCTATATATATATATATATATATATATATATATATATATATATATATATATATATATATATGTGTGTGTGTGTGTGTGTGTGTGTGTGTGTGTGTGTGTGTGTGTAACTGTGAAGGTCCAAATGACTATTCTAACGCTAAATTCTTATTTTGTTTATTTACGGTCTATATCTGCTCAATAAGTTCCTTTCAGCGTGAACAATTGTATTATCAAAAAAAATGAATATATGATACGACCGAATGATTATAAATCGCATTATATCATACTGAAACCCTGTTCAAAATGAGTTACCGTTATTACAAGGTGAATGTATCATTTGGCCTAGACAACATAACTAGAATAAACAATTAAAGAAAAAATATGCATATATGTGTGTGTGTGTGTGAGAGAGAGAGAGTGTGTGTGTGTGTGCGTGTTTTAATGTATTTATTGAAAATGCACAATGCTCAATCTTTTAGTAAACAAATAAGTAATATAGAGCGTGTAAATGTTTTTCATATATTTATTAATTATGATTGTTTCGAGATTTTCTCATCTTTTCAGGATGTGAAGACATCGAAACAATTTGCTACATTAGCGAGTCTGATAATAGATGTATAAAAATTATTTATGTATATATATATGTGTGTGCGTGTGTGTGTGTGTGTGTGTGTGTAAAGAGAGAAAGAGAGGGGGAGAGAGAAAGTTATGCATGCTCATAGTAAATACGATTATATATATACAGAGAGCGCAAAAAGTATCTAATACATACTTATACACCTTCAAAATTGTCAGAATTTGGAGCAAAGAATTTTATTGCTGGTTATAACTTTTAAAATCAAATTTTGCTTCAATAATTTTCTAAACGTTTGTCCAAATTCTGTGAATTTTGAAGCTGTATTGGGAGGTTAACATGGAATTTTTAATATGTATTGGATACATTCTGCATTCACAGTATATAAACAATCTCTTCACGTTTGAGAAAGGCTTCACATTACACACTTTAAACTGATGTTTATATATTACAGTAAGATTGTGAAACTAGTAGTTTTTTTTTAAATCACTAGAGATCTTATGAAATCCCTAGTGTCACAATATAATGAGGGTTAATAAGCTTGTGAAGCTAACCATTACAGCTATAATGAGTTCGATCCTAAATGGATGCCCCACTACAGTGGCCTTGTGTCAAACTAGCTAAACTTGGTAAAAATCAAGTATATTCTGTTTCAGTATTTAGTATATATTTAGCCTTGTTTGACACAAGTAGAGGGGCACCTAATGGGGATTGAACTCATTACATTAGTAATTGTCAGCATCACAAGCTTGTTGACCATTACTACACGGATTGTGGGACAGGTAATTTTGTGAAACTACCGTAACATCTATAAGCATCATTTAAATAGACGTATTCTTCACGAGTGAACTAATATTTCTATTTCTAATTTATATGATCTGACAAATTGGAAAAAATAAGCAGAAATCATCATCATCATCATCATCATTGTCCTTTGAACGGCCTTCATTGGACATGGACCTTCCCTTTGATTTGCCCGACCTCTCTAACATGGGCGTTGTAGAGCCAGTAATTTTTAAAACTTTCTGGTTCGTCAGGCCATCTTATATTTTGCTAGCCACATAATTTCTTCTTTGACGATGGATTCTGCGCTAATTGATATCTGTACTGTATACCATGCTTGTTCTTAGTTTAATGCTGTGATTAAATCATAGAATATAAAGCCTTCTCATCTAAGAAGCAAAACCATTCGAAAATAGATAAATGAAAGTAATCGGTTACTTTATCTATTTTGTCAGATCTTATTAAAGAATATATGTGAATAACTTAATCAAAAATGTATGTCAAGTTGAAAAAAGAGAAAGAAAATCAGCCTAACTCACCAAGTTCAATCTCCGCAAGAAACGATATTTGTCCTGTTGTGTAGGCAAATAGACACTATCAACCGTAGAAGAGTTGCTTCACGGCTCACCCTTACGTTCAGCGTTCTTTCTCACTTCTGTTTGTGGTCGAGTGAGTTTCTTTCTTATGAATGCGATATGTCTCAACAACGAGACTTATCAACCAATGTAAACTGATCTCCCCTCTCTCTGCCTCTCTCTATCCATCTATCTCTGTCGCTCTCTCTCCTCTTCTATGTAACCCAAACCCAGACCCCTCGATCTCTCTCTTTCTATCTTTCTACTTATCACTTACTCTCTTATATACATTGTGGATGATACAATAATTATATATATATATATATATATATATATATATATATATAATCACTCTCTCTCTCTCTCTCTCTCTCTCTCTCTCTCTCTCTCTCTCTCTCTACATATATATATATCACACACTCTCCATCCATATATCTCAAGATCCTGCTCGCTCTCTCTCCCGCTCCCTCTCTCTCTCTCTCTCTCTCTCTCTCTCTGAACACACCCATACTAACATGTGCATGTGTCTTAAGCGATTAATAATAATTTCTCCCTATCTTGAAGAACATTTAAAATTCCTGTCATTATTCTGCTCAAGTGTAATAAGTGACTTCTTTCAAACAAATATAATTCTATTATAGACTGTTTTTCACTTGCAGTAGTGTCCTCGTTTTGGTTGCTGCAGACACAACTTTTCGACCGTTTCATTGTTCGGTCTTCTGCGAGTATCTGTCGTCGTTGGAAATCAGGTTCAATGGTGGAAGCAGGGAAGTGCCATCTCGAGGACGAATGAATAAGGAAGAATTAACACACAAAATATCCTCTGGCTTGGTCAGTGCAATGAGAACAATAAACCTCTATGGATCGAATAAAGGACTTGCTCCAAAATTCCCAGAAAGTTACTGACTACAACAGTCCCTGGAAGAAGGTAGGAGGATTCAATGGCTGAAATGGCTTAATAAACCATTGAATAATAATAGAGGTATTAACTTGTTGGCCCCTTTGATATCGTTTATACTATTTTACAGTGGAGTCAATATCGCTAATTTTTGTAATTATAAGCTAAATCTAGACTATCAATAGAGGACGAAATGTGCTTAGAGTTGGTTCATTTGGTGGGAAGAGCTAAGCTTGTGCATCTCACGGAAATGTAACATTAAATCAAATGAAATTACTAACGAATACTAAATGTCTACTGTCTGTTCTATCGTACTGCACGACAAAAATTCCTTTAATCCAAAACTGAGGCAAAGAAATCTGAGTAAAATCGGAATTCTCCAGACAACAATCTGAAATATAATCTAAATATACACCACATATATTTGAAATTAAACGACACAATTACTTATGCGAATTTTGCACACATGTGCAGTCTATTAAGGGTTATACTGGTATTGTTTTGGTCGAAAATTTGTTTTTTGTATTTTTAAGTGATTCAACCCTAAAATCGACCATTGTGAAATGATGTAATAGATTACTCATCTTAGAAATTTAGACAATAGTTGTCGTTCATTTGTTCATCACATTGGTTCGTGTGTCACCTAATTTTCCTGAAGACACAAGAGAACGGCGAATGCAGACGGTATTAAGATGAAGATGAGACAATGAACGACTTAATAAGAAAATGCATTACGTTGCCTCAAAAAGAGGCTTGCCTTGTTGAGAAGGATGATCAATGCAGAACCGTGAAAATGGCTGTGGTTTGATCTTAAAGACCAATGGTATATTCACAAACCAGAATCTGACTTGGATGATAAAAAACACAAAATATCAAGGGACTTTGAGGTTCGAACGGATCACCCAATTTAGGCCTTGAAACCAAGTCTAATTGCCGTGAAAAGGAGGTGAATTTGGTTGTCCAAACAGATCACAGAATAAAATAAATACGAAAGCAAAATGTACTTAGATCTCACCAGAAAACTGAAGAAATGATGAGCATGAATGTGGCAGTTGAGCCAATCGTTGGAGCTCTGGAACTGATCCTGAAGAGCCGAGCGGAAAAGGCTAGAAGAACAGTATATCCACGGAAGGATTGAGACCATCCAGACAAGAGCATTACTGAAATAAGCTAAAGTATTGAGTAAAGTGCTTGAGTATTGCAGAGACTCATCATCATCATCATCATCATCATCATCATAATCAGTCTTTCAACGTCCATCGTTGGGCATAGACCTTTCGCAGGATTCGCCACACTTCTCTATCATGGGCGTCGCGGAGCCAGTATTTTCTGAATTTGTCTTGCTCGTCTCTCCATCGTATATTCTGCCGGCCTCGGTTGCGCATGTGATCTCTGGGGATCTATGTCGTGAGTTGTGATGTCGATCGATTGTCCGTTATTCTTGCAACATGGCCAGCCCACTGCCATTTGAGATTTTTAATGGATTCTATGATGTCCCTGACTCTTGTCTTTTACCAGGTGTACTGTGCTGTCTTGTGGTGTCCCAATGTGAGGTAGAGCATAATTATTTCAAGTGTACGTTGCATAGTTCTCAATTTGCAGATCTGTCTCTTGGTTAAATTCCATGTTTCAGCTCCATAAATGACTATTGGGAGGATGCATTGGTTATACACCCTTCATTTCAGGATTAATGGGATCTTCTTATTTTGGAAGGTTGAGCTAGCTCTGCCAAAGGCTTGCCATCCTAGTGTGGTCTTTGGTTGATTTCTTCTTCTTCTGGGGGTCTCATGGAGATTCGTTGTCCTAGGTTGATGTAGTAATCTACTCCCTCCAGTTCTGTGTCCTCGATTTTGATCTTGGTGATTTTATTACTTAAAACTTATTAAGTGAGGGGTTTTCAAAAGCAAAAGAAAACGATTCTCTAGACATAATAGAGAGTAGATGTTTAGAAATGTACTCCTTCTGTTCTATTTGGTGTAGCCTGTGTGCACGATAACACATAGCCAACCAGTCAGACAAGCTTACAACCAAAGAAATATGTTGATAGTTTCATTTAAAGTTTTGGTTGAGGGTTTCTGATATGAAAGGGGACAATGGTACCCATCTTGCCAGGCGTGCTACGGACAGTCTTCAATAGCCTTTCAAATTATAAAATTAGAAACCTGACAAAAATTGGAACCATTCAGATATGAGCATTACTAATATAAGCCAAGTTACAGAGGAAATTCTCGAGTTACTAGA
The DNA here is from genome assembly GCA_963457665.1 of Thysanoteuthis rhombus. Classification (NCBI taxonomy): domain Eukaryota; kingdom Metazoa; phylum Mollusca; class Cephalopoda; order Oegopsida; family Thysanoteuthidae; genus Thysanoteuthis; species Thysanoteuthis major. Next base: position 9,754,751 of record OY735226.1, on the reverse strand, counting down.
ATATACCCGTAAAAAATGACGAGGTTATTTTTGTATGGATTGGCACTAAAAAGCCCAAAGTTATTTTATAATGTAATTCATTTTTGATGATTCAAGTATCCTGATTTTATTTTTCAACTCAAGCTATTCTAATGGATGATCGGACACGAAGTCTTGAGCGTTTCTATGACGCAATCTTCATTGATATGTACTTAAACCATAGAGATGCAAGAGCGCAAACAAACGGAGAATAAATTAGCGTATATGCTTACTATATGTTTAGATGGAGGAGATTTGTTGTCACTGCACCTCCATTGGAAAAAACCAGATCCAACCGGTGTGAATACTCAACAATTTCTATATTATAATTATTAGTCTATGACCTGTCGCATCTCTGACGGTTATCATAATTGTACAAGAACAGGCACAGCTGGTACTGATACAATAAGTATGATATACACGTTAGGAAAGGAGAAGGGAGAAAAGAAAGTTAGGTAGTTTTATAAATGGACAGGAAGGTAGAATGTTAAAAAGAGAGTAAGGTGGTTTGATAAAAGTGTAGGAAGAAAGAATGTAGAAAAAAAAAGAAAGTAGTTTAGTAATAGAAGGGGGGTAAAAAAATTAGGTAGTTTTTTTTTAAAAAGAGTGTGAAGGGGAGCTGATGGCCTTACTGATACAGCAGCTGTCAACCATGTCAGACACGGCTCTTATTGTGTATACGATTATTTGCTTTAATGTGTGTTTTATGTTTTAATCATTACCCCCCCCACACACACACACACACACACACACCTGAAAAAAATTCACTGACATACTTAAATTTCAATGATATGGTTTTATTTAGGAAAGGAACTCCTGAACTAGTTTGGTTGGAAGAGTTCATTGTTTCAAATGATAGGTAGGAGATATTTTCACCTGCAAAATTGTGACCTTTAAGTGTAACAGTCCTTTGTTACAAACTGAGAAACATTAAAACACACTGTTCATTTTAAAAAAAGATTTTTTTCATTCATGTTGTTCTATTTTACATTCGTACTATTAAAAATCGGTCTGTATGTACAGACGGTGGTAATATGTTAGCATGTGCATTTTCCCCCAGGGCCCCTCGGCTCAAGCCCATTGTTTCAAATTGAAGGTAGGAGATACTTCATCAGCAAAATTTCTACCTTTAAGTTTATGAGTCCGTTGAGAACAAAAAAAAAATCATGCTCTTCGTTTTATAAGTAAATTTTGTTTAAATGACTTGAGATATCTCTCTCGTCAGCTCCTTACATAACAGCTCTGGCCCAATATGGTTGCTGTTATTGATACTGTACGTGTGGCAGACATGACTCATTATATATGCGATCATTATCTATCCAAGTGTATGTCAACCAATACTGTCACCGAAATTGAGCTAGAGGGATGAAAAAAATGAACATTTACTCCTTACATTTAGAAAACAGTTTGTTTTGTTGTTTTTCTTCGACTCCTCCACTCGTGATAAATTTTTAATGGGGGTTCAATATACAATGTAATTTCATGCCAAATTGATCCCTCGGTTTATGCCCGCTTGTTTGTTTTTTTTATTTTTGTTTTTTGTTTTGTTTTGTTTTTTGAAAATTCGGACTTTTTTTAGTGATCACTGCCTAAAACAAAAGGTAACTGAAGTAGATTATTCAACGATCACCCATTTTTCAGATTTTTTAATTGATCACCGCCAACACGGCAAAAAATGTTGGCCACGTGAGGATTTCTATTAATCTAGTGACCGACCAGACCTGTTTTACATTTAATTTTTACTCGAACGTCTTCCTCGCCATCTCTTTTCAAAGCAACTATGACCCCAATATTTTTATTTAATTACGATTCGCCCGTCAACCACAAGGAGATACCTCGGATTATTGCGACAAATAGTGATATTTCTTGACCTGCATAACCAGTCCAATAATGATACCGTCTTACCTATCGACTGTCCTCCAGGTATTTTTTTTTCTTCTACTGTCATTCTCTCGCCTTACTAAAGGGGGACAGTCTTTTCTTCTCCTTTTCCACTTATTTTTACTACCTCGTCGCAACTCTATTTGTCCTCCCAGGCGTCGTCATAAGACATACATTCCAGTATCCTAATAAGGCATGTTTCGTTGGCGTGCGACTGTGACTGGTCAGCTATGAGAATTCCAACTTACTGAGAAAAGCAAAAAACCTTAACCCACCAACTGCAACGTTGGAAACTTCAGTCATTCGCAGTTAAAGGTTCAATTAATGCCAGGGATCTTCGTGACGCAAGAGGTGATATCACAGGTCTGGTCAACTGCTCGAGAGAAACAGTCACATGACTAACATCTTTTATCAGCCAGCTGCGTTGGTAGGGGGTGATCAATGATATATTGGAAAAGGGATGAATAAGCCCATTTTGTTGACCAGTGATCGCTTTTTTGAAAGAAAGTCTGATTTTTTCTTAAATCAAGCGTGAATATTACTGGATATAAGTGATCAGTTTAGCATAAACCAACATTGCAAATTGAACCTCCTACTGAAACCTGTTTAAGGTGGGATTTACAAAAAACGAAAGAAAAATTTTTTCTAAACATGATTAATAGTAAATATTCAAATATTCAACCCACTAGCTCAGTTGGTGCTGCCTGTATATGTGGTACATACAAACATAGCCAGACAGACTCGCTCAAAAACTGAAGAAACCTTTGCTGACAGTTTTGATGACAATTTTTTGAAAAAGAACAGACTCCGTTCAAAACCTGCAACGTTGTTTATATAATTTTTGACTGCATTTGGCAGCATTTGTTCTGTTATAAAACTATCACTTTCCTTTTTTTTTGAACGCTATGAACCGATTCAAATTTTGTCTGAAAAAGAACTTTTTGGCATTCAGAGAACTGCCAACTTCCGTAGATGCAGTAAGTTAATGGTATTATAACGATGGTATGTTTGAAAACCGTCCGCCAAAACAGTCTCAGAACTGACAAAATAGATTTTCAATTGAATCTGGCTGACGTACAGTCCGTACCAATGGAGCTAGAGGTCTGAAAATTTCAAAACTTACTGTTTGTAGAATGTCTTGAATTAACTTTTTTGTTCTTGCTTTTGTTTTGTTTTTTACTCCCTTCCCTATTTTTAATGGTGGGCGGATTTGTAATGTAAGTTTAGGCCAAATTTATCCCTTACTTTGTGTCAAGCAGCATTCACGTTTGTTTGTTTTTGTTTTCTTCTAATTCAGACTTTTTAGTGATCACCACCTAACAAAGGATGGGAGAGTGACATCGATCAACTCCTTTTTCAATTTCTTAATTGATCACTCTCAACACAGCATGCAAGTGGACGACATTAGCCATATGATGGTTTCTATTGAGAGACACAACAGACCCGTTGTTTATATATTCCACGATTGACACATAATCATATCGAAGGCGTGGGTGTCCGAGCTGGAAACGGAGTCGGTGAGATGGGTTCCTTTTGGGAAGGCATGAATCCATCGGTGCTTGCTGCCTCAAAGTCTATTTTACATATCGCAAAAGGGGCCGAGTGAATAGTAGCATGACATGTGAGAATAAAAAAAAGGGATGACTGAAGCTATAGTCACTGCAAGGGTACTAGTTACTTTACTTTTAGAAAGAGTAAACCTTCACCAACGTTGGAGATATTTATGAAGCGAAACTTAACAATTGGTTTTGAGAAAATAGTAAGATGCAAATCAGTGGAAGGTATATTATATACTTTTTTTATAATATATATATATATATATATATATATAGAGAGAGAGAGAGAGAGAGAGAGAGAAAGTATAGAAAATAGTCTTTACAGCTTTCTATACTAAACATTAAAGAACTTTCAAAAAAAAAATTTTTTTTGGAGGGGGGGGCACTTCAATCACTTATTCCCAAGTATCTGTAAATGCAATTCATGTAATTTTCTTCAATGATTTTTTCTAATATCTTACATATACTTCGTTATTATGGTTCTGTGTGTAAATTTTCTCTTGTTGGGATCATCAGATGTTTATTAAGTAGGAACTACCTTCTTTTTAGCTATGATTTTAATATATAGCTTCTTTCATACATGTATTTTGTTGTGTGTATATATATATATATATAGAGAGAGAGAGAGAGATGGGTGGTATATTGTTTATATATTTCATGATTTATAAATATATATATAATTATATCGGAGGTATATCATTTATATATTTTATAACATGTGTATGTATGTGCGTAATTATATAGAAGGTATATTATTTACATATTTTATTATATATATATAATATGTATATATATATATATTTATATATGTATATATATGTATATATATAGAGAGAGATATACGTGTGTGTGTGTGTGTGCGTATAATTATATGGAAGGTTACATAAAGCAAGACCGATACTAAAATACTGAAGATACTGTGACAAAAAAGCAGTGGCAATGTAATGATATCACAACTCAAAAGAGATCAGTTTCAAAGCAAAAAAAATTGCCAAGTCCCATTCCTCAGAATACAACTGCAACCTGCGAAGAGAGAGAGGTAACCATTGACTTATAAAAAAAAAGTTGATGGGTAGAGGAAGTCTGAACTAATACTGGTCAAAACTCAAGTAGACACGGCTTTTTTCTTCAGGGGTGTGATTCGGACCTGGGCTCCAAAATGCTCGGGTTGCTATTGTATCAGGTCACCACTTGGCTTTTCTCGGAAAGTCAATGATCTATGCTTAATGTTGCAGGTAGCCGCACAGTCCTAATGATTCGTAATCAGTCGTAGTTTCTCGGTTCTCTTACAAAAGGGATGGTAGAACCGTGCAACCATCACTCTCACTCTCTCTCTCTCTCTCTCTCTCTCTCTCTCTCTCTTTCTCTTTACCTCTCCGAAATTCTTATTATATCTGCCCCCTCTCTCCCCCTCTCTCTCTCTCTCTCTCTCTCTCTCTCTCTCTCTCTCTCTCTCTCTCTCTCTGGCATTCTCAGCTCAAATGACACAGAGCAGAACTGGAGGTTGACTTCACGGTTGAACGAAGGCAATACAACAAACACCTAACCTAAATTCAAATCATTCCACCTTCTATGCTTAGTGAATAGATTAAGATATTCTATTGAATATGATGTGTTTTTTTTTCCTTGTAAATAAAATTGCTAATCCTTTATAAACATAACATTTAATTAAGGTAATAACGAATTCTACATTTGTGTTGACTAGAGCCAGCAGGGTGACTGAGATAGTTACATATTTCTGTTGTTGATAGGGCTATCGAGATTGGATGCAGAGAATACATCGTTCCTGGGTCTCCCAAGGAGTCTTGTGATACAAAAAGGCCAGGGATTTTCTTGGATCTCAGAAAATGATTGCGCATATAACACTCTCGCTCAATGTTTTGTTACGGTTCCAGTCATCTCTGCTTGATCTTCAAATATCAGAGGCAGCAGCAGATGTTGAGCATCTGTCGTCGGACACACTTGGCCCGTTTGCAATTTGTGAATCGGACATGGAGGTGACAAGCAACGAAAGTTGTATCACTCACTTCTCCCTGTGCTTTTTTAACCACACCTGGGGGAAGAAAGGAATTCATACCTCTGTCAAGGGCATCAGTGCAGAATGAACATTAACTGTTTGAGTCGGAGTATTGAAGCTGATAAAACCAGTATGACTAATGGATAACGGAAAGGGGCCCTGAAACAAACTTTGTATCCCTGATAAAACTCCTCTCAAAAGTCTCTCAGTGTTAGTAGTGAGATATGAAACCAAGCAGAAAAATGTTGATTACTGCTTTTTTTTTCAACAGGTCCCCGCCCTAGCTTATGTGGTGTGGCTCTGTGTTGCCAATCTTTCTTTTTTTTCGAATCCAGAAATCATTCCCTAATTCGAAAAATTATAAAGAAAAAAACATCTTGATCTGAAAAAAATAAATCCCGAATTCGTAAAATAGAAATAACTTTTTTTTAAAATGAAATTGGCACTACTGATTAGAGGGGGCTATTGAACAACCAGGCTGGGCTTGTCAGTCGAACCACTGTGCGCATGTGCGAACCACAAGGTATACATTGGCCAGTGGGTAAGCATAAACAAGCCCTGAATGTTTCAATCTACTCGCGTCTTCAATTCGATGGTACGCATCGCTTGAAGCAGACATGTTTTTCAGATGCGTCGTAAGAATGGCTACTTCAAAAAAATCAAGTGACGTACCAATCTCTTGGGCTATACGAACGCACGTACATGTAACGAGCATTTTTCCCCCATAAACTTCAGTAGCCATACGAAAAGATTCGGTAGCCGCTGTCTTTAATTTAACAAAGATGCAACTAAATCTGTAAATCAGCCACATTCAGCATTCTTTCATATAATCGATGTTGTCATATCATTTTCCACAACCTGAGCGGGACCAAAAAGTCTGTAAGCAACTAGAAAATGTCGAGTATGCAAAAATATTTTACTTTTGAGACTATATTTGATTTTTTTTTCTTTCAGTTGTCTGAAGTTCAAGAAACAAAGGTCTTTTACCTTTAGCAAAAAGTGTAAAATAAAAGAAATGATCTATTCAGTCCATTTGGTTTTTTTATTGTTCATTAATAATCATTTAATCCTCCATCGTGTGTGGCATAGACAGTTAACTGTCTCACATATTTTTATCGTGTGCTGCCTAGCAGCTTAAAAGAAACAATGGTTGCTATGTATGTTTTTTGAACTTCTGCCAGTCAAGTTGGAAGACGTATATATATCCACTCGCATCTGTCTACCTGTGCATGATATCTCCGAAAGTTCTCACTGAATTTCAATGATATTTTATGGAAGGGTTTGCCATGGGCTTTGGATGAATTGATTGATTTTAGGGCGGATTCAGGAATATGTACAGTCACCCCCCCCAAAAAAAAACTCAATTTTTTCTTAGCGTTAAATCGACCTCGAAAAAGCGCCCCGAAACGCTTAAACGTTTTAGAAAACTGTCAGCCCATTTATGGTCATTTTCAATAGCTAAAGATAATTATCTTTGTAGGATGGGGTGCCCTGAGAATAGCTAGAAATTTGCTAAAATTACTGGAAAGTATTGCTGAATTGGCTACATCTCTCTGAATTTCAGCTATATGTTTCAGTTAAATTTTATGGATGGGTAGGTCATGCAGTAAAGAAAAAGTACTAACATTTTGGGGTGAATCCATTAATGCTTTCAATTAATATATATCATGATTGGTTGCCCACACAATATCTCCAAAAGTTCTCAATGGCATTTTGTGGCGGGATGGACCATGGACTAAGGTAGAATGGCTTGAATCCAGGATCAGATTAAGGAATTGTTTTACAGTTACCCTCCCAGCATCGTAGCTATATTGAAACTTATTTTCCTTCAGTTTTTAGTTAGGGTACGGTGTTGGTAGAGGCATTCATTCTTCGAGTGATTTCTAGTTTTACCACTTATGTAATCCTTCTTTTAAACATGTCCTGTACGAAATAAGGGTGGCTTTCCGTAGCATTGAAAATTTAAAAAGAAATTATCCGTGCGTTATGAACATTCAGGATGTTCTTCACGTGGAAAGCTCATTACTGTAAATAGCAAACTATGGTAAACAAGTCTCAAGTCAACCAGGAAGGACTTCCAGAGAAGATAGACCATAAAAACAAAATAAACTATGCCTGGTTATTTTTTTATGGTTTACAATTTTTCTTCCTGATTTGATAAACAGGCACGGATCTAGAATTCTAACCACAGAGTTGTATCCAAGAGGGAATACGTGAAAAAGGAAACATATTTCAAACATCCAAAACCAGAAATACGTGATCCGGTACTTTTTACCTGCATTTGAGTCATAGCTTTTTAGCAATAAAATCAACGAAAAAGTGAAGTGAAATAGAAAAAAACAAAGAAATCCGATCGATAAATTTGAAAAAAAAATAAAGAATGAGACGGAAGACATCTTAGTAATATCAGATGAAAGAAATGTTTTGAAATTGATTTATGATTACTGGAGGTTATTTTTCATTTGTGAAACTACCTTATCTAGATATTTAAAAACTCTAGTCATGCTTCGCCCGAATGGGAGTCGGATCTAGATCCGCTGGAGTTCCATTGACAATAGCTACAGAGACTGGCAAAAATAACATTTCGACAGCCCAATGCATTCTTGAAGTGGATACACTTTAACTATTCAATATTGTCTCAAAACATTTTTTTAATCAACTTTTATCTTCAGCTTTTCTCGTTTAGCCCAGTTATTTAGCTTCGTCTGTTTCTCCTTTTGGGCTATCTAACATCAAATAGCTGTTGGTTGTCTTGTTCTCATCATTTTTTTAAATGTTTTTCATTGAATTAAGGCTATGTTAGTCATCAAATCATAATTCAATTGGATGAAGTACTTGATATTGACCATAGAATGTGTTCTATTACCCTTTTCATAGAGCCTCAAAGGGTCCCTGCAATTACTCAAATTTCCAAGTTTTCTCAGTGGTTAACTGCACTCAAACCCCAGCTACGCTTGTCAGAAACACAGCCTACATGGACTGATTTTAGATGTTTACTCAGGCTGTTTGCGACTTCTAATTCAGTTCATCAACGCCATCAAAAATGGCGCCGGTACTTAGATAATTTTGCAATGTTCTTTTCTACGCTCATCCAGAAAAACACTGATTTTTATGTATTTTCAAAAATAAATGAATAAATAAAGGAGATTATTCTTTAATTAGTATCTCCTGGTTATCGTCGTCTCCCTCGACAAATGACAAACGTTACTGACAGGAAACATTGTCAATCATACGGTAAATTATATAAGTAGATATACGATATTTCGGGAAATTTTACCATGAAAAAATACACCTGTATGTATGTACGTATGTATGCATGTAGATGTCACTTCAATCGATAAGAGAGAAAATACATTTCTAATAAAATTGATTACTTATATTTTCTAACGGTCACAATGTTTTGATGAATAGATATTGTCACTCTTCTGATTGTGTTATATAGAGTTGGGTGAGTACATAAATATATCAACAGTTTAGTCGTCTTTTTAAAGTCATAAACTTCAATATCTATTATAAGTTCTGACTCGGGTCCATTCGTACAAAATGATTTAGAATCTAGTTTGTCAAAAAAATGACTGTACTTTCCAAAAATAAGTCTCGAAAATTATCCTTTGTCCTAGATGCTGAAAGTAGTTTTTTGTTTGTTTGTTTGTTTTTTTTCATCGGACTACCCTAACCCCCAGAAGAAGATAATCTATGCAGGTGTTGCTAATTAAGGGCTTCTTGTGCTAAATTTACCATGTTTCTTGTTTTGGCAGTTCAAAAATTGTTGAAATTTGGGGCCGCCATTTTTGGCAATATTTTTACCCTTTTTTTGGCCATAAGTAACATTCTTTGTGTGATTTAACCACTTTCGGCACTAATGGGGATTTTTTTAATTCAACATTTTTTCCGCTTTTTAGCAGTCAAACTAGCGTAAAGATATTTGTTGTTAGCTGGACAATAATCAGGACTTCTGTGCAAAAACTCTGAATGAAGAATGTAAATTATTCATGTTTAACCAGAAAAAACCCAGTTATTTACGTATTTGAGAGAATTATACTGAAATAAGGGAGATTACTCTATAATCAGGGTCTCACGGTTAGCTCCCTTGAAAAATTACGAATGCGCAAGACTGAAAATACAACCAATCGTGTCAAACTATGTAAGTAGATAAATGATATTTCGGGAAATTTTACTATGTAAAAATGTACCTGTATATGCATGTATGTATGTACTATAAGCTGTCATTTCAACCGTCAACGGAGAAAATAAATCACTTACAATTGTTTATTTTTCTACATTCTACCTTTTCTCACGGTCTCAATGTTCTGATAAATAGATATTGGTTACTCTTGGGGATTTTATTACGTGGTGGTTTGCAAACACTGAAATACATTGACAAAGTCCTCTTTTTAAATCCATGTGTTAAACGGGTCTCAATATTTATTATATTCTTTGGTTTATCTTTATTCTGACAAAATGATTTTGGAACCAACTAATAAAAAAGTTACTGTACTTTGCCCAAATAAGTCTCGAAAATTAACCCCGTGCCCCAGGTTAGTTTTTCATAGGCCTATCTCAACTCCAGACGAAAGTAATCAATGCGAGACGATAATCTGAATCTGAACTGTATATGACCTCTCAATGAAGTGTATGAATTATACATAGTCAAAAAAAAGGTCAAAATCCATACAGCTTTTCAGTTGGAGGGGGCTCCAAGACTCCTCCCCGACTTCGCTACAATCATTCCGAGTAGGGGAGGGCGTGACCCCTTTCCCATCAGAGTGCATTCAATTAACTGATCCCTCTGCGTGGGGAGGCAGACGTGCTAACCATTATACCATCTAGACAGATATTAATTGAGAAAAAAATATTAGTAAAAATCAGGTTTGTTGAGTAATTCAATATGAACCCTTATGTGATCAATGTCCTTTTCCTGCAGGCAGTGTTTGGGGTGATCAATGAAAAAAAATGAAAAAAGGGATATTCAGTGGATAAGTTACTTCCCCCGCCTTTGTTGGCTACTAAAATGTCAGAATTTTCAATAGAAACGAACATGAAGCCGGGCTCTAAATAGGGGGTGCGTTTAGCATAAACTTGCATAGCAAACTGAACATCTACTGTGAACCTATTCGGGAAAGGGGGTAAAAGGGTTTTTGTAGCCATAATAAGGAGTAAATGTTTAAATTTTCAGCTCCCAAGCAATATTAGTGAAGCCTGTACGCGGGGATGTCAATTAACAATGTCAGTTTATGCTAAATCGGTCCTGTATTTTGTATCTAGGGGTGTTCATGCTTTTCTGCTTTGAAAATGGATTTTTTTATAGTGATCACTCTCCAACAAAAGGCCAGATAAAAGTACTTATTCATTGATCATCTGTTTTTTCCAGGGTTTTTTTTCTTAACTGATCACCCAATTTGTGACGTTTTCTATTGAGAGACAAACCAGACCTGATTAGTTATTTTTTTTTTCTATATTTTTTTTTTCAAAATATTGAAAGTTGAAATTTAATTTGAAATTGAAATTTGAAGCCGGAAGATTTTTGACGCTCAGAAATACGGTGCCGACAGATTTGAAATAACACACAGCATTTTTGAGAATTCTGGCCTTGAGTAGCCTGGTTGTCTTCTTTATTAATAATTCATTTGATCCTTTCTTAGTGGGAAGACCAGGAATCTGTATGCACAATATAGACGTTTAGGAAAATATGTCCGTGTAATGCTATCTTATGTCGTACAACGTGTATATTTCACATCACCCTATAATGCGCAACTCGAGTTGCGTCCCCACTACCATAACGTAACCCGGACGCAAGTTGACGCACGGCGCTGATTATTATTGGTATTCACTCAGGTTGAGATCTATGCATATCCCCCCCCCCTCCGCCGTGTGCGCGCCAAAGACCGGTGTTCAAGCTCAGAACTCCGAATGATGATTATCAAGGCAGGTCGACAGGTTTCTTCACTTGGAAGCCAAGCGAAACATAATCTACCTACCTCTATTTCCCTATATTTGCCTCGTGTTGTAATAAGCTGGACCTTCCTCAATCTACAGTGCATCCTCCTACAAACTGTCATTGAAATTCGTTGATAACTTTTAGAGATATTGCAAGGATAGACAGACAGACATGAATGAATACATATACCTCTTCTAAATTCGTTGAGGGGCGTATACAGCTGCCAACGCCAAAAAAAAATTTTTTTAAACTCTTAGAAAATCAGTTCATGTATAGAATTATAAAATTTAACCAATACTACCTTACCCCATCTTTCTACGAAATTTCACTGAAATTCGTTGAGAACTTTTGGAGATATTGTATAGACGAACATTCGTTGGCAGAAGTAAATAACGGTCAGATTCTTAAAGACATGTATACCTTGATTTTTCCGGTTAATTCGCACCGTGTAATGTCTTACAAGAATTTAACGTGGTTTCAATTGCGACATAAGTCGGCAATTCTATGAATGGTAAAAATTTATTCTCAAGATCAAATTCGATTCGGTTAACATCGTTTGTAAGGAAATAAGTGACCCGAAAAGAAAATGGTTAAAGAGAGATAGACAGCATTCCTGTCAAAGAGAGAAAAGTGTTATCCAAGATTGTTTCAACCAAGATTGTCTCAACTTGTGAGGAGGGGGGGAGACAAAGCTCCACAGGAAAAAATTTGGTTAATATCCAGTTTAGTAAACAGCGTATTTTTGTAGAAATGCATTCTCCTACCTAGTTTGGTCTACTTTAAATGAATGCCATCTCCATTTCTTCAGGAAATATTTACCTGCGACGAAGGTCGGCAGTTATGAATCTTAAAATCTCTTTCTCTCGGACCGAACTGAAGAAGGGTGAAAGCATTCATAAGAAAGGAAGGGAAGAGTGAGTGGGCAAAGAAAGAGCGAAATTTCTATCTTTTTTTACATCACACTACGTCATAATATTTCTTTATTTTAATCAATTCTCGAAATAATAAAAGAAACCACAAGAAAAAAAAGAAAGATCATACAGTGTTTATAACTATGCATACTCTTATATATATATATATATATATATATATATATATATATATATATATATATATATATATATATATGTGTGTGTGTGTGTGTGTGTGTGTGTGTGTGTGTAAGATTTTCATTCCCCAATGGATCATATGGCACGTCAGGGAATATTTCTGGATTTTTTTTTTTTTTTTTTGAAGATATGATTATTTATTCTTGTGATTGATGTTTTAAGGGGGGTGAACTTGAAATATCTATTGGAAACAAATAGTTTTATTACAGAAACAAATGTCGAAAATGTGTAAACAACGTCACAGGTTTTGAATAGAGTCTGTTCTTTTTCTTAATTTTCTCCAGCTTTTACTTAATTTGTTTAATTTGTACCGCAACATTTTAACGGTACTACCACAAAATCCACACTATTCATGTTATTTATATTGCACATTTATGAAGCGCGCACCAACGAGGACATCATCTTTGATTATTGCTTTTTCTTATCAAAAGCTGTTACTACCTGACTTCGCCATTAACACCCATCTGAGTAAACAAGGATTTTACAGACTGCTTGGGCGTCTCTGGCCGGACCCTGTCTATTTGTATGTCCGGCAAAATATCCAGACATTTTAAACAACTCTAGAACCTTGTGTAACATTGCAAACAATAAGAGGGTAACTTTCTGTCAATGCATGAACAGACACTCTCCTGTGTGGTTACTCAGTATGCCTGTGTACTGTGTGAAGGTTGCATTTGCAATGATCTATCCGGCCCATTGTTCACGCTTCGTGTATTTCTTTCGGTTAAATATCACATTACATAGGTCCGTCAGCTCCCATCCTCTACAAGGTAGCTAATGGCAATCCCGAAAGAGGACTTTACCGAAAGTTTTGAAAAGTGGAAGGTACATTTTGATCAAGGGGAGTATTTTGAAGTGAACATATGCTTCATTGCCCAAGGTAGGCTACTTTTGTTCAATGATAAATGGATACTTCCCGAACAGATCTTTCATATATATATATATATCACACTACAAATCAGGTATGCAATATGATATGATAGAATATAATGCAATGTCCAACGTATAGGTTTATTTCATAGTGTGCTCCATTCATTCAATTTTAAATATCAAGATGGTTTACAGTATAGCTCGAAATATAGTAGCATGAGGATTCGCTACACAAATATGTTTATGTTTCTGCCCTGTTTGGCTTACCCAAACAAGAGAGAGACATAAATGTATTTGTGTAGCAAATCTTTATTCTAATATATATATATATATATATATATATATATATATATATATATATATATATATATATATATTGAGAGAGTGAGCGAGACAGACACACTTGCTGTTTGGTTTGCCGAAACAGGACAGAGACATAAATGTACTTGTGTAACAAATCTTTATTCTAATATATATATATATATATATATATATATATATATATATATATATATATATATATATATATATATATATATTGAAAGAGTGAGCGAGACAGACACACACAGAAATTAATAATTTCATGCGAGTCTCATACTTTCTGGAAATACCTTGTAGATATTAATTTGTCATCTGAAAAAGACAAATACGACACATGGTCCCCTTGCTAAGCTACCCTCACACGATCTCGTGATTGGCAGTCCAGATTCTGCTAGGTTCGTTCAGCTATTACAACAGACATCAGGACATGCTCTTGATCCTATCCCTATTTGTGAAGTGGGCAGGTGCTGCCCGGGAGAACCAGGTTTCAATGTTTATAATTATTTGTTTCTGGCAACAGATGGCTAGAATCCCCACCTCGAACAAGGCCACGTAGGTATCTTTCTGCATGTACACGAGGTGCTACCCATAAGCTTGGGAAAATCGAACAGTATCCACTTTTGTCGTTATACTTGGTGGAAAAAAAAACTTTTTATGAGATAGCTTCGTACAAGCCCAAGGGACTACTAAGAAGAAGACGGTGAAAACTATGTCACCAAGAGACAGATCCACAAATTGAGAACCATGCAATGTGCACATGAAAGAATTATGCAGAGCCTCACATGGAGAGATCACAAGAAAGCACAGCACATACGGGAAAAGACAAAAGTCAGGGATATCATAGAATCCATTAAAAATCTCAAACGGCAGTGGGCTGGCCATGTTGCAAGAATGGCAGACAACCGATGGACATCACGACTCACGAAATGGATCCCCTGAGATGACATACGCAACTGAAGCCGGCAGAATATTAGATGGAGAGACGAGCTAGACAAATTCAGAAAGTACCCGCTCCGTGACGCCCATGATAGATAAGTGTGGTGAATCCTGAAGAGGGTCCATGTCCAACGACAGACGTTAAAAGAATGATGATGATGATGATGATGATGATGATGATGATGATGATGATGATGTGGCATCACGTTATACAAGAGATCGCACTGTACGCTAATCATAATCAGCAGCAGCAGCACTTCAGCGTCCGTCGTTGAACATAGACCCTTCCCCAGGATCTGCCAGACCTCTCTACCATTGGCGTCGCGGAGCCTATACTTTCTAACTTTATAAACTTGTCAATTTCGTCACGCAATCTTATATTTTGCTATCACCACTTTGCATCTGATGTCTGGGGATCAATGTTGTGAGTCGTGGTTCCCATCAGTGTGAACTCTGTAGATAATCGTTTTTCACCAACTAAGGCTGTGCCAATTCCAAAGTTGTAAGTTTTGAATGAGCAAGACTTTATGGTGTGTACAGCCTCCAACCATAATTGTTATGTAAAATAATTTCCGTTCGTCGTACGAAACAACAGCTTCGAATAATCCCGGTTCCTTAAATCCAGATATTTTATATCTAAATTCATATCTGTAGTTTTTTTAATGAAAGATCTTTTATTCGTAGTTTTTTTTTTTATTCATTTTTAATAGATCCGCCAATTCAAATAATTTCAAACTCGGAACTGGTGGGCTAATTGTTGGGTTACAGTGATTCGATTAACAATACAAAGACTGCAGGCTCGTTGTTTTTTTTAAGGATGTAAGCCAAAGTTAAAAATCCTTTACTTTTGCCAACAAAGTTGGGAAAGGTATATATATTCACTTGTCCGTCTGGCTGCCCACACGATATCTCCAAAAGTTCTTAATAATTTTCCATTGAATTTTGTAGCAGGTGTGCAATGAGCCACAGAAACAGTGAATAATCTTTAGAGAGGATCCAAGAATTTTTTTTTTCTCTAGGGATATTTTTTTTTACTATTCTGCGGGGGAAGCGTTTGAAAACGAACAGTCGAAAAGGGCTAAATTTAAATTTCAAAGGAAGCAACTCAATATTTGAGTATTAAAACCACACTCTCCTGTTGATTTATAACTTTATTTTTGTTCAGTTTTCAGTGTGCGTATCGTTGGTAGTGATGTGCACTCTCTGAATGCTTTCTAATTTCTTTTAGACCGAATCTTTGTGATTCTTTCAATGTGAAATTCATGCGTAATTGAGTTTTAGTAGTGAATAATAATAAGATAAATTACTGTTATTTGTTGGTGTTACTTCTCTCAAGACGCTCTTTTATAAAATTGTCGCTAATGGAATTCGTGGCGGCCTCTCTGAATATATAATTAATTTTTCATTGACTGATATTCGTAAGTTTCCTTTGACGCAAGTTAATTGTTATTTAATGGTTGAATAATGCAGTTGTTACCCATGCGATAAACCGATCTGTATCACGATCAACCTTGCATCCTCATCATAATGGAGCTAACGTAAATATATGTAACCAAAACTACGTGTATATCTCATTACAATGAGACTAACATAGGCTACATCAATAACAGCTGCAGCCTTTTAACGTGCATAGGCCTTCCCAAAGATTCACTAGACCTCTCGGTCACGGGCGTCGCGGAGCTAGAATTTTCTGAACTTAATTTTGCATATTTGGGGATCTACTTTGGGATTCTTGATGCCTCGTTTCTATGATATCTCTGACTCCTTTTCTCTAATATTATATTCTATTTCGTGATCTCTTCTGGTGAGGTTGAGCACGATTCATTCTGCACGTCGCACAGTTCTTAGTTTGAAAGACAGTCTTTAGGTTCGATTCCACGTTTCAGCAATTTAGGTGACCATTTAGAGGGTACATTGATTGTAAACCCTTATTTCAAATACTGATGGAATCTACTTGTACTTTTACCGAAAGCTTGACATTCTAGGCTGATTCTTCTATTGAGTTCTTTTGAGGGTTTCATAGAAATTCTCTATTCATGTTTGATGCAATGGTCTGCTTTAGCTCTCCATTTTCGATTTTGATTGTTGTGCCTTTGTCTTCAAAATATTTGTTTCATGTGACATTGGTTTTACTGAAGTTCATGTGAAGACCCATTTCTCGTTTTCTTCATTCAGTTCCATCAATTACGATTCCTTTATTCGTCCAGTTTATGTCTCGGAAGATCATTCTAAGACATATTCTATTATCATAGAGCAAATGTAAGTAGATGTAAGCGGATAACTCATGCGTTACCAATCACAATGGTGCTAAAGTAGGTATTTGTAACCAAAACGCTCGCCATATAACTCATGTCTTCCTTCTTCATTGTGATAGATTTAACGTAGATATATGTAACCAAAACGGTGGACAAATAACTTTTTTTTCCTTTATCTCATTGGAGAAATCGAACAATATAGCCTGATTGTTTTCTTTATTAATAATTCATTTGAATTTCTCACTGGAAAGACAAGGAATGCGTATGCACAATATAGACGTTCAGGAAAATATGTCTGTGTAATGCTATCTTATGTTGTACAGCGCGTATATTTCACATCACCCTATAATGCCCAACTAGAGTTGCGTCCCCACTACTATAACGTAACCCGGACGCAAGTTGACATATGGCTCAGATTATCATTGGTATCCACTGCGTTTAGCTTAGTACGGCAGTAGACAGCAAGTAACCGTAAGGCAAAATAAGTACGCGCCGAGGATATCAGAAAAGAAAAGGGCAGTTTCAGTTTCTGCGTTAGATTATCAAACGTTGCTCAAAGTGCTCAATATGAAAGTTAAAAAACAAAATTGAAGTTCTCTCACATATATAGCTACTTCAAATATACAAACTGGTCGTTATGCAAGTTTCGTAGATAAAGAGTTGCAGTGTATTTTTGTCGGAAATCATATTATTTTTATATATTTGGATGTGTTTGGAATGAATATGACATTAATTTCTTCAGGAATTTTTTCCTCATATTTGAAAATGTTGTCAGTTATGCAATGGGGAGGCTAAGGAGGGGGGCACCATTTTAGGGCTGCACTTGGGGAATCGAATGGCTTTAATCTGGCCCTGACTATGAGATTAACTTACTAACTACACGATAGTAACTAACACGTGGTATTATAAAATCAGATATGAATGTTTACAAAGCTTAATCAAAAGACGGATACCCGAAATGATCGAACTTTCTACGGTAATAATGATCTCTGAGATCAGCTCGCTAACATCCTAGTGCTAGCAGGTGTAGTATTTTTGCTTGCTTGCCTTCAAGAAAGTGAACAAAAAAAGAAAAGTAATCTGGTTTTGCAGGATCCATCTTTCGAGCAGCACCTCCCTATTGAACTTGTACCATGTGTATAGTCAGTGCTACAAACCGAGGCAAAATTTTTCATGTATACAGGTTCCCTGTGCTATACGAAAATATTGCATTTATATGCCGAGATGGCATAAAATGAAGAGGCAATTAAGATTGATTTATATGTTCTCGGACCGCAAAAAATAATAAAGACGGTATGCTGGGCTGAGTCATCGGTGATTAGGGTGGTTAGGTTGGTAGGAGGTACCGGAAACTGAGGTATAGAATTGACAGTGAAAGGGTGTGTGCAGCCTCTATAAAGACATGCTATGAAACGAACGCTGAATGCTTCTGTTTTTCGCTTATTTTCGTAGAAGTGAAAAAGTGGCGTAAAAATGAGTCAGACGGCAGTTGATTTCAAGAACAAAACCTATTAACTTCAAAATTAGAAGAACCGGGATTCCTTAGCTGAGAACAGCAACCAGCCTATTGTGAGGAATTGTCTACTTGAATTATTCACTTTGTCTTCTTGAATGATTCACAGTCGATAATTGAATAACGTTAGAATTTAAAGCCAGGTGAAATAAAAATAAAAACATCCAGAAACGTTAGATTCTAAAGAATCCAGGTGCTATACCCGTCAAAATCAGGCACAATAAAGGGATAAAAAAGCTTTTTAAGGAGATTTTTAGAAGGATCTAGTGGAGTACTGATGCCACTTCTAAAGTCTGTAGACAGAACGGTAAAGTGAGGAGCGCTGTAAAACACTAACATACAAACACACGCACATATAAGAAGGAATAGAACCCACTGCCACCTATGGTGGCTATGGTTGTTCAATAATTGACAGAAACATCACAATGAGGCAAAATACTCAAGAAGCGTCAGTGTTGAGAGAACGCATGGAAATGGCACCCCTTACTTTGGGAGAAACAGTGTGCTTCTACAATCTATGTACTACTAAAATTCTTCATTTGAAAAATTCGCTGATAAAAAAAAAAACATTAGCCAGTATGTATCCAAATACTAATCCCATACGGCCTCAATACGTCTCGATTTTCTAAGGGAGGGGCTTAAAGACCCAATCACCTGGCAGCCTCGCGTTCCATCACTTCTTTTTTAGCACTAAAACACTGAGAGATCGGAATAATCGGAAAATTCTTACTAAAGCCAAAAGCCAGATATTGAATAGGTAAGCAACTCACTTGTTCTTCACATGTTGGTTCATTTTCATCGGGCAAAACCATCGGAATATCCGTGCTTTCATCGTGTTGGCGTTCCGAGTCATCCGAACATTCCTTTCGCTGCAAAATCGGATAAATAGTTTGAACCGGAATAGTAACGGTCTTCGGCATTTCCATACTATCAGAATATTCTAAGGTGGTTGAGATTGGTAATTCTATGATGCTTTCGTGACCTTCGACAGTCGGTGTGTGGATAGGGTCTGCTGGGGGACATTCAGCGGTACCGAGGTCCTGTTTTTCTGCATCATCCCAAGATTCCTCTTGTGGCTGGTTTTCCGATTCCATCACAGAGTTTTCACTTGGCATTGATGCTGATTCGAAACTGGTACCAGTAGGCTGCTCTATCTGATTTTGGTCAAAGAATTCCTCACGGTCCTCAGAGTCCATATCTCTGTCTCTCCCCAAGACAGTTTCTTCTGAGGGTTCTGTTTCGTCGGCATATTGGGGCACCGGCATTGCTTCCATAGGATAGTCTTCAGATGCTGATATCGAAGAATCCATGTTTGGGGGACATTCCTGAGTCGCAGAGCCAGTAAGGCTCGCTTCTTCTTCTTCCCCTTCTTTTTGGCATTCTTGTTCTTCTTTTTGAGATTCTTCTACAGAAGACTTCAAAGATTGTTCTTCCGGATTCTCCGTTGGCTCTCCAACAGTTGATGCCATCGAGGAATCAACATCTCCGGGGTATTCTACGGTTGCAGACCTTGGCGGTTCCATCATTTCAGGGTATTCCATTTTCCTGGTGGACTAGAAAACACTCTTGGACCCCTTGCAGCGTTAAGATCGCTGGCGGTTCGAATGCGGAGAGTTCTATCTCAATTCTGCTATCCGTGTGAAATTGCGGTGAGAGAGGCCGGATACAACGACACAAATTTTACGTTATTTGCAGGTCAAACGCTAATTATTGTAATTTACAGAAAGACGGTCAGTATAAAAAGAAAGCTGTTTGTTGTGCCTGATGGGATTGTTGACCGAAGCCGCCGTCCGATCTCAACAGGCGTCTACCCCGAAATGCTTCGATGTACACATCCAATGCGGGTAGAAAAGATACTGCTAGGGGAATTTCACAAAGGTCTGTTAGGCAAGGGGGTGGAGGAATTAATCGATCAATAGTGGTAATGAATGGCAAAAATAGTGGCTTCTGAGACATGCGTATGCCAACAGGGCCTATGTGGGGGGTATCGAGCTACTATAGCTGTGGAAATAAAGATGGCTAAAGGACTAGGATGTTCATGCAATGCATGTGTATGTGTGAGGGAGGTCCCAAAAAAGCTTTGTACCGCCTTATAAAAATTCTTCCCAGTCGGCAAGAACAGAGGTGGGTCCAGGTTGGCCAATTGGCATAAGCTTACGATTTTGAGGGATCCTATCTCCTTCGATACAAGCAAATACAATTGTATATATGTGTGTGTTGCTATATACTATACTCCATTGTCTTTACACACACACACACACACACATATATATATATATATATATATATATATATATATATATATATGCATATATACATTTTTTTTAAAAGGATTTATCTTTATAAATCGAACTTATGTTAATTGGAAGTTTATCATGTACACTACATATATATATATATATATATATATATATATATATATATATATATATATATATATATATATATATATATATATATATATATATTGCATTATATCTTATAGAAACTCTATTTGAAATAGGCTCCCCGTCATCAAACGCTGAATAAATCATTTGGACTAGACTGCGTAAACAGAATGAACAATTCGAGAAAGTGGAGCTGCTGCAGAGATCGAACCTGCAACCGATTGGACAATTATGTTATCACTGAATGGATACATATATATATATATATATATATATATATATATATATATATGTGTGTGTGTGTGTGTGTGTGTGTGTGTGTGTGTGTGTGTAGAGAGAGAGAGAGAGAGGGAGAGAGGGAGAGAGAGTGTGTATTTGCTACTTTATGGGTAATTCAGAATGTTGGCGCCTATTTCCTATGAAATTTGGGATATTTAAGATAATCTAGTTTTAATTATATTTGCTTCTAAAACTTGAACTCTTTTTATCTTGCAAGAGGTTTTGAGGATTTGAATATTTTGGGAAAGTATTTTGTGGATATTCGAGGGGAGGCAATTGTGTTTTTGTTATCGATGCAATTCAGAATCCAGAGGAAACAACAGACGATTGCTTGCCGACGAGTGTGAGAGATACGAAATGTTTATATTCACCGGGTACAAATCCTTGTAAATATTATCTTTTATATATCAATAGCTATATTTTCTGTGTTAAATATAGAGCAATATGATTCAACATCTTCTATGGATAAGATTTGTTTTCTATTTGTTAAAAATTGAGACAATATATGCATCATGTACTATACATATATATATTTATATATATGTGTGTGTGTGAG
Source organism: Thysanoteuthis rhombus (assembly GCA_963457665.1). Lineage (NCBI taxonomy): Eukaryota > Metazoa > Mollusca > Cephalopoda > Oegopsida > Thysanoteuthidae > Thysanoteuthis > Thysanoteuthis major. The sequence goes on along the minus strand of OY735226.1, from coordinate 9,733,115 downwards.
TGTGCGTGTGTGTGTGTGCATATGTGTGGGTGCGTGTGTGTACATTGTATTGTCTACGCAAAGTGATATATTAACCGTGTAATGACGGGAGATCATTTCAAATAAGAGTTTCAATATAATACGCAATTCACATTCATTCTGTTGGATCATATATCCATTTCTTGATTGATATATATATATATATATATATATATATATATATATATATATATATATATATATATATCAACTTTAAAATATAATTCAATTAACAAATTAAATAGAACTACACACACATATATATGTGTGTGTGTGCAGTTCTATTTAATTTGTTAATTGAGTTATATTTTAAAGTTGAGATATATATATATATATATATATATATATATATATATATATATATATATATATATATATATATATATATATATATATATATATATATATATATATATATATGCAGTTAGTACTGATTACAAAAATACTTAATGAGCAGTTTGGAATGGGATCAACATTTGCCATCTAGCTTAGGTCTATAATCACGTTCGCACGGGTCTAGGAGACAACATTTTGATACACTAGTTTATTTATTTAATTGTTCCATGATTAGCCTCGCTGTTTAGTGCTGTCTTTTGCGTTTAATACACTCTTGCTTGTACAGTTATCCCGTGCCATTAGTAATTGGGCGGGGGGGGGGGTTAGGAGCACCTTAGAAGCGCGAATGCGCTAAATCCGTGGATAATTCTTGCTGACTCCACTCGAAACCTGTTCCGTCTCCCTAAAACATAAATATTTTACCAGAAACCTTTTGATAAACAAATACTCTTACAATCCGAAATTTTAGAAGTACAAATGAATGAATTTTGTAAAGCATGCAGTAAAAGATATTCGTAAAAAATAAACGAAAATCATAAATTTCATAAAACTTCAGTACAATGAATTGGAAAGAAAAAAAAATGTAATGAATTGATAGATTACGAGTTCCGGCCTTTTTAATCGTTACATTTCTATGCAATGGGCTGTGAAGAAATAATCAAATTTTGGGACGGATCCAGGAATGTCACTTTTTGTCAAAAGTCCGTGGTAGTCGCTATATCATAAATTTATTTGCTTCTATTATTTCCTAAACTTTTTCCTCTTGTTTACACTGAACAACGTATTTTCTATAATATCATCGTGGTACACTGCGAAACGCCTAAGACTATTCCCGTTAAATCATTGACTAATCCGCAAATTATCGAAACTGCGAATGGAAAAGCCGAGAAAGCCAATGGGTACTGTTGTATTACTTGTGAGTACATCTTGTACGAAACATGTGCATGTCTGTACACTTGCAGGAATCATATACTTTCAACACCGATGACAAAAATACTACAGACGTGGTTAATCACACGAGACAGAAACTGTCACGTGACCCAGGTCCTACTTTTCAGAACAAATGAGCGTCAACGCTACCGGACGCAGAATAAGTGACTGATTCAGCATAAACTTACATAGTAAATTGCCCCCCCCCCCGAGAACCCATTTATGGGGAGGGGGTATTTTCAACAACAGCAATAAAAGAAAGATTCCTTTGGACATAATAACGAGAATATGCTCGATTTCTCAGCCTTCCAGCATTAGTGCCACCTGTATGCCTGACATGTAGATAGATAGATAGATACATAGATAGATAGATAGATAGTCAGCCTGCTAGAACCACTCGAAAACTGAAGAAACCTATGTTTACAATTTTGATCTGGTCTGGGCCTTTTACCAGCTTTACACTGACCTGTGTGGGCCTGCACATGCGACGAATCTTGGTCAACCCGGATGAGTAGAGGTTTTAGTTGACGATCGAATCATCAAGCAACAAGAAAGGACTCGGTGAGCGCATACCTTTTACCAACGCTATGGTCACTAAAAACCGGATGGAAATC
>OY735226.1:9711217-9726217 GCA_963457665.1 Thysanoteuthis rhombus | reverse complement strand
ACTATTAGCGAAACCAGATTACTGATCACGTAGAAACAAAATATCTATCTATCTATCTATCTGTCGGTCTATCTATCGCTCGCTCTGCTTGATTAAAACCCTATTTGCTTTTGGTTGCTGCAGGGTCAAACTCCTCTCCAACTTCCGTTCCGACTGAAGATGATTTTTGCAACTTTTTATATAGTATACGTAAAAGAATGGAAAATTATGAAGGATATTTCTTTGATATAATGAAGTGGACCCTTGTGTATTCGTTACATACATTTCCATGCATGTGGGGGACTTGTCATTTTGGCTCAGTCGACAAGAGAGCCGCCTACCGATCACTCGATCACAATTTTCAATTAAGTTAGGGTAATGTTCATGTTATATATATATATATATATATATATATATATATATATATATATATATATATGTGTGTGTGTGTGTGTGTATGTGTGTGTGTATATAATGAATAATAATAAATTGTATATGTTGGGTTAAATGTGACAGGACAGACAAACAGTGAAGAGTTTTGTCCCTTCAATTAGACGAGGATTGTTCTTATTGTTGTTATGGTAGGAAAACAAAGTCAATTCCAAACTTGGAGAATTAGGTGTTGGTGGTTGTTAAAATGTAAAAACACGGTCAACTCATGACCTGAGTGATTAATGGGAATAGGTTTACCAAAATATCATATCGACATTTTAAAAGGGGGATAATCCGGATAGATGCAGTACATGATGAAGGAGAGATAAACGTTATTATTTAATCATTTGATTTTGATTGAAAGAAATTGTCGTCTGATTTGATCAAATCTTTCTTTTTCACCACAGCATACTTTATTGTTGTTGTATCATTTTATTCATCACAAAAAGCAACCCCCCCCCCTGAACTCTAACATTAACCTTAAATACTTAACACCTTAACAGCAGCAGCTAATATCTGCAGAGAAGTTATCTCCCTTACAAAACATCGACAGTTTTTGCGAATCATTTCCTTGTCCTTAATACGTTTGTTGATAAAGACACCACGAAAAAGCGGAGCTGAAAAAAGTAGACCACTACATCTATCAAGGACAACGAATCTTCATGAAATCATCAAAAGCAACTGATTTTACTGAATGAATGCTTTTAGATGATTCAAATCCATTCATGCCCAGTCAGATTATGTTATAACCAGAAATATGAGATGAGTGAACATAAAATTAGCATCGTAATAAAACAAATTTATTCGTAAAAAAAACTGAAAGTATGTTTCTTGTCATCTTGAGAGTGTCCAAATGTAATTTAATCTGCTCTCTTTCATAAGTATACTTCATGTCATGTACAACGAATATGTTGAAGACGAAGACACAACAATCAAAATCGAAGACGCAGAAAGTAGACCACTACCTCTACCTAGGACAACGAATCTCCATGAAATCCTCAAAAGAAGAAGAAATCAAGCGAAGAATCACCCTAAAGAAGCAAGCTTCCAGAAGGCCTTGCAAGATCAAGAAGATTTCACCAGCGCCAAAAAAGAAGGGTATACAACTTCCCGATAGTCACCTATGGAGTTGAAACCTAACCAAAAGGTTGACTTTTTTAAGTGAAAACCATGCAACGTACACGAGAGAGATAAAATATAAGATAATGAGTGGCGAACGAGATAAGTTCGTAAAGTACTAGCTCAGTGACGCTCACGATAGAGAGGTCTGACGAATCTTGGGGAAGGTCCATGTCCAACAACGGAAGCAAAAGGGATGATGATGATGTTGATGATGATGATGATGATGATGATGGAATATAGTCCTACAGATGTATGTGGGTTAATGCATAAATTCATTGCTAATTATGTATCAAAAAAATCTTTCCACCGAATATAAGGTCAAGTTGAAAGATATTTAAAATCCCTGTACATGTATTCGGGATCGGCGTAAGGATTTCGGGCGCCCTTGGCAAGACATAATTCATGTTGTATTCTAAAGACTATTTTTTGCAGTTGGGAGCGTGCCCCTAAGACCTTTGCGCCATAGGCGGTTGCCGGGCTTCGCCATAATGCTTGTGGATCCTTTATTTTTCCTTATCTATTCATTTCATTGAACCCCTGCACAATGTAAACGAAACCCGTGTTCAAATAATTACCAACCTTCCTAATTATAGTAATTATCAATCTCGTTAATGTCACGGCCTACTAACAGCACAACCGTTTGACTGGTGCATGAAAATCAAGATATGTTTGAGTCGAAAGTCGATATTTACATTTGCTTGGTGTAGATCTCTGGTTTCCAAAGCAGAGTTCAGACCATTTAAGACCAGACGGATGCAAATGCAATGTCATAATCAATGAAGTTTTGCACCATGAGACGTGGTGCTGCTTCGTGAGGTCAAGACCAACGGGGTCAGGATTCGGCACGAGACTTGAAGACTACCCACACGTTAGCGTTTGTGGTACCCCCACGTTAAACCGACTTTTCATCACATCCTTTCCTTGTGGGTGATGAGATAGGTAAGAGCTTTGCATAGTACGAGGAAAGGACCTGTGACCGATCGGAAAATGGACTGGACGAGCCGTGTTCAAACTCTGACTGAAACTGGTACTGATGCCCTTGGGAAAGACATGAATCCTTCTCATCTCTCAGTTATGGTTGAAATAGCCAATAGTTAAGTGAGCGACGCCGCTTGTCGCTTCTACTTCTATTTCACGTACTACAAACCCCCAAGAACAATCTACGTGATGTTGAGCATGATTTTCTCTAGAGTACGATGCGTAGTTCTCAGTTTAAGGGTCAATCTTTTGGTTTGGTTTCATCTCCTTAGGTGACTATTGGGTGGTTGTATACTTTTCTTATAAGTACAAACTTTAAATGTCAGACAACCGATAAATGCTTATAAAATAGATATTCGAAGAATGCAAGGTTCATTGTTCTGCAGGAAAGGGACTTTGACCAAAGTAGTGTTCACCTCGAACATTTTTATAGACGTTATCAGTTGCTAGAGCAGTAGTATGTCCTAATTTGAATACATACTTGAAAAATAGTTCACCTTATTGGGTGGATACCATTACCGTTGAAGGCTCAAAAATCTGTAATAATGATAGCTTATATCTTTACTCTTATCGAATATACAAAAAAATGGAATTACATCTTTTACTAGTAAAATATATATAACATATATACATATCTTTAATTCGTAGCATTATTTTCTATGCTGTAAAAAAAAGACAATTCATGTAAAACAACATAATACTCGTAATCACAGTCAATAATTGAACAATCGTGGCGTCAGAATCAGAGTTATGTGAAAAAAAAGTTTCATCGAAAATAAATATGGTCAGACTGAATTTCATTTATGACATCGCTGGCATTTTCTATAGGAGAATATTCAAAATAGAGTACAAAAAAACATCTAGATTCTGGAGAACTTAAGTGTTATTGATAAACCTGTCAAAATAAGGACCAAAAATGTTTGAAAAATATTTTTTTTTAAAAACATTTTTAAAGGGGATCTAGTGGAGTACTGATTTCAATTTTCAAGTATGTCCAGGAGCACTTGAACACTCAAACACATAAGCAAACATAAATAAACACACAAGCAAACGCACAGATACAAAATGGAAGAACACTTCGCCCCCTTTGATGGCTACGGTTATTTAATTCCCCAAAATAAGAGTGACGTTGGTCAGAAACATGTTTGTTTTTAAAATAAAGGTGTATCTCCTGTAAGACAACGGAGGGTGTGTCAGTTTAGTGACTTCGATCCTCACGGGATGTCTCACTTAGCAGCCCTCCATCAAACTCAAATTTAGCCGACAAAAATCGTCGATAGCCGATTAAATCTGGTAAGTTTGATGAAAAATAAATGTCCACTCTTTATCAATACGTTGTTCGTTCTTGACTCTTTGTTCTGTTTTGTTTTCAGATCTATTCATTTTGTGATTTAGAGGAATATTTTAATCGAATTTAATGCACATTTAGGAATTTTAGAGCCCTACTCTTGCTTACAATTTGGATATAAGTTAGAAAGGATTAAAGATTAGGGGGAGGTACAGTAGACATTGGAACAGTCAAGCAACACATTTGAAACAGAGCTAGATGAATGAACAATGAGTAAAATAATAGAATGACCAATGTGTAAAATGATAGAATAAAAAAAGAATAAAGAGAAAAATATGGCAAGTTTTGGTCTACTTATCTGGTTAAATTTCATCTTACATCAGCTTGCGGGTGTGTTTCATTTAACAGTTGAAAAAATTCGATTTTTCTTTTTACCTTGTTAAAGAATTCATCTGTCAACCCGGCTACAAGTAGCAAGAATTTATCCTCAATTCGATAAATGGGCTTCAAATGGATAAATACATATGTATATACATATACTGACCGTAAGGCAGGGGTAGAATATTTAGATATAGCCGCACTGAAGAGTTGTAATACAACGTAACAGCTATCCGTGGATGACGCAATTGTTAATTATTATTATAATTAATTTCTCCCTTCTTTAGGGTTGATCACTCTTAGGTAGGGTACAATGCAATGCTCTTCCAATTCTGGAATGGAGCTCTTTAGTAGATGGGGAATTATGCGTAAGCAAATATATGATTTAATTCGGTTCAGTTATGCGTAGGTAGAATATCTGCCTGTGGGTCTGACACGCAGGTTTCGATCCTACCTCGCTGTACTGGAAGGGATGTTGGATTTAGCCACACTGATGAGTTGTAGTACAGTGAAACAACTGTCTGTGGATGACACAATTATCAAGTATTATCATACATTATATATATATATATATATATATATATATATATATATATATGAATTTCGGAAATATCAGAGAAAATCGGTTCATTGCGACCATCTAAACATTTAATCCACCACGGAAATATCGAATATTTGTAATTGCTGCTCTTATCTATAACTGCACAGAGTGACCGGATCGGTTTGAGTTGGCTTCCAAATATAGAGGTGGTATTACCAAGAAACGTATAATGGTTTCAGTTTCTCAGAAATCCAAGTTGATAACGAAGTTAGAGCTTAGTGCACCAGTTTTGCGAGTTAGTGACATATACGGTATGAAGAAACAGCGTATGACCAAAGACAAACTGAAGCAGCGTGCTCTATACTACGGTGTAGATTCTACTCCGCAGTATGAATGAAATTAGACTCAATTATTTATTATTTTATATTCTCTTACAATGTTAGGTACATTTATGTATTTATGTAGCGTGTCGTGTAGGCATTCGGGCTATTTTCATTCCATTTGGTTGTTTCAGGGTTTGTTTACATATTTAGATAATACTGGACAATCAGCATTAACTAATTCATGTTCTCCCTTTATTATATCAAAAGAGTTTACAGTATATTTAAACACAAACACATATACATACGTACATATATATATATATATATATATATATATATATATATATATATATATATATATATATATATATTATATTGAAACTTTTATTTGAAATGATTTCCCGTTATTACACGGTGAATGTATCATTTGGCTCAAACAACGTAAACAGAATAAACAATCAAAGAAAACGGGGCTGCAGCACACAATAATAACGGGAAATCATTTCAAATAAAAGTTTCAATATGATACAACGCAATTTAGAGCCATTCTGTCGGATCATATATCCATTTCTTAATAATATACATATGTATATTGTTCATTATGGTTTTCTTTTACATTACAAAGAATAGAATAGAATGATTTTATCCATAGAAACTGGGTATATGTGTAGAAAGGCCCAGACTTTATGGAGTTTGGAGAAGCCTACCATGATTGTTAACTGAGATAATTTCCGTCCATTGTACGAAAGTACGGCTTCTAAATATTTTGCTCACTTTTTTTAGTGTTGGTGAGTGAGAAATTTAATATCTTAATTTTTGATCCGTGATTTTAGATATAAGATCTAAAATCAATATTTTTTCTTTTTTTTTTTTAGATCTCTCGGGAACTGCTGACCCAAATAATTCATACTGCAATCCCTGGTGTGCTGACAAATGGATATGGCGAATATCAACCTCGTGCAATGGCCAGTTATAGCATACACACTCACACGTACATTCAGCCATAGAGATTTCTCAAATGATAGTTAGATATGAAAATTACAAAATTTAGCCGATTCTAGCGATTTTTTTTAAAGTTTTAGCAATAAAAAGCAAACCATATTTGGCAACATCGGTGAAACTACGCAATGTATACGTATTTTACTGAATTGAGTTGGCTTTCAACGAAAAAAAGACAGAAGCAACGACTCTTTTAATTACGCTTCATTTATATATTTTTAGAGCAGTCTTAACAGTTTTACTAATCCGAAAGAAAGTCTTTAACCTGTTCCGAGGTGACATTCAAGTTGTTATTTGATTTTTTTTTTTTTTTTTTGCATTTTCAACTCTGAAATAGTAATAGTTTTAAATTTCACTCGTTTTAGCAGACACAGCCGTGAATAATTGCACTTTCATCGCAAAGCCACGTTGGATACTCGATTGCAATTGGGTTAGTTGAGTAGCAAGAAACAATCATTAGGTAATTCTTTGTGATTTAAAGCAGTTAGCTGAACATTACTCTTTTATTGGTAACCTTTGCTTTGACGTACATAAACCAATGGCGGTGTTTAAACTGCATAGAGAGGCTTCAAAAGTCATACATAGACTCTAAGAAATATAAGTATTCATCAAAAAGTATTATTAAACAACACGATCATCAGAGATTAATGCGATAATGAAATTATATGAATTTCTCTATCTGATTAAGCGCAGTGAATTCGTCAAAGTACAACGAATATAGGCTATTCAACGTACCTAACTGATGAATTCATTGTGCACATTCAGATGGAAACATGCGTTTAATTTCAAATTGTCGTTAATTTCTAATTAATATGTTATTTAATTCTACTGTCTTAATAAGACTTATCCTTTCTGGGGCCTTTGATTGACTTCTGGAGCCTCTCTACGGTGGTTAAAAACACGCTATAGTTTTATGTACGTCAAAACAAAAGATTACCTTTTTATTTAGTTCTAATCAATTTTGACCTTCAGTGTCACAATGTTATTGTGTATTTTTGTAGACCTTCTGTAAACAAGTGTAGAGTAAAATTCGAATGCAAACAATCACGAAGTAACCGAAATGTTCATGCCTGTTTGGACAACGAAAGATGAGAAGACGACTTGAAAACTCTGTGACCTAAAATGTCGTTTTCTAACATTTTAAGTTAATTTCACAATAATACCAAACTCATCGCAAGCTTGAATAATCTCCCGGTATTTGCATTGTTGGGAAAATATCATGCTATCTAGAATTGCCAATTGAATGTTTCTCGCGCTAAATTTAACGCGTCTCTCCTTTTGACTGTGCGGAAAAGAATACTATATCAGCGCGGGCGTGCATAAACATGGTCAATTTTGGGTGTGCTTTTCATCACTTTAGCATCTTTTGGGTGTGTTTAAACAATTGCAGGCGTATTTTGGCAATTTTCTTTCTAAATTTAGCGCTTTTGTGGGTGAAACTAGGGCGAAAAATATTCTTCTTAGTTGATAACACCGATGCTAGCAATGTCTTTTTGGTAGCATGCCACATTGGGGTGATCAATAAAAAAATTGGAAAAAAGGGTCGGTTAATGAGCAAGTTACTTCTCTTGTCCTTTGTTTGACAGTGATCGCTAAAAATGTCTGAATTCTCAAAAACAAGCGTGAATAGCTACAGGGCTCAAACTACGAAATCAATTTAGCATAGATTTACATTGTTAAGTGAACCTCCCACAGAAAAAAATAGGACTTGAGATTCAAAGATGAAAAAGTGTTTTTTCTTGGCATAATGAAGTGTAAACGTTTAAATGATGTGGCCTATACGCGGAATAAATGCATACGTAGCCAGCCGGATCCACTTGAAAACTGAAGAAACCTAAGTGACAATATCAGTGACAGTTTTGGTTGACGGTTTCTAATACGATAGTATTTTTTAGAATACACGCACAGCAAAAAATGTACTCCTAAGATTTCATCAAACTCCCATGCAAATCTGGAGTCAACTTTGTTTTTCTACCGTATCAAGAACAATGGCAACAACCCTCACCAAATTTAAGGGTGTAAAAATGAACTTTCCCATACCTTGATTTGAAATCACTGATTGACAGGCTTACGGACTGAACTAAATTGGCGAACCTTACATATCAAACCTTTGGCAGAGCAAGCTGAACCTTCAAAAATAAGATCACATTAATCCTAAAAAGAAGGGTATACAACCAATGCATCCTGCCGATAGTCACTTATGGAGCTGAAAAAATTGAACCTAACCAAGAGATAGATTCGCAAACTGAAAACCATGCAACATGCACATGAAAGAATTATGCTGGGCCTCACATGGAGAGACTGCAAGACAGCTCAGTTCATCTGGAAGGAGACAGGAGTCATAGAGTACATTAAAAATCTCAAATGGCAGTGGACTGGCCATGTTCAAAGGATAACGGACAACCGATGGACATCGTGACTCACGACATGGATCCTAGGAGATCACATGCGTAACCGAGGCCGGCAGATTATTAGATGGAGAGACGAGCTAGACAAATTCAGAAAGTACTAGCTCCTCGACGCCCACGATAGAGAAATGTGGCGAATCCTGGGGAAGGTCTATGTCTAACGACAGACGTTAAAAGACTGATGATGATGATGATGATGATGATGATGATGATGTATTAACGAATATCATCTTACTGATATGCAAGGCCTTTCTCCACTCTAATTAATCGATACATTAACACAGAAAATTATATTTTTTATAACTCTTTATTAATTATGTATATAAAACAAAAGTTGCATTAATCACCTTCAGTTCTAGGGTTAAAGTTTGACTACGCAGCAGCCATACTATATAGCAGTCATCTATCTATCTATCTATCGATCTATCTATCTATCTATCTGCATGCTTAAATTGGTTGATACAATATAGAATACAACATTTTATTACAAGATTATGTTAACACCAGTGGCACTAAATGAACATCACTTCATATATAGCTACGATGCTGAGGACGTAATTGTAAATAAGTAACCGTACGAAGATATGAGAAGTGTGTGGAAAAAACAGGGGAGATAACTCTAACTGTACAACAATCAAGTTACTTCCCTTGGACATGAAGGGTTAAATCAACAGCTCGTTTTTCATGAACTGTTCTCTGTTACAGGATTATAAAAATATCTCTCAATCGGGAACAAATACCTGAATCCATCCCGAAATTTGAATACTTTTCCCGTAGCCTATAGTCCACCCTTACACAAAATTTCACCAAATTTAATTGAGAACTTTCGGATGTATTATGTAGGCAAATAGCTCGACAGACCCGGGTAGGGCTGCCACTTGAAGCATGTTTTTAGTAAATTGGTACTTTCGAAGCCCTCTGGTACTTTTGATACTATACTTCTTATGAATTTCCTCTCAAATCTTCATTCTATGTAATAAAAAACATTTTGTTTCACTTTCTGTCACGCGTAATCTTCACTGATATTCGAAAGTAAGTTATCTATGGGGCTAAACAAGTATTCCGGATTAAAATAAAGTAGATTTTTGTATTTGAGTTAATTTTTAATAATTTCATTATATTTAGTAGTTTTTGATATGTTTTTATATACTTGATACTTTTATGGAGGATGTGGTACGTTTTGGCCTGATCTTTTGGTACTTTTGCATAAAAACTCAGTGGCGACCTTAGACTCTAGTCAATATTTATGCCTCTACCAACGAAGTTGATGGAGTTAATGAAGATATGGAATACAGCCTACTTACATGGTTATTAAGAAAGGTATAGATGTAAAAAAAAATAAAACCTTGGATTTGTTGATTAGGTGGGTGAGATAGGGTGTGAAAAGAGAGGATCTATTGTGTGGCGAGATGGAACCGAATTAGAATTCAAGCTGTAGATGACTCAAAAAGCAAACAGTACATTTTATCTAAGTACCTATATGCCTATCTGTATCAATGCGATACTTGTGTTTGATAATGTTACCATGATTCTTTTATGAGAGGCTTCCTTTTCATTTTCAACGGACGGCCTCCATTCCCGCTGAAATGTTTCCTCTCCCTCTCTCTCTGTCTATCTATCTATTCATCTGTCTATCTATCTCTCTGTATATGTAGACATATACTGAGATAGATAGATAGATAGATAGATAGATAGATAGATGAATGGATATGGTGGCCTTCCTAGGGTTGGTCACCCACGGCAGTAACACAGGGTGTCGTCACCAGTGTTGCCAACTCGAAAGGGTTTTTCGTACTAAATCGATCTCATAAGATTGGCTGAAATCGCTGAAAAATTGCACTAAAAGTAGCGGTAAATATTGAATTTTCGCGTTGCCAAATACCATGATATATATATATATATATATATATATATATATATATATATATATATATGTGTGTGTGTGTGTGTGTGTGTGTGTGTGTGTGTGTGTGTGTATATATATATATATGTATATATATATATATGTATATGTATATGTATATATATATGTATAAATATATATATATATATGTGCATATATATATGTATATATATATATGTGTATATATATATATGTATATATATATGTGCATATATATATATGTATATATATATATGTGTATATATATATATATGTATATGTATATATATATATGTACATATATATGTATATATATATGTATATATAAATGTATATATATATGTATATATATTTATGTATATATATATATATGTATATATATGTATATATATATATACATGTATATATATATATGTATATATATATATATATATATATATATATATATATATATATATATATATATATATATATACATATATATATATATATGAGTGTGTGGTGGATTTAATAGACAATATGATAACATGAAAGTTAGGGAAAATGGATCGTGTTTATTTAACGAAATGAATACGACCCATTTTACGAACATTTGTGTTTCCATATTGTCTATCTTTAGGTCGCAGGAGCTAGGTAATTATTTTCCTTGCTCACACGATACGCGTGTGGGCACCACATGCCCGCCTAGGTATTGCAGGGATGGGGGCAAGTAAATCCCTAAAATGTGTTTTTCATACACAGGTTACAAATTAAATTTGAACAAATCTGGTTAGCCACTCAATAGAAGCTGTCTCGAAGGATGCCGTGTTGGGAATGATCAATTAAAAAATCGGGAAAATGAATTATTTCTCTCACCTTTTGTTGGGCGGTGATCATTGTAAAAAATTTGAATTTAAAAACAAACCAGCGTGAATACTGCCGGACACGGACTAATGGACGAATTAAGAATAAACTTACATTGCAGATTCAACCTCCAACAGAAAACATATTTAGGGGGTAGTTTGATGAAAGATGTTTTATAGATATGATAAGGAGTAAATGTGGAGAATTTTCAGCCCTCTAGCTCCATTTGATACGATCTGTACATGTGATACATACATATCCAATCAATTAACCGGATCAATTTGAAAACTAAAGAAACATATGACAGTTTTTGTGACTGTTAAGGTTGCCGGTTTCTAATTGTCCAATATCCTAGTAAATCATCAGGACCCTTTATTGCACTTCTCGGGAGAATTGGGTAGATTGGCAGCTCCCATCTTCTCTCTGAGTTGTACATGGTTACATGGTACTCGCAGCAGGAAATAATTGCAAAAACTGGATTATCTCAAGAGTATTAGTGCAAGATGAACACATGCTACCTTTGCCAGAATTTGAACTTGGCTTGCCAATTCCATTTTCTATGCTACTAACTACTTGGCCAACTATGATCAAGCTATTACCGATTCAACAGAAATACAAGACAGGCCTTTTGGTCCAACTCCTACTATTGTGGGAGTTGATTTGATTTTCATATCCTAACAACAATGACAAGTTAAGACTTCTGTTTAAAACTTGAAAAGTGGGAATGTTGTAAATTCAAGTGACAATAAAGAGGGGCAGAGCGAAACATAAAAGAGAGAGAGAGAGAGAATGGAAAGCTGTGGACACTAGATTGAGTTATCTGGTGTCGCTAACCAGATTTTTATAATTGGAACTTATTACTTCTTTCTTTTTAATCGATACCATATTTCTATTTCTTTTTCTTTACTTTCTTACCAACTCAGCATCAAGCGTCTAAAGAATAAGCTTAAAGTTTTGCACACACACTCCTCGCAATGAGTTGAGAAAACCCTTGTTTTTGGGGGGTTTTTTTTCAACCATTTGGACCAGCTGATGTAATAGTTGCGTTTTCTTATCTCTGTATGTGTCACTTGCACGGGGTGCATTGCTGGAGTCAGAGTGAAGTCAGACTCTGAAGTAGTCAGTGCTGTATTCTGTTAATCCCACCATTGGGTTTGCATTAAGTAGGCTTAACAAGATCTGCTACTGCCTTGACAACTGTCGATTTTGCTTGTTTGTATGTTTTTGATTTATCTTCGCCTCATTTCATGTAATACCAAAGGTTGCCAGGTTTTGAGAAATACGATTCCTAGAATTGCCTTGGTTTTACACGACCTCCAACTAATGATAGATGAACTAAATGAAGAGAGCAAGAAAGTCGGCCTACACATGAACTTCAGCAAGACGAAGATCATGTGCAACAACCACATCGGAGATAAGAACACTAAGATCAAAATCGAGGTCACACAACTGGAAGAAGTAGATCGCTACATCTACCTAGGACAACGAATCTCCATGAGACCCTCAAAAGAAGAAGAAATCAAGCGAAGAATCACACTGGGATGGCAAGCCTTTGGCAGAGCTAGCCCAACCTTCAAAAATAATAAGATCCCATTGATCCTAAAAAGAAGGGTGTATAACCAAAGCATTCTCCCAATAGTCACTTATGGAGCTGAAAAAATGGAACCTAACCAAGAGACAGACCTGTAAATTGAGAACCATGCAACGTGCACATGAAAGAATAATGCTGGGCCTCACATGGAGAGACCACAAGACAGCACAGTGCATCCGAGAAAAGACAAGAGTTAGGGACATCATAGAATCCATTAAAAATCTCAAATGGCGGTGGGCTGGCCATGTTGCAAGAATGGCAGACAATCGATGGACATCGCGACTCACAACATGGATCCCCTGAGACCACATGCGCAACCGAGGCCGGCAAAATGTTAGATGGAGACGAGCCAGACAAGTTCAGGAAGTACTGCCTCCGTGACGCCCATGATGGGGAAGTGTGGCAAATCTTGGGGAAGGTCTATGTCCAAAGACGGACGTTAAAAACTGATGATGATGATGATGATGATGAAGGAAGGAAGGGAGTATATAAGCTTTGGGAGAGGCGCAGGGTTATTTCTTTTGTTCGAAATTCTGAAGGCGAATAGTTGCATTGTGAACGACCACACAAGACTTTCAAATTTTATTTTAAATCATTCACAAAAAAAGAAAAGGGAAAATAAAATTCAGAAGTAAAGTTTGGTAAAGAAAAAAAATGTTTAAAAATTGTATTGAGAGAGTCACTCGGAGTCAAAAGTTGAAATTTGCAGGCAAAAATGACGGAAAAAAATCTGCAAAAAAGATTGAAGATACGTCGGGGTTTTTTTTTGTTTGTTTTTTTTTTTTTTGTGAAAATTGTCTACCCTGACCATTATACTCTCACGGATACAGTCGCCTGACTGTTATCTGATAACAGTAATTAAGTGGCAGGTTTAATAGAAAGCCTAATTTGGGGTGGGGTTCTTCTAGGCAGAGGGTTAGATGCAATGGGAAAGGAAGTCGAAAGGCCAAGACTACCTACAAGCACAGGTTCTCGCCTGATCAAGTTAAGCAACGCATTATCCGATCAGTTTTTGGATGAGATACCTCACAGGAACACCAGGTACAGTAAGGTACTTGTGACATCTTACTAGACTTCGCAAAATCTAGTAAGAATATGGGTAGAATAACGCCGAATTGGATCTCATTTATTCAACAAATTTGAGCAGTGCACAGGTTCCGGTATATATTGAAAGTTAGTTTCACGTTTCATAAAAGACATATATTAGAATAGGCTTCCTAGCTATCTGAAATGACGTAAAATGAAGAACCGATTATCGTTAATTTTGATGGCGGAATTCGACTCATTCTGTAGGTCCATTTGATATCATCCTTGAAAGGAACTGTTGGATTCACAACGTTTCTGCTATTCTTTTTTCATTCATGTTTATTAGATTTCTTGAGAACGGTTGATCAAAACAACCTCAAACTCAACACTGCAATGTCAGGAGTACTGACTAATGCATATTCAACATTAAATTCGTACAATGGCCAGTTGTGGAGTTATCTCAGTGCATGCAAGCACGCACGCCCACAAAGAATTCTCCATTTCAATGGCAAACTGTGGGGATTTCAGTTCATCTACTTAAACTACATCTTGGTAGTTTCAAGTAGGACTGGTTGTATCACTAGAGAAAAAATCGCGACCAAGTAAGGATAAGCTTTAAATCACCTACTTTCCCACATCTGATGGCGCCAGATTCCAAAGTTTGAGACTTCTTGGTGTAGAAATGAATTCCGTTTTGTTTCCATGAGGCTGGGGTCATTCTATGTCAGAGATTTCTGCTTGACATTTTCCCATATAGTTAAGAACCCTTGATTCGCTTCTCTCGAACTGAGAACCATGCAACGCACACAGGAAATATCATGCGCAACGACTCATGGGAAAATCACAAAACAGCACAATTGAGAAAGCAAACAGTTGTCAAATATATTCAGAAGCAAAACTCAAATGAGAATTGATAGGATACGTTGCAAGAATGTCAAACAACATTGATTCCCCCTCCCTGAGATCACATGCGAAATTGTGACCAGAAAAAAATAATGTCATCTGAGTAAATTCAGAATCTATTGGCACCGTGACGCACGAGAAAAAAAAACTGGCAAACCTTGGGAAATACCTATATCCAATAACGGACATTAAATGGTTCATGGTGAGGAATGGTTCTGACGACATATCTCTCTTCTGGAAAAATTTGAGGTATTCTTTGCACTGACGTACATAAATCTATGGTGGTGTATAAGCAGTCTAGGGAGTC
>OY735226.1:9673717-9706217 GCA_963457665.1 Thysanoteuthis rhombus | reverse complement strand
CTTCTCTGTTTTCTGAGCAATCATAGATAAGGAAACGTAGGCGAAATGAGTAATAGACGATGCCGGGTATTCGACCGACCAAGTCATTCATTCGCCAACACCATACAAGTCTGACGCTTAATAATAAACTTATTATATATATGTATTTGCCTTTGCACAGCGAGAAAGACCACTGTTGTCCGCTTTTAATACATATTTACTTAACATTTACGGTCGTTATTTAAGGATAATCCTTAACATTTGTCGAATGCCATCCCATTTCACTCTTCTATTAAACTGACATCAAAATTCCCGCCCTCTTAATTTCCTTCCGATATCCTTTTTCCTTCCTTTTCTTCGCTCTTTCATTCCTAACCCCTTTTTTCCTTCTTTCTTCCTTCCGTCTCCCTTTTTCCCCCTTTTTTTTTTCTTTTTTTCTTTTTTCCTTCGCTTTTTTTTTTATCTCATCTTCCGTACGATGACCACATCCTCACACGATTTAAAAAAAAAAAGATGTCGATGGGATTTTAATCAAATGGGCGGTATTTCCTTAGCGGAGTCAGAATGTGGCCTCGTATGCATAATTTTTGACGATGGTGTTCCGTGACCCTAGCTTTCATCTTGATCTTTGTTTAGGCTGTTTTGCAGCCGTCCTATTTATTCTAATGGGGATGCTCAAATGTCATCAACTCGACATGTAAATGTTCACACAAGTGAATCACACGAATTATCGACTGATATTTCACGAGGGTGCATGATTTGCACATAAGGAGGAGCCCATACTTTCTTCTTTTTTTGATGCTTCAATTTTTTAGAACTTGCAAGGGTGCCAACAGTAGGATATCGGTCTACAAGCACGTCTTGCAGATTACTAAAATACTCGCCCGGTCCCAGATTCGACCAGTGGGCCCCCAAAAGTATAGCGTCTACTTCTGGGGATTCTGACTCTGGGATTGCATCCACCTTTACACCATAAGGCGATGGCAATGAATATTTCTGACTCCTTCTTGACACTGGTCTCAGAGATTGGAATGTTTTGCTCTTGTCCGTCTCGGCTCCTACGTTAAACTGACCATGTGTCACATTTCGACTTCACAGAGGTGGGGTGTTTATTCGCTGTCACACTACAGCAAAATATGACACAAGGTTGAGGCTTAACGTGGGAAGAATAGGAAACCATCCGTCCAAAAATGGCTCCAGCCGACGCGGCTCCGGTTTGCTAAGCAACCAAAGCAACCTCCGCCATAAAAGTGTCCACTTTGGGACCTGCTCCTCTAAGTGCAATGGAGCAGTGCTGCTCCGGGGAATCTATATATCTACCGTCCCACCACAGCAGAATTTGACGCAAGGTCGGGCTTAACGTGGGAAGAATAGGTAACCCCTTCCAAAAATGGCTCCAGCCGACGCAACTTCGATTGCCAAGCGACCATAGAAGCTAAAGCAACCTCCGTCACGAAAGCATCCACCTGGGGACCTGCTCCGTTTAGTGCAATGGAGCAGTGCTGCTCCGGGGAAACTGACCCCCTGCAGCTGGGCTGAGTAATAATAGAAGAGCCGAAGGACGCGTCCAAAGGCCTTCAATGCGCGTAGCAGTGGTAGCCTCAGTGCCACCTCATTGACTGACGCACTGCACCGGTGCACTCGGTCTTAACACCATCCACAACCAAATAGAGTTTAACACTCACAAGCTCCCTCACTATTATGATCTTATGTCAGACTTTAATGCCTCTAACAGAATTACAAACCATGTTTTTCTGCTATGACAAGAAAACCCTTTTTAACATCCTGGCAGTGTTTGTAGTGTTCATATAATGAAACACTAATAAAATACCCATTGCTTTGCTAATGGTCTACCTAGGATTGGAAATCACTGGTGTATATGAAATAAAGAAAAAATCTCATGTGAGATGCCGGAAGTGACAATCCTCCGCACTTCCGCTCTCCTGCTCACAGACACTCGGGGGTAGTTCAATTCCACCTCATTTTACTCTCTCGCTTTTCTTTTCTTTTCTCTTTTTTTCTCGGCGGCTGAGTTCACCGTCTTCCTTTAACAAATATCTTTATGTTTCACTCAGTATCTTTTTGCGTGTCCCTACCCAACTATTCTCTCCTATTCTCCGTTTTCTTTGGGTTGTGATTCCATTCTTAGAAAATTGCCTCTATCCCAACCCCTTCCAACGTACAATTTTCATTTTTGAACTGTGACAGGGGGACGGATACATTGCTTATAACGTAGATCTTTTAGAACTCACAGAATGCCGTAGAGTTATCATCATCATCATCATTTTTTTGTCGTCCGTCGTTGGACATAAACCTTCTCCAAGAGTCGCCACATTTCTCTATCAAGGTCGTCGCGGAGCCAGTTCTTTCTGAATTAGTCCACTCCATCCATCTCTCCATCTTGTATTCTGCCTGCCTCAGTTTCGCATGTGATCTTAGGAGATCCATGTTGTGAGTCGTGATGTCTGTCAGTCTTCTACCATTCTTGCGACATGACCTGCCCATTGCCATTTAAGTCATCTGGTAGATTGTTTGAAGACCATTCAAGTAGAGAGTTCAATCATCACAGGCTGCCCTACTATTGTGATCTTGAGCCCAGGTCTGTTGCCAAGGTGTAGTAGGGAGGCATACAACATAGTAGGTGTTGCTAAAAAGCGCTAGATTTTAGCCAAAAAACATCACTGATGGCAAAAACATTACAAAAAGATACTGAAAATGATTTTTTTTAAAACACGCCCCAAAAGTAAAACCTGGTGAAACTTGAACTCACGTCTCCCTGTGCACTCTATTTATATTAAATATGAAAAGATATTCAAAATCATTTTTAAAAATTAATTAGAATATGTACTCGCCATTGCAATCAATAATTGAACAACCGTAGCGTCGAAATTTGAAGTCACGTGAAATTTCCGTCGAAAAATAAGTATGGTCAGAATGGATTCTATTTATGACATCAGGGAAACATCTAAAACAGTGTAGAAGAAATTTCTACATTCTGAAGGACCTAGATGTTATTAACAAACCTGTCAGAATATGGTCAAAGAAAAGGTCAAAAAACTTTTCTTTTTTTTTTCAGAGATTTTTTTTTTTTAAATTTAGGAGATATCTAGTGGAGTTCTGATGCCAATTTTCAAGTTTGCAAACAAAACGGTATTGCCAGGAGCTCTGGAACACATAAACACATAACCAAACACATAAACACGCACATAGAAGGTGATAAAACCTTTCGCCATCTTTGATGGCTACGTTTTACAATTGATATCATATACAAATTAGTTATACTGGCGAGCATTTTTTTTTTGTTCGAATTTCCAACAACTAACATGTGAGTAAATAAGCTTCATGATCCCATTAGAAATCATAGAACATTTTATAGCCATAGCTGTGACAGTTCTGCTAAAACAGACATTTAGCGATTTGAAGTAATAGTAAATATTTTAGGTAAGCATGAACGAAACTAAATGCAAAATAATGGACCGATTTTGTGCAAACTTACTTTGCTAATTAAACCCACCACCAAAAATTTACTTGGATGGGGTTTCAAAAAAACCATCCTGGTAAAGAACTGCTCTGGGTTCCTATTAGTGACCACAAACATTTGGCGGGCATAGTTGTGGACATTCTTGAATTTCGCTAACGCAGATGGACAGATGGGAAATTGGTCAAATATGGTCATACGATGAAGGTGGAAAATAAGATATATCATCTACAAGGCCAAATGTCAAAATATATTTTATAAGTTACCCCCCCCACAAAAAAAAAAAAAACTTACAATTTTCTTCCATTAAACTCTGATATATTTACACGGTGAGATGTAATACATTTACATTATCATTATAACAATAATTATGTTAGTAATTCTAAATAAAATCTCTATTAAGAAAAATCGGTATCAGAAAACTGGTATTAGAAATTTACTTAACTTAACTTAGTTATACAGGGGTCGTCAGATAAGAGAGGCCGTATCAGGTTGAGAAAGATTGTGTTACGCCAATCTTCGGAAGATAGGAAGTGACGTATCTTACTTGTTAACTTGCACATTTGGTAAGTTAATTATTAAGACGTCGGGCTGGTTATGTTGCTGGTATATATGAATGGCGGTGTGATACTTTTCTGTGTGTTTCTCTGTCGATAAAATGGAATTCTCAACTTGGTTTTGGTTACATTTCCTGTAATTATCATCATTATTATTATACATAGGATATATTTTCTGTGTAGTGTTCCAATTTTGGTATATGTACTGCAAATAGATTGTTTAGACACTTTCATTGGAATTATATATCAATATCCATGTAATTGACATCTTGCTTAGGATAGCTTATTTGAATATATTTTATAAAAAATGCAGAAGGATTAAATTCGCTGATCGAACACGATTTCTCATACAGCCGTCCATCATAAACTAATTTTTATCTAAAGATCTGTTTCTCGAGTGGATTCATCGAAAAATCGTCGACAAAGAAATTATCTTTCACTTCCCCACAAAATGCAAAGCCAACATAAGGAGGAAGGGGGCATCAATTAATCAACAGCAGTTTTGGTTACGCTTTACATTGAAATCGTCAGCGATAAAAGATTGGTTTGATTTAATGTGATGGGACAGACAAATAGTTAAAAAGGCTTACTTCCCTAAATTTAGTTTTGTTCTTGTTGTTACGGTGGGAAAATAAAGTCAACTCCAACCTCCGACTTGGGTAGGAGTTTGACAAAAGCTTTTAGACAGAGGTTTTGTAGGGATTAATTTCTTTTGATTTAGGGTTATGGTTAGGGTTACCTATTCATTTGACCGATTGTTTCTGGTAATGGTTTGTTACGGCTTTTTGTTGCATCCCGTCACTTCAGGTATTTCCTTTGTCTAACACAAAAACTTAATACTGAGCACCCAGTGAGGAACGAGCTTACTTCACTAGAGAATTAGTTTGTAAAACGAGCTTGCTGACCATAGAGGGCGCTTAATTTAGAGCCATGCGTATCGAGTTCGATTTCCACTGAGTGCCCTGTTATTGAACTCATGCAAGACTAGACTAAGCTTGGTAAATTTAGATAATAATTTGTTATACACAAAAAAGTTAACAGATAACATGTTTGCAGACGTACGATTCATGATTGGATTATATCAACAGCACCCCACCACGATTTCTGATCCCTCGGTATCGGAAGTTTGGAGATGGAGGACCTGTTTGTCAGATTAGCACATCGTCATTGTACTGAAAGACGTAGGAGTAAGGGTATACCCTGATGTCTGCGGCAATAGCTGATTGAACTCAACTCAAGAAAGACCCAACGCAACATTTGTAATCGTGAAGTGACAAATATATCTTACATTAACCATCTATCTATCGAAGTCTGTTCATATCCATCTATTTATCTCTCAAAAACACCCATATATATACACTTATATAGTTCATATATATATATATATATATATATATATATATATATATATATATATATATATATATATATATATATAGTTCATGACATATTTGAAAAATAGAAGAAAAAAACAATTTTCATCCGTTGCTGGTGTTTAATTGTAGTGCTCAATGTTTAACTAGCTAAGTATAAGAATCACAACGATATTGACCCGGTGAATGTCAGCATTACGTGTCAAACGCACTAATTTCAGTTGCTTTTTATCACAACTTTGAATCGGACCGTCATTCTACGGCAACGATTAAACAGCGTGATCGGAAAATAAAGAGCGCGCCCACGGTCAGAATCGAACCCACACTCTCTAGCCAGAGGGAGTGCAATATACGCCTGGCCACCTCTAACCATTCTTAGCCATTCTTAGCCATTAATCGAGGATTCAAAGTTGTGGTAAAAAGCAGCTGTAAATTAGAATGAAAATAAGGCACAAATAAATATTAATAATAACGTTGCTATACTTCATCAAAGAATAAAATCTGAAAATTCAACCTAGTCGTTGTAAATATTCATTGTGTAATATAAATGCTTTTTCCATTCTTAGGCTACAGACGAATTGATACACTTATGTAATTTCTCTCATTATGAAGCGATATGTAATTGTTGTCATAACCTAGTTTTACTGAGCAACACAATTACAACAAATGGTTTTTGTCGAAGGCGGGGGCGTGCGTATGTACGAGTGTCGGGAGTGCATGTGTGTTCGTCGTGCGAGAAACTATATGTATGCAGATGTGTACATCCTGAGGATACGTGTATCTATTCAGATGTGTGCGTGTTTTCACAAACAGATTGTAGATAAATGTTCAATTATAAAGGGAAAATGATGTAATATGCCCACACCAAACTGGAGATATCATCATCATCATCAGCAGCAGCAGCATCGGCATCATCATCGTCATCATCATCATCATCATCATTATCATCATCATCAGTCTTTTAACGTCCGTCGTTGGACATAGACCCTCCCCACAGGATTCGCCACATTTCTCTATCATCGGCGTCGCGGAGCCAGTATTTCCTAATTTTGTCTAGTTCATCTTTCCATCTTGTGTTCTCATGTGATCTCTGGGAATCCATGTTGTGAGACGTGATGTCCATCGGTTGTCTTTCATTCTTGCAACATGACCTGCCCAATGCCATTTGAGTTTTTTAATAGTTTCTATGATGTCACGGACTCCTGTTTTCTTCCTTATATACTGTGCTGTCTTGTGATCTCTCCGTGTAAGGTTGAGCGTGATTATCTCATGCGCGCGTTGCATACTTCTTTTTGAATAAATGTATTCATGATTTTGAAACTTGAGATGTACTTAGTCTCAAATCGTCTCACCCTTTTTCCATATAGTCGACTTTTCCACAATATGTTTTGTAAAAAGGGTTTGTATTCATAGTTGGATGTCTCGAATGAATTCACAGAAGGAAAAATTCTCTGGGCAGTTTCAACAAATTATCAAGAGAGAATTTCTCAAGAAACGTGCTGAACTTAGCGCGTTTCATGTTTTGACAGTGCGAAAAGCGTTAAAATAAGCGCAGCGGTGTTTAAGTGTTTAAACATTTTGGCCATTCTTGAGGAGTTTTTTCAATCATTTTTGGCACTATTTTGGTGTGTTTGGGCCGTTGCTGGCGTTTGGGGTCCATTTTTTTTTAATTCAGCGCTTCTTAGCACTTTTTAGAAGTCAAACTAGTGCCAAAGATATTTTTTCTGTACAAGGCCATAACGAACAGTATTTTAGAATTATATTACATTTTGATGCCAGACGCAAGGAGTAGAATCTGTGGGCACACTTCCTAATTGCAAAACCGAATAATTCGATCAGAAATTGAGATGACAAGCCGCTCCCACTTCAGCAAGTTGCACTTTAAGAAATTTGTTTCTATTATAGACGTTAAACATTAGAACTGCCGAGTGTAATGGGGTAATGCAGGAATCTAAACACACACACGTTCGTTCCTATTAGCAAATAAAGCTATTCTGTGTAAATACATACATTTACAAAGCACATAACAGTTTGTTTTTTTAAGACTGAATAGATGCTTATATAGGTCAGCCATTATATTAATACGTGAAAAAACTACCTAGGCCGATGGCTCCTTAATCCCCTTCAAAGTACCTCTTTTCGGACTTATGTCAGCTACCTTCCATTTTTCAAGACAGTCTACTCTCGGGATCGCCACCGGCTACTTGGTCGCATTCTTTTCAATCCCGTCCACTCCCTTTGGAGAAAAATTAGAAGTCGCTGGGCAGGAGTTGGGGCGTTGACAGACGTGAGTGAATGAATGCTTTTTCATTGGGAGAAGTGAATTAGGTCATCTAAAATCTGTAAGTCAATCCTAAAATGATGTCAATCAGAAACTGTCATCCAAATCTGTCAACCAAACTACCAACATGTGTTTCTCCAAAGTAAGAGATGAATCTTGCATAAAGTTTCATCGTAAATTGAGATCTGGGTCTGGTTGGCTATATATGTATGTATTTATGTATGTATCACACCTGAATAGACTTTTAATTGGTGGTATTCAATTTACAATGAAATTTTATGCTAGATTCGTCTCTTACTTTGCATTCACGCTTGTTTTGTTTTTATCTTTGTTTTCTTTTTAAAAATCAGACTTTCTCAGCGATCAGAGCTCTACAAAATGTAAGAGAAGTAACTTATTCATTGAGCACCACTTTTTCCAATTTTTTAATTGATCACCCCCAACAAGGCATGCCTGACAAGAGACATTGTGTAGTTTCTATTATGTGGATAACCTGACCAGTTTTTAGTTATAGTAAAATATAGATCAAAGCCATGCTTAATAAACTGACATCGTATTATGAAAATAAAATTTGATACGTAAGAAAATAACGTGTGAAAAAAAAAGAAATTTTTGTTTGAGAAAATAATGTAAACTTCGCCAGTGCAGCAAGTTACTTTATACAAAGCGCATCTGATAAAATATATAACAGCGGCACGCCCTTTCATGTGCTTGGCGATTGGCTTAGATAATCCACGCAAAGTTTGACAAATTAGCACTTCTTTGACTAGACCTGGCTGATTTTAGCCGATAAAAGTCTACGGTAGCCGAAAATCTGGCCATTAAAAGAAAAATAGTTAAAAATTTAATAAAAGTAAATTTATTATATCCATCAATAATTTGCTATGTCATCTTCGTATCGTCATTTTATTTTTTTTTTTTTTAATGGGCTTTAAATGAGTAAATTTTTAGCTGTAAAGTTTTAGTTTTGGAGTTGGCTGTAAATGGGAAAAATTTATCTTCTTTAAAGACGGTTTTGGTTATAAATAACAACCATACTTGACCTCCCTGACAGAGACGCGCCTTTTTGTGTGGTAGTAAGTGTCTGATTTAAATAATTCACGCCCTGAGAAAAAGGCGGTATTTTTAGTTGCATAAATGGGTCTTCATGTAGAATCCTTTCAACTTGGAGAACGTGAGTCACATAGCAAGTCTTTGTTGGTAGCATTGTCTCTTTTAATAAATGAACACTGGCGAGCATCTCGAATATACGAGGTGCTACCCAAAAGCCCAGGGAATACGACCATAATAGATTACTAACTCTAACACCTACTTCTCACCGTCTACCTTGATATAACCCTCGTTGAACACGTATGCAACGGTCTGACAAAAGGTTCTACTCACAAAGAGTAAAAGCAATAGTCGATTCTGCATTTGATTAGCACACGTGGTTCAAATTCCCCTAATATTATGTGTATGCGTGCAGAGAGAGAAAGAGAGACAGACAGACAGACTTTTAACCTTTTTAAATCCAATACTGTCTTTTACTATCATGTTTAAATTAGAATGGATTTGTAATGAATATATTGTGATACCTAGAGGTAGGCTTTTCGAGTCTCGCGCTGTGTGGGTGAGACACGCATTTTTTGTACATTCTAACGCTCACACGCATGGACGGAAAATTCTCACACATTTTATTAAAAGGGTTAGATTTAATTTAGATTTTGAGAAAGAGAGAGAGAGAGAGAGAAAGAAGAAAGAGAGAGAGAAAGAAGAAAGAGAGAGAGAGAAAGAAGAAAGAGAGAGACTCTTTGTGTTGATTTGTTTAAATCCAATACAATCTTATCTGTCATGTTTAAACAAAATGGATTTGTAAAGCACTAACTGTGATACTTAAGGGCATCCCACGCTATCTGGATGAAACACACACATTTTCATACATTCTAACGCTGACACATACGAAAGGAAAATTCTCGCGCATTTTATAAAAAGGATTAGATTTATCAAATTGGTGTAGATTTCTGATAAAAATCTCATCAGAACGCTAACAGCCCCTGAAACGAGAAAACCTTTCGTTAAGAATGGTTGGTTGTATATATGTAGATATTAAGTGTATTTTTTTTATCGAATTTGAGAACACTCGTTATCTTGTAAGATCACACCCAAAACTTTTGAAACATGTTTTAGATGGACTTTTAGACAACACCTAATTTCAATTGCTGATGTGCCCAAAGACGCAATTCTAGCCAATCCCGGATACATTGATTTCAAAATTTTCAGGATGGGCCTGCTCCCCGACTCCAATAGAAATTCTTCCCCAAATTGTCCTCCCTGCTCGAGGAGTTCAGGGTGCCACACGATTCTCACTCATTTTTGACATTGCATGGGAATCTGACAGGCAGGTAGAGGATGCATTTTATCTGTGTGGAAAGGTAAATATATACAAATAAATCTATCTAGCAGATCGTTGGGGTACCATACACAGTCCTTCATTACATTTCAATGCACAATGGGGGTTAAGTACTTGGTAATGCTGGTCTCCTCGACTATCATCGAAACCAGACGTAGATTGTTCTGGTTTTATCGCCCACTTCATCATGAAATCCTGGTTGACTTGAAACTTGTTTTTCATTGGCTGCTAATCGCAGTAATATACTTTTCATGTCATGAACATCCTGAATGTTACGCATGAAATATTTCTGTTTTAATTCTATTGTTACAAGATGGGATCCTCTTCCTATAATGCAACAAAACAAACAAAAAAACAAACTGAGGCGATTCGTAAAACAAGAAAGCACTTGGAGAGTGCATACTTCTGCCAACACCATACACCAACTAAAACCTGGAGGATCACGAATAAAAATTCCTGGATCCACCCAAGAAACTTAAGCTTCTCTACCTTAGCCAACGTTCCATATTTTAAAAAAAAATATCATTGAAATTAATACGAAACTTTTGGAAATATTTTGTGGACAACCCTGACTGATTATATAAATGCATTCAAAAATAGAAAATATGTCTCTCAATCAAATGAGAAATGAATGCTAAAAGTGAAGATTTGCAAATATAGCATTTAGATGGGTTGGAAACGAATATTGGAAGGGATAGGTGTCAGAATGAAGATTTACGCGACGAGCGAGGGGCGTACAGAGGCATGAAACAATACAATATACAATGATAAGGAAGCAACTACAATCCTTTACAAACAAAAGAATATTTTAGGGGTTTTTTTTGGGGGGGGAGTCCCAATTATAATATATTTTCTAAATCGATGATTCGGGTTACGAATATAATTACAATTGATTGAATTCCAGTACAGACTTATTTTCATAGAAAAGTGAATATTTTAATAACCACATATGATATTTCATAGAAATTTTATGAAATAAAGTAAAGAGGGATGATTGACTTGACTAATATTTCCAAATTTTCTTTAGAAAATACTCCCTTCAAAAATAAATACATTCACAAATGAATAAATACCAGAAATTTTGTTCAAATCCGATAACTAGTAGATTTTTGGTACAATTTTAGATTCTGGATCTGTTTCGATGAAACATTTCCCAATCCAAATCTTACAAATGTCTCATTATTTGTATATTGTAAATAATTTCTATATCAGAAGTTTCTCCAATCACCCATTTCATGAATGGGACAATGATTTATTACAATAAAATTTTGCATTAGACAGGTTTTGTGGGGTTTTTTGTTCTGTTTTGTTTTTGTTTTGTTTTTTTTTTTGTCACCTATTCCTTTTTCGTCAAAAAGTTAGTACTTGTCATTATCGTAATCGGTGCATAAACCTTTTCTGTATTGCAAGAATGAAAGATAACTGATGGACATTACGACTCACAATATGGATCCCCAGAGATCATACGGGAAACTGAGGCCGACGGAATACAAGATAGAGAGACGAGCTGAACAAATTCAGAAAGCATTGGCTCCGCAACGCCCAAGATAGATAATTGTGGTAAATCCTGGGGGGGGGATCTATGTCCAACGACGGACGTTGGAGGAGTGATGATGATGATGATGATGATGATGATGATGATGATCCTTTTAGATCAATATGCTTCTAGTTATCATCTTGAGATTATCAGTCGACTGTTGTGGATTTCAATCCGTTTTATTGAATGATGGCACATTCAGAAATATACTTGATTAATGCTGTAAACCAACTGTAAGAATTAAATTAATTACTCATAAACCATTTCAGTGGTCCATCAACGAAACTTTCATATCAACATACCGATAATAGTACTCATCATCCATTTTTTTTTCTCCTTTCAGCCATTGCCGAAAAGGATAAAACCACCAAATTGGCAACTCGGTGGTGGAAGCATGACAGATACAATAGCCGTACTGGACACATTTCATCATCATCATCATCATCATCATCATCATCATCATCATCATCATCATCATTCTTCTAACATCCGTCGTTGGACATAGACCTTCCCAAAGATTCGCCACAATTCACTATCATGGGCATCGCAGAGCCAGTATTTTCTAAATTTGTCCAGTTCATCTCTCCATCTTGTATTTTGTCGGCATCGGTTTCGCATGTGCGAAATAAGTGTTTGCATATTTGGAAAGATAGGGATTTAGGAGATATGACAATGTTTGAAATCCACTGCTCAAGGTGCCAGGTAGTGTGGTACACAGACTGACCGGCCCACCGTGATTTTGCCCGGTCACCCGGCAGTTTTATCTGCCCCTGAATACGTACATCGAATTGTTGAACACTTATCATTCACACACACAAACACACTCACAAACACACTCACACACACACACACAAACATGCATAAACACACAAAAACACACACACACATTGTGCATGCAACATAAACTGAAAATCGTCATGTATAATAACGTTAGATATTAAATAGGTTGATATCTATCAGTACATAAATAGGTATCAACGGCTTTTCGAAAATTGATGTAAAATAACATTCATTTTACTGCTTTAAACACTTTTTATTATATATTATATTAGCATTTTAAATCGAGAGAGAATAAGGAAATATAATTTATTTATTGTAAAAATGAACATGCAATCATGTTTTCTTCCATGTAAAACAAAAGATGAAAACGCGATAATTTCTTATTTTACGTGCATAAAATAATTCTCCCGTAAGGAAACAATTTTTCTTTCAATTCTAGGTGCTTTCATCCAATTAGACTAGTAGTTCCTCACTTATGGGGTAGGTAGTCCAATCAGGGAATAAGGCTATTAGGTAAAAATTAAAAGGTGTGGCGAATATTTAGGGATTAAAGGTTGTAGGAATGTCTGATACAACAAGGAGTAGAACTGTGCGATGAAAGGCTTGCATTCTCCTCACCGAGGTTGTTTATCAAAATTATTTGTGATTTACCTATAGTGTTAGATTCTTGTGTTTAATCGGTTTTATTAACTTCAATATTACATCATTTTTTAAATCGACCGCAAGGGGTGAAAATTAGTAATCTTATCGTCGAAAGTGACTTGAAAGGGTTGGGGACTACTGTATCAGACCTACGAATCTTTTGTTAGAAAAAAATTAATGAGGGGTTTTATTTACAATGTAACTATAATTCTAAACTGGGCACTTACTGACCGCCATTTTCATGGAAGTGCAAACAGAAGTACGACTTACATCAATAATGTTTTGATTCCACTTGATTCGATAATACTTTGCATGAATTTTCTTATTTCTTTCCGCTGTTTAAACACCACGCTGCTTGCACCATCAATGCCGCATAACACGTACTACAGTAAGAATGTTGGAATTATAGTAAAATTTAAAAATAACCCTCCTCGCAAAACTTTTTTGATAAATTATTTCTCAAACTAATAATTTTTTTTTGGATGATTTAAAACTAGATGGTAATAGATGGTAAGCACCCAAAATTGAAAGAAAAAAAAACATTGTCATATAAGACGTACTTCCGTAAAAATGGCTGAATATAAATGCTCGGTTCAGCATTTACTTATTTTTTTTTTTTTCGTAAAAAACTTTTAATAGATTACTACTTGAAATTATCAAATGTATGGACGCTTCGTAGGTCTAATGGGTAGGAAATACCAAAAATAGTAAGTAAAAAAATTCGTCTGGGAAAACTATTGGATGTACGTAAGATAGGAGATTATCTACAACACTATATATCAAGTGCTTATCAGTAACACGTGTTTGTATATGTGTACTTGCATCTTCCACCCCCTCCTACGCTGCTGGTACATTTATATGTAGAAAAAAGTCTTGCACGGTACTATGTGGTCACAGTATATACTATATCAATTATATATCTTACCTTTGTAGTGGCGAGCCAATCAAGTAAGTTGTAGGCCAGATCCCGAAAACAAAACCAGAAAATCACCACCGTGAGCATTCTTTTAAAAATCTTTTTAAGCACATAAATATAATGATATATTAGTTAAAAGACGAAAAAAAGTTTTTTTTCTCATTTTGGGAGAATCCCAACGTTATGCCTGCCCTCTCCCCCACACTCACAATATTGGGAGGATTTTTTTTCTTTTTTTTTTTTTTAGCTTATCACCTAGGAAACGGATAGAGCATTCATATACATCATTGACAACTCACGAATTGCCTACATACAACAGCTGCAACCACCACCACCCCTTTTTACAAAAGAAACCTGAATTTTGCATTTGCAGTTCGTAGGCGTAGAGAGAAGCCGATGTAGGCTTGGGTAGAAAACTCGTTTTTTTTTGTTTTTTTTTTGTAGAGTTGTGTCAACGTCAGCAGGTCTCAGTTGAAGCTAAAGAAAAACAAGTTTCTGCTCCTTCCTTCTTTGCCTGATAGGTTCATTAATAGCGAAACTGATACGCGTTCCGCTTTTTCTATGGGCTTGGCAAATTAGATCATTCGTTATTAATATAGTTCTCAGAAATCTGCGAGTATGAATGTTTTTGTTGGCAGCAATCAAAAAGGTTGATGTAAAAAACACTAATAAGGGACTTTCCCGATGGGTCAGAGCTGTATCATTATTGAATTGTGGCTACGTGACCTCTGTTGGTCCGGTAAATCGGATAATCCGACACGGCTCTGCAATCAAGACTGCAGAAAAATCGGTGATATCTCTCAAAGGGGTAAAAAAAAAAACTCAACACGGACATGAGGGAATACTTGAGGGAAGGATATTATGCAAATAATTTGGCAACAATAATGGAAATTGACAGGATACTTAGCAAGGAGAAATGACAATAGGAGGAGCAAAAGGCCAACTGATTGGTGCCTATCGGACAGTAAACACTCTAGGAAAATACCACACAAGATGGAGGGATGAGATAGGTTTGCAGATAAGACATTGCAGTGATTAGTGCAATCACGCTCGTCATGGAAGGAAATGGAAAAGGCCTTTGTCCAGCGATTGACTTACAACGGCTGACGGTGATGATGAACTTCAAATCTCAATACTATTCGAATCAAGTGCAGTTTTTGTGGGGTGCCCTGGGTCAGTGCTATGAATCTACCCCGATGTTCTTTTTTGTCGGATACACATTTATGAGGCAGCAGACCCCATCAGCACCTTCGACAATCTATCTAGACAAAGGGAATTCCAGCAGAAAACCTACGACCTAAAAACCTTTCTACCATCATCTCACTCTGCTGGGCCAAGGCTTATAACCCTTGGTTTAAAGAGGAGTGGAGGTAATGTGAATAAGAATGTTTTTTGTTTTTTTTTGTTTTTGTTTTTTTTGTTTTTTTTTGGATGGGGGGGGGCAGCAATGAAAATCTATTATGTAAATATACTAAAAAGAGACTCTTAATGGATTATTGGTAACTCACAAGTTTCCATTCCTTACTATCTTGTATTGGTTCGGCTCAGGAAAAAATGATCAGTTTCAGGGGAGGGGGTGGTCAGTTGCCCCAGAACAGTACCTCCCCATTACACTAAAAGAGGAAGATTGTGAATTCACTCGGCATTTTTTTCTTACCAAAAAGAAACGTGTGGGCAATTTTTCTTGCCTGAAGGAAAAGAGTGGATCCCCACTTTGAAACTCGACCCCGTGTCCCATTCTGAACTCATGGGGAGGAGAATAAAGAGCTACTTGCCACAATCCATAATTTAACAGTGACAAATTAACAAACTTTGCTTCGTATGGTTTAACAGGGTTCCGGTGAAACCTCGGTGGGCCTCAGAAGTCAGAAGTGGATTACACTAAATTTGATCAAGTAAAATAGAGTTGAACGAAACGTCACATCAAAGCATCATCCCTTGAGGAACAAACTCACTTACAATAGCTTGCAAGACTGACCCACTAACCGCGCGCTCTTTGATACCAGGATTAATATTTATTTTCAAATGTGTAACATTTGAAAATGTGACTCAAGTGTAAATGATGGGACCAAAAGCTGATCTTTTTTCAATCTTCTTACTTCCTTTTACAATTAAGGCAAACAGTTTCGTCCATTTCATAAGAAATTGATTTACCTCGGTTCGATTTCTCGTTTTAAACTCCTTGAAACAGACCCTAAGAGATGAAAGTTTGATACGTTCTAGCTCACGTACACCCTGATCATCATTTGATATTGACATGCTTTCAGAAAGCCCTATGTCTATGCTTGCATGAATAACTAAATGAACAAATGAAATTAAACATTAGTTCAAATTCAAGAGATATTTAATTCAATGCTCTATGTCTAAGCTACAGCATATTAAAATTTCAACTTTCTAGGTCTGTTATAAGGGGTTTAGAGTTATAAAAACGAACCGAGGCTAAATTCATGTGATAAAGTTTTCAGTTATCGGTTATCTTAGCTTCTGCTAAATTTTTAGCGGTGTGTCAGATTCGAAACAATCAGAAAAGGTTTGTTCACTGTTTGCATATGAATATATCACGCATACAGGTTCCATCGATGGAGCTAGAGGGCTGTTCATTCATCATTTACCCCTAATCTCTTGGAAAAACCCCCCTTTTTTCAATTCACCCGTAAATAGGTTTTTAGTGGAAGATTCAATTTACAGTGTGAGTTTATGCTAAAATAGTCATAAAGTTATACCTGCTTGTATTTTGCGTAACAGCAAAGAGCGAGAAAAGACACTAATTCATTGATCAACCCTCATTCAATTTTTTTTCAATTGCTCGACCAAACACGACATGCTGCCAAAAGACTTTGGTCACGTAGCAGTTTCTATTGAGTGACTAACCAGACTTGCTTGTAAATATGTAATAAAAGGAAGCGTGAAAATGTTGACTAAGCTTAGCTTAGTGCAACACAGGACCACATGTGTGGGGCACCCAGTGATAACCCTAATCACCATTGCAGCAACGGTTTGCAAGCAATAGCTTCATGACAAGACTCCATTCTGCTGATATAGATATCCCCACTTTTCGAAAGTTCGCTTTAAACCATTTTTTCGCTTTTACGAAAAAAAAAGATGAAAAGTGAAAATAGCGTTCAGCGTTTCTTTAGCAGTGAGCCGTAACAGAGGCGACGCAATTCTCTTTCTCTCTCTCCCACAGCCCAGTCTTCTATACCTCCCACCATCCCAACCTCCGTTGACTCAGCCTAACATACCATCATCACCATTTTTTGGTCTGAAAACACTCAAACTATTTCACATATAGATTGATGGTAATTCCATCTGCACTTAACACTATTCCAACCTACGAAAGTTTTGGAGAGTTTTCCAGTAATGCTCCACTTTCGGATATCGGGAGAAACCTGTGATAACGCATTTAGAACGGGAAATAGTAAATGTTTTCCTATTCGTGTTAACTGATTTTCGTGTTGATCGGAGTAGCGTGGGGTTTACCTGTTGTTTGCCAGATCAACTCTCTAACCACCTCCCAACAACATGGCTGCGCATGATAAGTACCCAATAAACCTTTTCTGAGAAAAAATTACATTACGTTATTTCAAGAGTATAAACGCCTTTTTTCTTAATTTGAAGCTGGAAAAATATACACTGTCATTCATGGAGTTTTAAAGCTTCAAAATTAAATAAAAACTGATCTTCGAATGTCTAAGAATATCGGATATATCAACCTTTTTTTTTCCAAATGGTTCGTTGGGCACATATCATGCACAGTCACGTATATGAGCTCTCCAGCGGCAATTGGGTTTGGAAAGAATCCAGGACAAATGTGTGTCATGTGACCGTGGAAAGGAATAGATTATTCTGTGGGTGAGGGAAAATTGCGCAAGTTAGATAATGGGCGGGGTGTCGAACAGGGTAGGCACAGGTGAGTGATAATGAATGTGAATAAGCCTACAGGCCTTTTTTTCTGTTCGTTAATGAAAGTGGAGAAATAAATGAACATAAAGCCACCCAAAAAAATCAATTATATTCAATGGAATTGGCTCCTTCCAATCACGGCAACATGAAAATTCACTAATGGAAAAAAGGGGGAAATAACTTAACTACTCTTTTAGAAGTTCTGATTATCAGCTTTATTCATTGTCAACAAAAGTTTTGGCTTTTCTCATTAGAAACAAGAGAAAGAAAGAAGACTTACTTAGCCAGTTTTTGTTATTAATTTAGTGCAATTTTCCTTCATCTTAATTTTTAGTTGCTCTTCATCATAAGATGTAGAAAAAAAAGTAGTCTAAAAAAGAATTGCGATGATATACGATACTTCGTTTGATTGAAACAAGGATGGAAGTCAGACCATAGATGCGCTAGTTCAATCGTGAGACTTTAAAAGCCCCCTCCCCTAGAAGCCCATTCCTTTCAAAGCTAACCGCGATATAACGGAGCGGGCGTATACATAGCTCAACGAAACGAATATCAATCGCGTTTAAACACTAATCTTTCTCTTCTTGCTTGTTATAAAAAGCCATCTTTTTGATAAGATAGCCATTCAGTGTGGCCAATTCAGCGATCTTTATGCAAAATTCAGAGCAATTTTTACTCTGGCAGCGCGAAAACATCAAAAGGTTTGTAAGAAGTGCGTTATTTCTGTCACAGAATTAAAAAAAAACGTTAAAAAAAGAATGTTGAAATAGCTTATTGGCGTTAAAATTGTCAAGTTGGAAACACAAAAACATGACATGTTTAAAAAAAGAACTAAAAAGACTATCAAAGGGCAAGGCACTTTTCACTTGGGGTTTAAGAATGTCGAGATCATCATCATCATCATCATCATCATCATCATCACTCCTTCATCCGTCGTTGGACATAGACCTTCCCTCAAGATTCGCCACACTTCTCTATCGTGGGCGTCGCGGAGCCAGTACTTTCTGAATTAGGGTCGAGATTGTACTCGTCGGAAAAAAAATATCGAGAAGGGAGTTCATTCTAGACAGCAGATGTTCTCGAGGGGAAGCCATTTGCGTGGAACTTGCTGCAAGTCCTTGATATATTTATTAAGTATGGATGTGCTTTAATTGTAGACCGAGTTTCAACTGAAAAACCCTGGACAGGAGAGATTAGGGAATGTAGTTCGTCTGAACATGGAAGTAACGATGATAAAGTGCCAACTTGTGATATTACCATGATGAAACAGTAGTTGAACAAATGTTATTTGTTCTTGAGTTTCCAAACGAAATTGATAGACTATTATGGAGTAACAGGATGAGGCAAAAACACCTTACCTAATTTTGATTGAAAGATAAAGTTTCATAAATGTATACAGTTCAAGTCAATATATATATATATATATACATATATATATATGCTAGAAAAATAATTTTTTCAATGTGTTTAGTGTTTAAAGCCGTAAAGATTTCAAGAATATATATACAAACACATATCTATGTGTATATTCTTGAAAGCTTATATATATATATATATATATATATATATATATATATAAGTATTTTCGGGTCACTTCTATCACTGATTTTCCAATATCTGTTAATATAATCAATGCAATTTTCCTCACTGTTTCACACTTTCTTTATTATTATGGTACTATGTGTAAATTTCCTCTTGTCATATATATATATATATATATATATATATATATAAAGAGAGAGAGAGAGAGAGATTTAACCTAAAACTCTATTTTCTCATTAACAAATCCTTTTTATTTCTAACGGACCAATTCTGCCCTCCCAATTGTAGGTCAATGGTCGAACAGGTCACACAGATTACCATTCAATTCAGAGCGCGCGAGAATAAATTGCAGATTTATGTGGGAAAATGTTTCGAAGAATCATTAAATCGGTGATATTATGGTGACTGTTCCACATTTACTTGC
The DNA here is from genome assembly GCA_963457665.1 of Thysanoteuthis rhombus. Lineage (NCBI taxonomy): Eukaryota > Metazoa > Mollusca > Cephalopoda > Oegopsida > Thysanoteuthidae > Thysanoteuthis > Thysanoteuthis major. The sequence continues at coordinate 9,686,416 of OY735226.1, read as the reverse complement.
TAAAGTACATTATACATATATATATATATATATATATATATATATATATATATATATATATATATATATATATAATTGATAGTCTATAGCCACACTGAAGAGTTGTAATACAACCAAACAGCTGTTTGTGAATAACACAATTTTTTACTTGTATTTGTGATTTTATTCTCCATCATGGACTTTGTCAGCTGTTTTACCATAGCTCTGTTTTGGGAGTTTCGTCTCGGTATTGGTAGGTGTCTAAATACAAGTGGTACTTACAACCCCTTTTCTACCCCCTTTCTATGCATAGCCCTTTCTACCCCTCACTCGTATCTACAATGGCATGTGTATATTCATGTGTTGGTGTTTGGTACTCGTGAATTACTCCGGGCACAGATTGGGTAATAAAGAAAAAAAAAGGAAGAAAAAGCTTGGTTGGGCTAGGGTCAGACTCCCTAGTTTCTTCTAAACCTAAAAAGTGAACAAAACAGAATTCAGTTCTCTATGCAATGTTATTCAAAAACTACGTGTCCCACTTTAAATCTTTCATCAGTCTTGTGAATGGAATTTGCAAAACTTTAGCAAAACAAGTTGACCTGAATTGGGCTTTGAGAGTTTGGGCTGAATTTTTCAAAAGTTTTTGTGTACGTCACACTGTCTCTGTTATTTGTGCATGACGGTACTGGTTTCTGCTGTGGTCATTGTCATCCGTCATTGTTGTTACATACGAAAATACAGTCAAAACATAATTGTTGGAGTTTGACAGAAAACAGAAGTATTGTCAGAGGCTGGAATAGACTGAGTGTTTTTCTCATCTTAACAACCACAAGAACAATACTCACTTAATTGGGGGGGGGGGTGAGCTGTCCACTGTTTGTCTGTCCTATGACGTCAAACTAAACCGATAAAACTGATAAGAAATATTTCTCTACCTTGATTTGAATACACGGTTAAGTGATTGGTAGGCGGCTCTCTAACTGACTGACATATCTACTTTTATTTCTATGTTATATATATATATACAATATAAAAGTTGCAGTACCCATTTCAGTTGGAACAGAAGTAGGAGTGAAGTTTGATCCTGCAGCAGTGAGGCTTGTCTTCTCCTGATGTTTACTGCTGGGGCATCTCGTTTTGGAGTAATGATTAGAAAGGTTAGTTTTGCAGGCCATTTCTTGTTGTTGAGCATAGACCCTCCCCAAGATTCGCCAAATCTCTCAGTTGTGGGCATCGCAGCACCAATGTTGTGTGTCGTGATGTCCAGTGGTTGTCTGAAATTCTTGCAAAAGGACCAGCCCTTTGCCATTTGAGTTTTCTAATAGATTCTATGATATGTCTAACACCTGTTTTTTTCCCTCTGATTCACTGTGTTGTCTTATAATTTCTTCATGTGATACTAAGCATGGCTCTCTGTTGGATACGTTGCTTGGTTCTCAGTTGATGTATAACTATAATTGTTCATATATGTCTCACGCCTTCGAACTTTTACCAGACTAAGCTAATCCGTGTGAATTAAGGCGATGAGTGTTGCCTTTTCTGTGTTAAATTTAAAACATGGAGCACATAAACTATCTTTTCAGTAGCGAAACCACCATCGCAATAATATCAAGTTTGCTGCTTTCATTTGTTCCGTAATCGACTCATATAAACTTAACCCTAATCACTAACTCTAAACACCAAACCTAACACAAAACATTAAATCTAAATACCAAAGCCAAATTATAGCGAAATCCAACGCATCAAATCGTAAACAGTTCGAAACAATAAAACTAAATACAACCTCTGTCCCACGTTAGTTGTTACATTTGCATATATAATCGCATTTTTTATAGAATGAGAATTGGAAGGTGAAGAGAAATTCTAGAGAAAAAACGAGTGTCAAATCTCGAATCTCGAATCTCAGGAATTTTTATTATCATGTTAGCCTGTTCTAATGCATTTCGATAGTTGCCAGCCATCTTTTTCAGAGAATAATAGATTCAGAGTATAATGGAATAATGGACTCTGCTCCATGTATGTCAACACCATTAATTGCTAGACATCATCTCTCCATTCAAAAAAAAAACAGCCATGAAAACTTTCCTGAAAGTGATCATTTTCATCCCCACTGCAACCTCCATGGACCCTTCTCATCTCAAGCCAGTCTGATCCTCAAAGACACAGATACAAACACCTTATGACATCACCTTCCAAAGATCCTTCTTATTTCAGACCCAACCTGACTCTCACTTACACAGACACAAACACCCCCTCCGACTCCCACTAAACAACCAACGACACAGAAATCTCATCACTTCATACCTCAATTCTCAAACATGTAAACAGCATACAGCTTTCTTTGCAACCGCTGTAAGGTTCTCTGAAAACGATGACTGGCAACTACCGAAATGCATCAGAACACGCCCACGTGATGATAAAGGAAAATTCGAGTTGTAACACCTGTGTTCCGTCTTAAATTTCTCTTCGTCTTCCAATTGTTATTTTGCCAACATTCTGTTGGATCAACTCACATCTACTGAGCAAACATGAACGCTTTTATAAATGAAATAACTATCATGGGGTAGAAGTCGTAATATTTATCCTGAAAATCAATAGAGGAACAGATGATTTTATGATTCAAAACACTACAAATGGATCAACCGAAAACCAACAAACTCGAGAACTTGGATCAATAAAAACTTGTTTCAGCTCAGCTGACATAAGAAGCAATGACCCAGTGTTTATAGCAGTTGCGGATGTTTACGAGACTGGGTTGCTAGTCCGGTACCAGAGATGGAGAGCCCCATAGGGATAAAGGGCAAACAATGTCCTACTATTTACCCATAGCTCATGAGGTGGAAGTGGATCCATGCCACGCCGATGGAGCTATAGGGTTGAAATTTTCATTATTTACTCCTTAGTATATCTACGATATTTTTTCTTCAAATACTTCGAATAAGTTCCAAGGTGGAGATTCAATTTGCAATGTAAGTTTATGCTAAATTAATCAATTAGTTTGTGTCCAGCAACATTCATGCATGTTTTCCTTTCAATTCAGACTTTTTTCATTGATTACTATCCAACAAAAGACGAGAGAAGTAACTCACCCATCAAATTTTTTAATTGATCAATCCCGAAACGGCATGCTGCTAAGAGGTAGTAATTATGTGACAGTTTCTATTAAATGAATTACTACACTTGTTATTCAAGTTTTACACACGACATTTTTTTCCTTTCGTGTATTACATATTAAACATTGAGGAGACCACAGAATAAATTTTGCGAAACGTTGTGCCAATAATACAGACAACGATTCAGTTCAGCCGTTCAAAAAACTTTGAAATCAGAGATTTTGTGCTTATTAAGCTTGTTTCGTTTCAACAATAAAGAAATCCAAGCATATAATAATTATCAATGTGTCACACTAAAGGACGTGAATGACGTAGTAAAATGCAATTTTATGTTCGGGTGACGTGATAGAAATGTTTAATTCAAAGAACAACAAACAATAATCAAACAGAGAATTGAAAGTTTAATGAGGCGTCCACTATGAAGTCAGAACGCCGTTACTGCCAGATCACACGACCCAGAGAAGAAGGTAATTTCATGTAAGAATCATCTTATCGAGGAACACCTTTCTCTCAGGTTTCAGGTGTCTACCTTAGAGCAGCCGAGAAAATCGATTTCAAAATACACCGTTTGAACGCCATTATCGACTAGTCACGTGACTCTGAGTGCAAGCTTTTTTTTTTCAGATTTAATAAGATACGGCTAGAAATGGGTAAGAAAATCGATTCTAGTCGATTTTTAAACCAAGTTTACACGCTATTATTGCCAGATCATGTTAGCCTGTGTGGAAGATTTTTCTTGGTAAGAAACATCTCATCAAGGGAAGACCTTCTACCAAGTTTTAAGTCATCATCATCATCATCATCATCATCATCATCATCATCATCATCACCATCATCATCATCATCATCACTCCTCCAACGTCCGTCGTTGGACATAGACCCTCCCCAGGATTTGCCACAATTCTCTATCATCGCGGAGCCGGTATTTCCTGAATCTGTCTAGTCCATCTCTCCATCTTGTGTTCTGTCGGCCTCGGTTTCTCATTTGATCTCTAGGGATCCATGTTGTGAGACATGATGTCCATCGGTTGTCTTTCATTCTTGCAACATGGCCTGCCCATTGCCATTTGAGTGTTTTAATAATTTCTATGATGTCACGGACACCCGTTTTCTTCCTTATATACTGTGCTGTCTTGTGATCTCTCCACGTAAGGTTGGGCATGATTAACTCATGCGCACGTTGCATACTTCTCAGTTTGTAGGTCTGTCTCTTGGTTAGGTTCCATGTTTCAGCTCTGTAAGTGACTATGGGGAGGATACATTGGTTGTATATTCTTCGTTTCAGGATTATTGGGATCATCTGGTTAAGTAATAAGCGGCTAGAAATAGCCGAGAAACAATATGGAGACTATTGACTGGCCGACAGAGGCTCTTATAGGAAAAAAACTAAAAAAAAAAACAATTTGTAGTCAGCTGAACGTCATTTCCCGAGTTCACTACAAAGCAAATTTCTATTATCCATATAAAATACAACGAGGATATCCGTATATTTCACATACGTCACCATTTTTATGGCACTGATAAACCAATCATGATTATAATAATCACACTGTATGCAGACAAGTATCTATTATTATTTCTGGTGTATAAATATCTACTTCAAAATCTTTTGCTGGGAAAGTTTCGCAGTTCCTACCTTTGTAATCTAGCTCTTATCAAAGGAGCGTTAATAAATAACCTAAATATGAATTGTGGGGGGGGTGTCAACAGAGAACTGGAAGGAAAAATCAGTGAAGCATTAATACAAGGAAGATAGTAGAAAGAAAAGATCAAATGGAGATCTTTTAAATAAATAAATAAATATATATGGAAACAAACAAAAGCGTGTCTCTGTGTGTATGCATGTGTATATGTATGTATGTATGTATGTATGTATGTATGTATGTAATATAAAATCGTAAGATAAATACACATATATACACTCAGAAGACAGAACTCTAGTATAGATACATAGATTTGAACAGACTGAGATAGATAGATAGATAGATAGATAGATAGATTATATCAGCACAAATAAAAACTCAATGTGTCAAAAGTGTGTGTGAAAAAAAGGGGTTTAGTTAGTTAATCGAAATAAAAAAAAAATTACGAACAATAAAAGCAGAGAGAGAGAAATGACTGCTGAGACCTAGAGTAGTGTCGCCCGTGGGAAATTTAGATAAATTGTCTGAAGGATTGACAAAGGGGAAGAAAAACTTTCTTTTCTTGGTATTCATGACACTATCTCACTCGTCTCAACGCTTTTATTTCCTCTAGTCACCATCGAGTTTCATTTGACGCTCCGAAAAAAACTCGGGGACATTTGTCATCAGGTTGTCACACATAAAATGTCCTTTCTTTTTTATCATCCAAGATTACTCGACAACTGGACATTGTACGAAGTTGACATTCGCAAGATATATTGGCCAATACACATGGCAATGAATTGAGTGTCAAGTCCGAAATTTCCAAGACACTTGGACACTCGATTATTTCTTCGTCGAGCACTCAGAGATACTAGATTGTCTCATTTGCCAATCAATTGTTGCCGTGAAAAAGGTGACAAATATCATGCAATATTGCAAGACTCACCATAGTGTAAATTTCAAAGAGTTAATCAGGCAATCAAGGAAGATGGAAGTTGATTGACTGGAGACTAGTTTCGGAAAACAAGATTTTTTCACCAAGAGAGACAATGAAAATATAAGAAATTCTCTTGCCATCCACAAAACGCAGTGCAGAAAAAAAACATGAAGCGTTTTACTGATGGAGAGTTTATAAAAGAATAATAATGAAATGATGAATCTCCTTTTCCATCTATCAGCTTGTCTGCAATAACGATCTTCCAGCGAGTTGAAGAAATATCAGCAGATGTAGAAAGTTGTTAGAAGGATGTCTACAACATATTGCAATAATTTTCGATTACGCGACTCTGGGAGATAACGCTCAACCCGCTTTGTTCATGTATAATGATTAGCGATTCAAAACCACGAAAGGAAAGGGTTTTCGATTTGATTCAACGTTGGCGTTCCTTTTATTTGTTTTCTTTTGTTTAATGATTTTTGACTCATCATAATATGCATCAAAGACTGACCCATAATATACAATCCCCTTTGAGTCTCTATACCAGGCCGGCTGACGCGACTGGATTTATACGCACTATCGGTTTTATCAGGGGGTGACAATGGGAAAAAGAAGAAGAAGAAGAAGAAGAAGAAGAAGAAGAAGAAGAAGAAGAAGAAGTGTTTCTATCTCTTATACGTCATTTTAACTCTTATAAGTCATTTCAACTCCTATAAGTCATTTCAACTCTTACAAGTCATTTCAGCTCTTATAAGTCATTTCAACTCTTATAAGTAATTTCAGCTCTTTGAGTCATGTTAACCCTTATAAGTCATTTTAACTCTTATAAGTCATTTCAACTCTTATAAGTCATTTAAACTCTTATAAGTCATGTTAACCCTTATAAGTCATTTTAACTCTTATAAGTCATTTCAACCCTTATAAGTCATTTTAACTCTTATAAGTCATTTTAACTCTTATAAGTCATTTTAACTCTTACAGGTCATTTCAGCTCTTATAAGTCATTTCAACTCTTATAAGTCATTTCAGATCTTATAAGTCATGTGAACCCTTATAAGTCATTTTAACTCTTATAAGTCATGTTAACCCTTATAAGTCATTTTAACTCTTATAAGTCATGTTAACCCTTATAAGTCATTTTAACTCTTATAAGTCATGTTAACCTTTATAAGTCATTTTAACTCTTATAAGTCATGTTAACCCTTATAAGTCATTTTAACTCTTATAAGTCATGTTAACCCTTATAAGTCATTTTAACTCTTATATGTCATGTTAACCCTTATAAGTCATTTTAACTCTTATAAGTCATGTTAACCCTTATAAGTCATTTTAACTCTTATATGTCATGTTAACCCTTATAAGTCATTTTAACTCTTATAAGTCATTTTAACTCTCATAAGTCATGTTGACCCTTATAAGTCATTTTAACTCTTATAAGTCATTTAAACTCTTATAAGTCATGTTAACCCTTATAAGTCATTTTAACTCTTATAAGTCATTTTAACTCTTACAAGTCATGTTAACCCTTATAAGTCATTTTAACTCTTATAAGTCATTTTAACTCTTACAAGTCATTTCAACTCTTATAAGTCATGTTAACCCTTATAAGTCATTTTAACTCTTATAAGTCATTTTAACTCTTATAAGTCATTTTAACTCTTACAAGTCATGTTAACCCTTATAAGTCATTTTAACTCTTATAAGTCATTTTAACTCTTACAAGTCATTTCAGCTCTTATAAGTCATTTCAGATCTTATAAGTCATGTGAACCCTTATAAGTCATTTTAACTCTTATAAGTCATTTTAACTCTTATAAGTCATTTCAACTCTTATAAGTCATTTCAGATCTTGTAAGTCATGTGAACCCTTATAAGTCATTTTAACTCTTATAAGTCATGTCAACCCTTATAAGTCATTTTAACTCTTATAAGTCATGTTAACCCTTATAAGTCATTTTAACTCTTATAAGTTATGTTAACCCTTATAAGTCATTTTAACTCTTATAAGTCATGTTAACCCTTATAAGTCATTTTAACTCTTATAAGTCATGTTAACCCTTATAAGTCATTTCAACTCTTATAAGTCATTTTAACTCTTATTAATGATTTCAACTCTTACAAGTCATTTTAACTCTTATAAGTCATGTTAACCCTTATAAGTCATTTTAACTCTTATAAGTCATGTTAACCCTTATAAGTCATTTCAACTCTTATAAGTCATGTTAACCCTTATAAGTCATTTTAACTCTTATAAGTCATGTTAACCCTTATAAGTCATTTTAACTCTTATAAGTCATGTTAACCCTTATAAGTCATTTTAACTCTTATAAGTCATGTTAACCCTTATAAGTCATTTTAACTCTTATAAGTCATGTTAACCCTTATAAGTCATTTTAACTCTTATAAGTCATGTCAACCCTTATAAGTCATTTTAACTCTTATAAGTCATGTTAACCCTTATAAGTCATTTTAACTCTTATAAGTCATGTTAACCCTTATAAGTCATTTTAACTCTTATAAGTCATGTTAACCCTTATAAGTCATTTTAACTCTTATAAGTCATGTCAACCCTTATAAGTCATTTTAACTCTTATAAGTCATGTTAACCCTTATAAGTCATTTTAACTCTTATAAGTCATGTTAACCCTTATAAGTCATTTTAACTCTTATAAGTCATGTTAACCCTTATAAGTCATTTTAACTCTTATAAGTCATGTTAACCCTTATAAGTCATTTTAACTCTTATAAGTCATGTTAACCCTTATAAGTCATTTTAACTCTTATAAGTCATGTTAACCCTTATAAGTCATTTTAACTCTTATAAGTCATGTTAACCCTTATAAGTCATTTTAACTCTTATAAGTCATGTTAACCCTTATAAGTCATTTTAACTCTTATAAGTCATGTTAACCCTTATAAGTCATTTTAACTCTTATAAGTCATGTCAACCCTTATAAGTCATTTTAACTCTTATAAGTCGAAACACAAAAAAATTACGAACAATAAAAGCAGAGAGAGAGAAATTACTGCTGAGACCTAGAGTAGTGTCGCCCGTGGGAAATTTAGATAAATTGTCTGAAGGATTGACAAAGGGGAAGAAAAACTTTCTTTTCTTGGTATTCATGACACTATCTCACTCGTCTCAACGCTTTTATTTCCTCTAGTCACCATCGAGTTTCATTTGACGCTCCGAAAAAAACTCGGGGACATTTGTCATCAGGTTGTCACATATAAAATGTCCTTTCTTTTTTATCATCCAAGATTACACGACAACTGGACATTGTACGAAGTTGACATTCGCAAGATATATTGGCCAATACACATGGCAATGAATCGAGTGTCAAGTTCGAAATTTCCAAGACACTTGGACACTCGATTATTTCTTCATCGAGCACTCAGAGATACTAGATTGTCTCATTTGCCAGTCAATTGTTGCCGTGAAAAAGGTGACAAATATCATGCAATATTGCAAGACTCACCATAGTGTAAATTTCAAAGAGTTAATCAGGCAATCAAGGAAGATGGAAGTTGATAGACTGGAGACTCTTATAAGTCATGTTAACCCTTATAAGTCATTTCAACTCTTATTAATGATTTCAACTCTTATAAGTCGTTTTTAACCTTCTTATTTCTTCTAAATAATTTTTTATTGTCTCCATTTTAAACATGTCATGTTTTTGTGTTTCCATTTCAACATTTTTTTCTGGTCCTAATTCTGTGACATGAAACCCTTCTTACTAACCCTTTGATGTGAAAAGTAGCTAGAAAAGTATCCAGGGGGTCTTGCGTAGGACGAATCAAATTAGAAAATGGAATTGATTTACTAAGTAAACAACAAAAAAGAAGTTACCTTAAAACTGTTTCAAGCAGAAAAAAAAACTGACAATGAACAAGAATAAGGCGGTTGGAATCAAAATCATTGTATGAGAATCAAAAATCGATGGGCTTCATTGAAAAGAACGCAAAGCCTTCTTTTTGATGTCAATTTCTTCAACTGTCTGGGAATATTTCTTTCAACTCTTTAACTACAAAAAAAATGAAATTGGTAGTTTCCTTGTGGATGAGTGGAAATATTACGTTATTTCCTGTTGTGCGTTCGTTCTTTATTTGTTAGAAATCCCTTGTGCGATCAAAAAAAAATCAAACAAACTCTCTAGTTCCAGCAATTTAGCAAGTTGTGAATTTTTATGATATTTTATCTTTTCTTTGAAATAAGGTTTCTTGAAGAATAGGAAGCATTTCTTTTTAAATTCTACCCTTAAGAGTTCATCGTTATGTCACCATCGACTTCTAAAATTGTAAAAGCGACATATTTGCTTCAACACTCCTCACCAAAACAAAATATCATTAATCTATATTACTATAACTAAATACACCCAAACTTTTATAAAGATGAAAAGGCTATGCACAATATAATACGATACATATCTTCCTTTTTTTTTCTTTTCTTCCTCTCTTTCTTTATTTGCGTTTCTCATTTTTGTCATATTTTTTGTTTACGTTATATATATAATATTATAATATAACACACCACCTCTCCATATAAAAAAACTACTTGCACAAACTCCAGCTTTCTAAACAATAATAGCAAATGCCCCTACTGTTATAGAAAAAAGCCGTTATAAAAGATATAACTAGCGGCGTAGGAATGATAGTCTTCCTCTAAGATGATATTCTTCAATGAACTAAAAAAGATTAGGCAAATACTTATTAATAATGGATTCTCCAACCATATTGTAGATGAACAAATCAAAATTAACCTAAACAAGAATCCTCACCGAAATGAAATATTATTAATCTTTACTAAATGCCCCCCCCCATTTCAATAAAGACGAAAAAGCTATGAACAATATAGTAAGATACACATCTACCACCGATCCTTATAAATATCTAAAACAAACAATTTACTGTAAAGAATTTTAAACTTCAAATAACCTAATAACCAATAAACCCCCCAAACACGCATTAAAAAAAAAACACTTCAAAAAACTAATGCTGTATACTAATTGAAATGCCCATTGAGAGAACGAACCTCTCACAATACTACATATATCGGGCATACAACCACAATACTGTTAAGAAGACCAATATACCACCAATCAGACTCTTGCTCCATTTGCCAATATATATATATATATATATATATAATATATATATATATATATCTTCCAGCTTAGGAATCGAGCACTCTGGTGGATGAGGAATTACGTCTGAGTGAATACATCGCTTAAATTCAACTTTACTGACCCTCCAGTTCTGCGTGGGACAGAGGTAAGATGCCAGCCTCTAAGTCCGAAGCGAAGGTGTAGTACTGGATGGGGTAATGTATAGTCTATAGCTACACTGAAGAATTGTAATACAACAAAACAGCTGTCTGTGGATGACACAATTATTCAATATAAATATATATATATATATATATATATATATATATATATATATATATATATATATATATACATATCAGTCATTATTTCTTTACAATTATGTGTGATGAATACATTAATATTGCAAACAGGGAGCAACTTCCCTTCTGTATTTGCTCAGTTGCCAAGTTCCTTAGTACCCAATATGAAGATTTTCTTGTTTTTTACGAACCGTTAGACATGAAAAGAGGCACAGTAATTATCTTTGTCCAATATCAGTCGGTAAGTGTATAATGGCACAAGCAGCATCATGGGGAACATCAGGTATTGCTTCTCAAATTTCGACTACCCAGGCAAGAGCCATGGTTAATCATTGTCATAGGTATTCTAAAGGTTTATTAGTAAAAGACATCACATCCGGATGTAAAATATCTTGCTGATACATTGGGAACTGTAGGTGTAACTTGCATCCCTGTTAAGATCTTTCCAAAACAAGAGAAAATGCTTGGTTACATCCAAGAAAACAGTGAAGGAGAAGTTGATGCTAAATAATAAGCACAAAACAAGGAGTGTTCGCTTGAAAAGCTTCGTATCACACGATGGGCTGTTCGCGCTTTGTGTTCTCAGAAAACGCTTGTTAATCATAATCAATTGTTGGATTTGTCAGAGATGTGTCTTCGCGAGAAATTGACAGCGGATATCTGAGCAGGAATTGTAGGGTGCAAATTACGAATGCAAAAAAGTCCATTTTACTTTAGTCTTTCACTCGAACAGAGGTTATATTCGGTAACAGACAACGTCTCCAAAACTTTGCAAAATGAGATTGCAACTACTTATCGTCTACGACTAGCGAACCTAACTGTTCAGGCATTTGGAGTTATGCAGAGAGATGCTTCTTTCAAATTGTCCTTTTAAATTGTAGTGGAGGAGACGTCTCAAATGCGAAGATTATCTGACATGGGACTCATTTATGGCTGTGAAAATGCTTCTTCTTGCCATCCCTACAAGTGTTTGAGATCATTACAAAAGAATATACTTTCAAGCTATAGATACAATGGTCTGTTCGATTAGAGTAAGATTTGACCAACCAACTTTCAAAACCTTTGCAATGTTGGAAAGTCTTCTTCTTAGGGCCATTCATTGCAAACAATACGGCAATGAGCTGAATCACCTACAAGAGATCTATGGAAACAAATCAATATTAATACCTTGGAAACAGAATTAGAAATCTTGAAAACAATATTTTAAGGCGTTTGTTTCAATGAAATATCACAGAGGAGATTCAATTCGCTGTCCATACTGAGCAGCTATAAGGAATTGATTGATGATTTTGACCTTTTAAAAGTTAGGAATGATTTCCTTGCACTTTACGTGAACAGCATTTTTGCGTTTGGTAAATTTGATAAAATGGATTTTCAAATATGATGACAGAAGTTTCTGTGGTAGTTTTATCTTTGCTCTGTTAAGGAGCCATTTGTTTTGGAAACATTGCAATCAGATATTGAAGCGTATTATGAACATGATACAATTCATCATGTTCGAAATACCCCCGATTTCTAATATTAATAAATGTCAAAACATAGTTGAATAATGTTCCTTATAAGCATTTTCCAGCAATCTAAAAGAGACAATGTTTAAAATTTTCAGTGCAGAGCAAGTTATGGCGCACCCCCGGCAAA
>OY735226.1:9606217-9671217 GCA_963457665.1 Thysanoteuthis rhombus | reverse complement strand
TTGTAAGTCAGCGGCCATCCAACAGGAGATTATGTCCCAATGAAAACACCGCTGAGAAGACGAAGGGGAAACCACTCATCTAATACACATCTCAATACACAGTTCACAGATATCACGAAGAAAAAGAAAGAACGCCAAGCTCACCCACATCTTGAAGGGACATAGCACACAGAGGGCAAATAGTTTATTGTAAACTTATGAGGATTTTTTAATGTCTTTTTTTTCTCTTTTTGAATGAATTCAGTTACGTCACCAACTTAGCACTGATGATTAAAACTGAACACTGCCTAGACTCAAATGAAAGCAAAGCCGCATTTATCGGCTGAGCTATTTATTTCTTTGTCGTTTCTTAATAAAACTAAAAAGCACTCAGAGTGCGCATATCTCTGGGAACGCCTCACACTGACAAAAAAACTAGATGCAAATCAGTTTTATGTACATCGCTACAATGATGAAAAGGTAGAAATGTTTCGGTTTTCCATATTTAGGACGATTGTTTACCTTTTTAATAAAACAGGAAAATGCCTTAAAATCAAAAACTATTTCCTGGATCCACCCCAAAATTTAATCATTTTTTTCTCTAATCCGTAGTCCTCCATTTCATGAAATTTCATCGAAATTCATTCTGACCTTTTGTAGATAATATATTGGCAAACATGGGTGAAAACGTACAAATATGAATAAAAAGTTTTTAAGAAATATCTCTCAACTGAAAGCAAAGCAGATCTGCCGTACAATTCACTCAATTTTTTCTTTGTCTATGACCCAACCTTCCACAAAACCTCATCGAAATTCTTCAAGAAATTTAGAATATATAGTGCGGGCAAATACGTGGACTGACGAATACGAGTGAATATATAAATAGTTCCCTGACAAAACTTCACACATTTAAAAATGAAGTTGCTTTTTTGTTCTCCTTTTATAGTCACGCACAATCCTTTATTTGTATTTATTTTCTAATAATCTTATTTCCACTGTAGGTGCGAGAATTTCCCCGAAGGAATTTTATGCACTTGTAAACGTAATGAATATAACTGAAATTCTCATGTTCTGTTTCCGTTTTAGGAGAACAATATGTTTCCCTTTTTTTCCGTACAAATCATCATCATCAGTAGCAGCAGCCTTTCCGTCCGTCGTTAAACATAGATCTCCTCCAAAATCCGCCACACCTCTTTATCATGGGTATCGCGGAGCCAGTACTTTCTGGATTTACATAGCTCGTTACGTCATCTTTCTATCGGTCATAATTCTGCATATGATTTCTGGAAATCCACCTTGTGAGTCATGAAATCCAGTGGTTGTCCGACATTCTTGCAACATGTCCAGCCCATTGTCATTTGAGTTTTCTCCGTTACGAATTGAGTGACTATCGCCAGACATATTAATTGTATGACGGCACACTCAGAAATATGTTTGACTTACGCGGCAACTGTAAAAATGGATTAAATTAATCAAAAAAATGTCAGTATTCAATAAACGTCAATAAACGATATGTTTTTACCAGCACACCGATGTGTTTCTCATCACACCTTTTCCCATTCATTTGTGGCTGAAAAGATTGAGTTCTCACAAAATCCAGTGACAAAACACTAGTTACACGAAAGTTGGACTGGCATGATACTCGTAACCGTATTATACACGTTCAAGTTTTGAAATACAGGTTTCGATAATTCTTAGGACGAGGCACGCAAAAAGGGAGATAACTCCCGTACGTGTACATGATGAAAGCGTAAAGCGTAAATAACGAGGACAGTTTTGAACAAATAAGAGACTGTCCACTTCTTATTTACATGAGTTCGTGTGGAGAAATATTCTTTGAAATGACAACATTTATTCAATCATTCTATGATACTAATTTCAATTGTATATTCGTTCATGAAAATATATTTGATCTTTTCTTGGTAATTGCAACCCAACCATAACTAACCCTAAACACTAAACCTCGGCCCTGAACACTAAATGTAAATTATATCGTTTGTATTTAACTTGATAAAATACAGTTTTAAATCAAGTTTCCTGCTTTCATTTGTTTCAATTAGTTGTTACCTCCCTTTTTTCTTTGTGAAACTTGTCTGAACTATTACCAAGATTTGCATAAATGGAAAATCATGAAGCACATTTGGGAGATAGTTGAGGCGCACTATAATGGTTTGACACACAGTTTGAGAACAACTACAGAAGATTAACGTCTGCCTTTGATTTTAGTCGGTGGACGATAATGGACCAGACTTTTTCTGTGTTTATGAAACTATCGAGAGAAAGAGAAAAAAGGAAATTTAAAAAATGTAAAAAAGGAAATCGTTACAAAGTAGGGAAGATGGTCCCAATTGTAAAGTTACATACGGTGTTGAAAGCGGCTTACAAATAAAAACAATTTAACAATTCAAATTATCCAAAATAACAACAATTTACGAATTCATGTCTGTTCTTTTTCTTCTTTTGTTTTCGTGAATTCTCATTCCTTTCTGTTTGTGCACCGTTTTAACATTGAGTGTGCGAGCGCGTGAAACTTTACAATCGGGACCACCTTCCTTAAATTGCACTGTTTAAATCAATAGAGGGTTAATTTTAATATTTACCTTTTTAGACATTTTCCCTTTTTTTGAACAGTTACTCATTTTTTTTTCTTCTCTTTCGATTCTTTTCCTTCTTTGTTCGTGAATTGAAAATCTCTGAGTGTTGATTATATGCGATATTTGACCGACGCAGAACGGGACGGGACGAACGTGTTGAATGGCTGAGGCAGACGAGACCGATTGTAGTGAGAGAAAACTCAGAAAAACTAATGTCCTTTCACGTCAGGTAAGCAGTTAGAATATTGGAATGAAAACCTGTTTAGCTACCAGGTTCTTTTGATCAATACCATAAAAGGCTATATATGTAAGTGCAACATATACTTCTTCACTCAACTGCAGGTACAAAGGTAAACTTAGTGATTTACTGTCGCGTGTTTGGGCACATCGCACATTGAATTAGATTTTAAATGAAGAGGCGGGAGACGCGGCAGAGGATGTGTTAAGAAACTAATCTGAGGGTGATAAATGGAAAGAAATCTGAGAGCATTATTCAAATTTGGATAAATCATCATTACTCGTGCGTTGAAAATAGAATAAAACGAAGACTCAAGCCAGTGTAAACAATGCAGCTGCGCAGAACCCCATTCAATGCTGAGTAAACAATGTATATACACAGGGCCCCAAGATTATAGGGCCTCTCAAAAATGTTTTTTGAATAGTTTTCAATGTTTCTCGGCGTTTCAATTTGTTTCGGGATTTATTGTGTTACGCAGCGATAAATAATTGATCCATAAATATCTTTACGATAAATAAAATATAATAATTCTATGATTATTTAATTTTCATTTTGATTTGTTTGAAAATAATCGCTATATACAAAAAGATAGAAGTGCTCCCAATTAATGTTATGCACTGGGCCCCATCAATGTTATTCTCAGACTTGTTTCTCTTGAATTGTTATTCGTTGGAGAATCATTAACTATTATTGATTATTGACTTATGATAGGGATTAGATGAAATGTAAGGCATAGGGCCACGGAAAATGGTGGCCCCTGAACGTGTGGCTACTATCCATTGCAAATATATTAACATGCATTCATGTTTTCATTATATAGTTATATGTCTGTGTAAGTGTGTGAGTGTGTATTTGTTCCCTTCCCAGCCACTAAAAAAACAAATCAAAGTGTTTGACCTAGAGAGATTGAGTGGTGACCTTTTGTTAGATATCAAGATATATCAAGTCTGAACGTCTGCAAGACGGTCATTTAGAAGATTACTTGATTAGTTCGGGATTCTCCGAATGGATATTCTAATTTGTACTGACATTACGATTGGTCTAAACCTTTACTAACGAAACTTGTGCTGGTATAATGACCAGTTTTCTACAATAGTATTTGTGTGGATGATTGGATCATTTGAATGATTGTTTCAGGTAGTAGACTCAAATTGTGTGACGAATAGCGTGATGGATGTAAGAGTCTAGAAGATTAGGTCTCCTCGTTGTTTGACTTCAGCGTATGAGCCCCTTATTTTGTGGAAATAGAATGGGTGATGTACTAAGAGGGAGCGCGCCCAGTATGAAGTTAGACGTGTATTGAAATAAAGTGGAAAGAACACATACTAGCATTA
Source organism: Thysanoteuthis rhombus (assembly GCA_963457665.1). Taxonomy (NCBI): domain Eukaryota; kingdom Metazoa; phylum Mollusca; class Cephalopoda; order Oegopsida; family Thysanoteuthidae; genus Thysanoteuthis; species Thysanoteuthis major. The sequence continues at coordinate 9,667,072 of OY735226.1, read as the reverse complement.
TGGGCCAGACAAGAGACGTACGTTTAATTGAAGAATGAAGATGAGGTACATGTAAGGTTAACATAAATACGATCGATCGTGAGAACTGATGTTAGAAGAGAAGAAGAAGAGATGGCAAAAGGTAGGAGCTTTCTTGTCTTGATAGTACTGACGTCGATGTCGAAGCGGAGTTTGTCTGAACTGCTTGGATTCTGTATGGTTGGATCGCTCCAAGATAATACGTAGAATCCTTGTTCAGAGTGCGAGCCATACTGCTAAGTAAGAGGGTTAACTTTGAGGCTATTCTCTAACGCTGATAGACTCTCGACGGACAGACCATGGAAGACAGTGAACATGGAGTTTTATCCATGCATGTTTTCCGAAGTAAAGAAGTTTAGGAAGGAATATCGTGACTATCGGATAGTAAAAGGACCTTGCCATTTCGTTCACGAGAGTAAGAGGTGATACGCGTTTGGAGCACGTGGTGAAGACACGCTGGCGTAGCTGTGCATATATGTAAGGCTCGATATCGGTGAAGTAAAATGGGAAAAGTTGGTACAGGATAGCTCACGGAGGAAGAATGGTTAAGGTCGGATCGGCCAGTAGGTCGGCGAAATGATAACGATCTTAAGGAGAAAGAAAGAGAGAGAAAGAGAGTGACCGGCAGCAAGCAATTTTAGAATTTCAATCTTCATTTTGAACCATTCAAAGAACTTATTAGGATACAACGAACGGAACTGCAAATGTGTTGTGGTGCCTCCTTTTCTTATGATGCTCTAAGCACGTTCTTGTTTTGCTAGATAGTTCATCCAGATCTGACTAAAACAATAAAAATGAGGACACTAGTCCAAGTAGATCAGACTATATCAATGGTACTTCCACATCTCAGAAATTCAGACCAAAATGTAATCACGTATCTAGACTTTCGGGGAGTAATTTTGGTTCTCCTTTACTTGATACGGTATGAAACCAATCGCTGAAGGGGCATTTGACAGTGAAGATTATGTTGCGCCAATCCTCTCAGTGCTTACCTTGAAAAATCAGCATTTGAACTCCTGGCTCATTAACTGGTCTCGAACACCGACCACTAGTGCGAATGGGAAAATAAAACAACTACCTCGGCCTTTCTTCCTTTGCATTAGAAACTTAAACTGTTATCAAAACTGCCAACATAGGTTTCTTCAGTTTTCAAATAGGTCTATCCGGCTGGCTGGCTGGTTGGCTGGCAGGCTAGCTATGTGTGTATTACATGTACACGCTGCACCAATGGAGCTAGAAGGCCGCAAAATCAAACATTTACTCATTATGTTCACAAAATATGGCTTATTGTTCTCTGAAAAATCCTCTAAAATAGGTTCTTAGTGGTGATGGGTCTGATTTTCTAGTTTGCGCCTTTTTTCAGTGACCACTGTCCAATAAAAGACGAGAGAAGTAATTCATTGATCACACCTTTTCCCAATTTTTCAATTGATCACCCCAAAGGACGTTAGCTGCGTGACAGTTTCTATTGAGTGACTAATCACAGAATGTTCTGCTTGTTTTTAGTAACGATTCGCACAATCCAGCCAATTTGATTGAAAAGCCATAAGGTCTGGTTGCCCGTTCGTTTCCCGGCACTGGATTCGTCCAGTTGCAGACCAAAGCTGTGAGTAATGTCCAGTACAGGGGAACCTTGGAAGCACGCCCCATCCATTTTACTATAGGGCTGAGTGTCATGGGTCGTGGGTGCACCATGATGTCTGCGTGACACTGGTCGCAAGGACAGGGTAATTTCTGTTTTTGTCCATACGTACGTTTGGTGGCCCTCAGGTTAAATTGAATTAAATTGAATTAAATTGACCCTGTGTCTCATTCAACCTTCGTAGAGAGTCGGATAAATGAACCAACACTATGCCCAAACCGAAATCACGCCCTTCATTCATTTCCATTTACTTACTCCTCGATGGATTTTAAATCACACAAAGAAGAGGGGAAAATGTTGCTTTGTTAGAGACTTTGATTTCACACAGTTATGTTCCGTGTAGTCCAGTCGTTCTCTGGTGAAAATTATGAATCAGAAAAATTGAAAGAAAAAAAGTCCGTTTCTTCAAACGACTAACATCCCACCCAGAAAGTTGGGGGAAGGGCAGTCACATTATGTATAAGTGTTATATCAGGGCAATTTTGTTAGTCTCATCCTCTAAAATGGCAATGAGATATTCTGTACGATTCATGATAAGACAATCGCCCAATGCTTTTACGTATCTTCCATTCTAGAGTTTTTCCTAAATGGCATTGATCTCCATCGTCTACAAAAGAGTGCTGCTTTTGTCCCAATCGGGACCGGTCTGGGGCATGAGAGGACCCTTAAAAGGCGTTGGAGGGGTTCAAATCAAATTCTCAATAAGGCCCTTTACAGGCAGTGGGAGACTCCAATTCAAACTTTATTTATGGCCCTATAAAGACTGAATGTCAAGAGAATTTATCTGTGGAGAGTTTTAAGACCATCCCACTTCGATGGTATGCGTCAGAGGGCCTTTTCAGCGTGGGACCCTAGCAGCCCTGCCCAAAATGTAATCTCTACGTGATCCCGCACAGAGAATTGCTATTGTGTAGTTAGTGTTACTACAAGTCGTAAAAGGTGTGACCATGTTTCTTGTCTCATTCGTTTTATTTATTACAATTTTACAATTACATAGAGAAGTTACTTTGAATTTCATCTATTATATAAATCTCATATTATCATATAAAAGCTTTGCCCGTCCTCATAATTTTTCTGGACGAATCTTGCCCAGGCTCGTACAAAACGCTGGCACCGCCAGAAGCTATGAATAAACATTACTCCACATCATTATGTCAAATTTCTATTAGATGAAGCATTGTCAACCATTATTTATTGTTTACTAATTTTCTTTCATCTTCCTGTTGCATCCAATTGCAACAACTATGACCGATAGCAAACTGCGTGGATCCGAAATGTTTTTGATTGTATAAACAGTTATAAATACTATCTTCAATTTTTGTTAGATGAACCATTACAATTCTTTTGCTAGTTTTCTTTCATCTTAATTTCTTTTGCTTTCCGTCCCTCGGAAATGAAGAATAAGCCCTGGCTAATTTCAATAATTATGGGCTTCCACTGCCATTTTTCTAGTGTGGGGACTGATGTACCCGGACGTCGGTTGTCAGGTACGAAAGTGGGGAGTTCTTAAGCAGTGACACGTCCTGAATTGTCACTATTCATGGTATCTCATTGATCTCTGGCCTCAAAAAAATTCCAACTTTCTTCACCTTCGATGAGAAGCCGTGATCCAAGGATTGGGTGGGGCTGTTTGCCCCACCCCCTCCCAACCCTATCGGACGCCCATACCCCGTATTAACTGCTAAGTACATTCTGAAAAACATTTCTTCCAGAATTGAGCATTGAAAATCTCCACAAAGTCGTTAGTGCAAGCAAATATTGATCTGCTCCTGAACAATAGAGAATATGACAAAATATAATCATATATAAACAGTAAAAAACGATTCGTAAGAGTAACATTCCCATAAATAATAAGGCTTAGCTCCTTAGTTGTACATACAGGTTTTTTTGCAATGTATACCAGAGACCGTGTCACAAAATAATACAGCTTCGCACAACTTCAGCTCTCACATGAAAATCTCCAGATCGCAAATAAAAGGCAAGGATATATCCTTGCTTTTGGGCACACATTTACTTATGTAGCATTCCAATGTGTGTTCCAACCAAATATGGGAGATTAACGCTATTCCGAGAACCTGATATTCGAGTTTTTTGTTTTTGCTAATAATAGCGAGATTTAGTTTTCTTGTCGCCTGAGACGATGTCCTCTTAAGATGGAGCAAGAAATCTCGTCAGGTTGGCTAGAGGTGTATTTGTAGTGGACACAGGTGGCAATAAAATCGAACGAGTGAATATATTACTCGATTTCGAGCGCGCGCGTGCATACACACACACACACACACACACACACACATATATATATATATATATATATATATATATATATATATATATGGAAACCCGACTCCATGAAAATAAGGTAGGTTTTTTAAGTTGAAAATTCAGTATCTACAAAGAAAATATTTGTTTTTGATCACTGCCTTGACTCTGTGTGGCATTAATGCTATAACACTGTTTCACCTACACGACCTTCAACTAATGCTAGATTAACCGAATAAAGAGAGCAGGAAAGACGGTCTACACATGAACTTCAGCAAGATGGAGATCATATGCAACATGAGATTGAGAATTCAAAGATCAGAATCAAGGAGGCAGAACTGGAAAAAATAGACCACTACATCTACCTGGGACAACGAATCACCTTAGGATGGCAAGCCTTTGGCAGAGCAAGCCCAACCTTCTAAGACAAGAAGATCCCATTGATCCTAAAAAGGAGGATACACAACCAATACATCATCTCAATAGTCACCTATGGAGCTGAAGGATGGAACGTAACTAAGAGACCCATATACTGAGAACCATGCAACATGCACGTGAAAGAATCATGCTCAACCTCGAATGGAGAGACCACAAGACAGTCCAATACACCCGGGAAAAGACAGGAATCAGAGACATCATAGGATCCATTGAAAAACTCAAATGGCAATGGGCAGGTCATGATGAAAGAATGGCAGACAACCGATGGACATCACAACTGACGACATGGACCCCCAGAGATCATATGCGCAACCGATGCTGGCTGAGCACTAGATGGAGAGATGAACTAGACAAATTCAAAAAGTACTGGCTCCAAAACGCCCACGATAGAGAAGTGTGGGGAAGGTCTCTGTCCAACGAAAGACATTAAGAGAATAATGATGATGATGATGATGATGTAGATAATTGTTGATTTCTTGTATTCAAAATGTCTTTATTACTTCTTTCAGGTGATTTATGGCGGGTATTTGCATTGATGAGATCTTTCTTTCCATAATATTCCACAGATTCTCTATCGGATTGAGGTTCTGTAAGTTTGGTAGTCATTCCAAGAGCTTTATATCACTGCAAATTAAAGCAAATTTATGCAAGACATAACATTCCTAAAATTGAATATGCTAACTACCAACATATTCACTGGTGCCACGAAAATTCGGTTTGAAAAAAAACGGTTTCAAAAAAATTTGGTCTAAAAAATTTCGGTCTTCAAAAAATCTGATCTCCGAAAACTCGGAAAAAATTGGTTGCAGAAATGTCGGTGTCAAAAATGTCGGTCTCAGGAGAAGAATCGATCTCAAAAAACTTCGGTCTCAAAAAATTCGGGAAAGAAAGGAAATTATTGATGGTTATAAAATGAAATCAAACAGGTAGGAAATTCTGAAACACCATCATTATGTTTTCTTTATGTGACAAATCCCTCCAGGATGTGAGCGATCATGAATCTCTGCAGCTTTATTTCCCTTTTCATGCTCAGCAACCCTGCTCTCTACATCTTCTGGTATTCTTTCTGCCATCTACCTACTCAAACCCTACAAGATGGTTATTCACTGCCTACCATAGCTCTTTTGGCCTCCTATGTACCTCGTAAGTGTCAAGTTCTCCAAATCTTCTTCCTCACCATGAATCCCCCAAAATTACAACTCTTTCCTTTTGTTAACAACAGCTTCCTTGTAGTTTTCAATCTCCTAAAAACATCTTCATTGGTTGTATGCTCTGTCCATGATATTCGCAACAATCGTCAATGAAACCACAATTCGGTTGCTTAAATTCCATTTTTCAGTTGTTATTTAACTGCCCAGTATTCACTGCCATAAAAGAGATAAGACATTACACACCTGTCCAACATTCTTTTCATTTCTAAATTTGAGTCTAAATTAAATCATAATATTGAGTTTTACTCAAAATAGTAATCTAAAAATAAGAAAATTCGGTCAAAGAAAATTTGGTCTCAGGAAGTTCGTTCTTATGTACTATTCAAAATAGATTAAATTTACTTGACCGAATTTTCCAAGACGAAATTACTATTACACTCCTGGGCAAAAAAATGAACCAAGGACTTTCCATCATATAAAGATCTTGACACCATGGAAGACGTATGGGTGCGAATTGAGACAAAACGGGTTGGGAGAACGTTTGGCATCACTGGACAGCTGTTGGAAGCAGTCAAGGGATTAAGGGAACAATATTTATGGAGGATCCTGTGAACAATTGTCGGATAGCTTGACCAAACAGCTCAGTTTTCTGAAGGAAAACAAGGGAAAAGCTATTCCATACTGAAACTTACTCTGCACGCAAACAATGCGTGTATTATTGTATAACTATGTCGAATATTTCACATGCAATTGTTAGAATGGAAAATTGCAAGAAAATGATAAAGAATGCTCGACTCACGGTTTTCGGGTTTTTTCCTATGAGTGTATCTGCTATCTTCTTGAAGGCAGAATTTTCTGTTTTGGGTGTTCATTGAACACATTCTGTTTGAGTTCCAGTAACAGTTTCCTTGCATTAAATCCTTCTAGAGAACGAGGCTTTGTTAAGAAAACCTGTTACAACACGCCCTTTTTGAACTTGAGGTTATTAAAAAAAACTACTCAATATACATATCTAGTTAGTCATGCAATAGAAATAGGTAAACAACTTCTTTTCGCAGAATACCCTGTGGGGGGGGGTTATCAATTGAAAAAAAATTAAAAATGAATGATCAATGAATAAATTACTCCTCTCACCTTCTGTTGGACAGTGATCACTAAAAAAAAGTCTGATTTTTTTTTTTTTTTAAATTAAGCATGAATGCTACTGGGCACATACTAAGGGACAAATGTAGCTTGAGCTTACATAGTAAATAGAACCTCCACTAAAAATCAATTCGATTTGGATTTTCGAAAAGCAAAAAAGAATTCTGGACATAATAAGGAGTACAAGTTTTAAAATTTCAGTCCTCTAGCTCTATCGATATGACCTGCACGCGTGACACATACATGAATAAATAGCCAGCCAGACCTACACAAAACTGATGAAACCAATGTTGACAGTTCTGGTTAACGGTTTCTAATATACGCGCTGAGTGTATGTAAGAAATCTTTTGTCCTTCGACATATCTACTGTTTCTTTGTTTTTTTTTAAATTTATATCATCATCATCATCATCATCATCAGTCTTTTAACGTCCGTCGTTGGACATAGACCTTCCCCAGGATTCGCCACACTTCCCTATCATGGACGTCACAGAGCCAGTACTTCCTGAACTTGTCTAGCTCGTCTCTCCATCAAACATTTTGCCGGCCTCGGTTGCGCATGTGGTCTCGGGGGATCCATGTTGTGAGTCGCGATGTCCATCGATTGTCTGCCATTCTTGAGATTTTTAATGGATTCTATGATGTCCCTAATTCTCGTCTTTTCTCGGATGTACTGTGCTGTCTTGTGGGCTCTCCATGTGAGGCCTAGCATTATTCTTTCATGTGCACGTTGCATGGTTCTCAATTTACGGGTCTGTCTCTTGGTTAGGTTCCATGTTTCAGCTCCATAAGTGACTATTTGGAGAATGCATTGGTTATACACCCTTCTCTTTAGGATCAATGGGATCTTCTTATTTTTGAAGGTTGAGCTAGCTCTGCCAAAGGCTTGCCATCCTAGTGTGATTTTTCGCTTGATTTCTTCTTCTTTTGAGGGTCTCATAGAGATTCGTTGTCCTAGGTAGATGTAGTGGTCTACTTCTTCCAGTTATGTGTCCTCGATTTTGATCTTAGTGTTTTTATCCCCGATTTGGTTGTTACACATGATATGTTTTATTAACTTGTAGTATTAGTTTTGAAATCTCCTAACACAATTTCTTCATTGTACGTAATATACACTGGGATGGTAAATTCCAAGCGTTGAGTTAGTGTAGCTAAAACATATTTTTTTTCTCCTCAATCTTCCACTCCCAAATTGATTAAAAAAAATTTTCTTTTTTTTCAAATATCTCAATACGCCATCGTAGTCAATAACTGAATAATGGTAGCGTCAAATTTCGAAGTCGTGTAAAAATCATCATCATGCTCATCATCAGTCTTTTAACGTCCGTCGTTGGACATAGACCTTCCCCAGGATTTGCCACACTTCTCTATCATGGGCGTCGCGGAACCAGTACTTCCTGAACTTGTCTAGCTCGTCTCTCCATCTAATATTCTGCCAGTCTCGGTTGCGCATATGATCTCGGGGGATCCATGTCGTGAGTCGTGATGTCCATCGGTTGTCTCGTGTAAAAACAAATGCAATCAAAGAATGTATATGGCCAGGATAAATTCTGTTTATAACATTAGCTGTTTTCCTGTGCATAATGCTATTTAAGTAGAATTTTTAAAAATCTCTGGAAATACGTCCAATTTTGAAAATGTAGACGTTATTGATAAACGCGTCAAAAGAAGCCCCCTACAACGTCAAAAAAGCTTCTTTTTTTTTCTAAGAATCAAAAATACATTCTTAGAAAGGGTTTAGAGGCGCCAAAAGCGTTTGAACGCACAAACAGACTCATAAATACGCAAATAAAATAATTTTGGAAACATTTGTACAAAAAAAAAATGAAGATAGAAACCTTCGCCATCTGTGATGGCTACAGTTAATCAAAACGCTACAAGTCTGGAAAAAATGAAATTTTAAAAAATATCTGAATTAGCAACACCGAGAGACTCCGGTAACCGGTGCCATCGACACGGTTTCGCTCCAGGGTTGGATACTTGAGCTATTTTGTATAAGTACTCTAAAATCCTACCAATACAAATCCCATGTCCATGCAAGAAGAAAATACTTGTATTATACACATTCATATACTTGTAAAATCCAAAGTGTTCGAGTTATATGAAAATCATATTTAGTGTAATCAGTTTCTACCCAGTTAGGATAGCCAAAATTGTCAGTTCAGCAAGTCCAATTTGTACTTGCATAACAATTCTTTGTCTATCAACTTGTATTTCTATTCCTACTAAAGATGATCACTGCAACTTTTGTATTGTACATATATAATATAAAAATTCGTAGCCATCCAAGAGTTTTCAGTTTAGCTCAGTTGGTAAGAAAATCCAATCACGGTAGGAATATGTGAATTTGTATATGGGTCCGGTTTAACATAACGGGTCGAAACTCTAACTGGAGTTTATAATTTCTCCAAAACTATATCCACTTTTGAAAAAATCTGATGTCGCTTAGCTAAATTTTTTAGGATATCATTTTTAGCGAAACTAGTTGACTGATGACGTACAAATCTCTCTCTCCCTCTCTCTCTCTCTCTATCTCTCTCTCTCTCTCTCTCTCTCTCTCTCTCTCTCTCTCTCTGCATGATTTAAATCCTTTTCAGTTTTTGCTTTGACCGAAGGGTCATTGAAAAATAAACTCCACTTTAGACCAAAATGGCGGTGCCAACGAAGTTACGTGACTTACAGTGGTGTGTTGTTTTTTTCCACAAAAAGACGGCTGCAGGTTTTTGATACAAACTACGATTAATCAGGTTCAATGAGTATTTTTTTTCAAAGATTTTGCAGATCAGCAGAAATATACATTTTAGAGTCCTCAGAGCATGGAGATTCTGAAAATCGAAATCGGTATTTGCACAGAAAACTGCCATTTTGGATTCTCAAAATAACTACCCTAAAATACATATTCTTTTAGACAGTGGAATGAATATATCCCTGTCCATTGCTAACATGCCTTCCCTCTGTCTCAGCAGTCGGATGAATATTCATTTATCACATGAAGTCGGCCGTAGAGAAAAATGGTCGAAACGTCGTGTTCAAGAAATGAACCAAGGTGCAGAAAACAATTCAATCAAAAAATTTATATCATGTTATTCCTTCATCTTAAAAGTCCGTTTAGAAAAGTTAGGGGGTTGACAGAAATAGAATAACAGTTGGTGCAATGAAATTCCATTCTCCTTTCATCTCCCTTCCTCGCCAGGACTCCACCCGTAAATCTCAAAAACGATCCGACTTTCTTGATCATCATATCTCACGCCCCCACCTAAAAATTTATCCGAATCATTGATTCCAATTTTCAGGTCTCACCAGTTTTCTTTAGGCAGGAACATCACAAAACCATTGTATATTGGCGAATCCTGATGTCTTACAACTTCACAACGGGAGCATTAATTCATATCGGTGCTTGTTCCAGATTACTGTCTGCTCTATTTCATCTTCAGCTGAACGATTCCAGAATACCAGTACAATAAAAATCAGTGTTTTCTTTTTTCAACAAGGCGCCAATAAATATCACAGTCCGTTGATTTTCAACATACACCCTTAGGGAGACCGACAAAGAGAAACTCATAATTAGCAATTTTTGGCTACTCTTAACTATTATTGTTGCTTTTTATCGGAACTAAACTCAGACTTGGTACCCTTCAACAGTGAGTAAATAAATCGACAGCTCAGACTGGAATAAAAAAAATATGTTGCAGGTGAGAATCGAACATTCTATTCTCGATATCAGCGGACGGCTTGCTTGACGTGCGACTGTTCATACAACTTAATATTAGAACCCAGTGCCAAGTGTCACTCTAAATCAAACCCTTAATCTTACTTTCTATCCTGGTCTGCTCTACGCCATGTTTGTTAGTAAGTGGTAGCATAGTTCAACAACCGATGGACATCACGACTCACGACATGGATCCCCCGAGATCACATGTGCAATCGAGACTGGCAGAATATTAGATGGAGAGACGAGCTAGACAAGTTCAGAAAGTACTGGCTCCGCGACACCCATGATAGAGAAGTGTGACGAATCCTAGAGAATGTTTATGTCCAACGACGGACGTTAAAAGACTGATGATGATGATTGATGATGATGGTAGTTCAGTTCAATCTGATTTCATTTTTCTTTCATTGTATTAAATGAAATCATTATTATTTATTTTTTTGCGACTAGTTATTTTCATCTTAATTGTTGTTGCTTTTTACGATACTTCGTCTAATAAGATAGATTTTTTTAAAATAGAAGTAAAAAAGAGAAAATCAATCCGAAAAATTCAAGAAAAGACATGATCAGAACAGGGCAGCGTTTCTCAACTTTTGAGACGACAGTGCATTAAGACATATATTTGATTTGCGTGGTACGCCAACTCTTTACTCCATTGAAATATGAATACGTTTTACTGTTTGGTCACCTTCCTGCTTTCTCATAGCAATAAACCCTGGACTAGTAATGAATGGGTATTTTGTAAGTCGACGTGCAGTAAAAACCAAATGAATTAGATAAAGAATACATAGTCAAAAACGAAACTTTTATATCAGCGTTCTGATATAGGTACTCATTACAGCTGTTTCCTCTTATCTGTTGCCAAGAAGGTTGAGATCTTACAAAATCTAGGGATAAAGCTACTAGATTGGCAACTCTGTGGTGGAAGTAACACAGATATAATACCTTCACTGAGCAAGTTCAAGGCTTCTATACATGTTTGCGAATTTGGAAAAAGTTTTGCGCGGCACACTTGGGAAATAGTAGCGGCACACCTGACTCTCAAACTGGGGATCATGCAACGCACATAGGAGAGAATCATGCTTAACATCACGTGGAGAGATAACAAGACGGCACTGTATATTAGGGGAAAAACAGGAGTCTGAAATATCATGGAAACCATCAGAAAAATAGCAATGGGCTGGTGATGTTGCAATAATGTCAGACAACCGCTTAACTCGTACCGTGGATCCCCAGAGATCCCCGGAGATCATATGCGAAACTGTGATCGACAGAAAGCAAGATGGCGTGACGGACTTGATAATCTCAGAAAGTACTGGTCCCACGACGCCCATGATAGAGAGGTCTGGTGAATCTTGGGGAAGCTCGATTCCAAACGACGGACGCTAAAAGGCTGATGACGATGACAATAATGATGATGAAACTTCGAGGAGTACAGTGAAGTGATCACTGAGAGTTTTTTTCTGGTTTTTAATTTGGTTAAGCGGGTATCGATTAGGTTTCATTTTAACTATATTTTCTTTATTCGAGGAAAAAAATCCCATCCTGATGGAGTACAAAAGCTTAGAGCCCGTTTCGGCAGGTTTTAATTTGAAAGACTATAGGGCTGCCAATCAGAAAAGTTGATCGTACCGAACAGTGACTGTCCATTGTGTCAAGGCTTCGTTTCTCTAAAACTGTCCAATTCGGACAACTACTCTTTGGCCAGTGGAGAAGTGAGTCCTACGTGTGAGATATAAGGACTCCTTTAATTGGATTTAGACCTTGGAGGACCGGGGCACTTCAGGTTCGATGGGCTCCTCATGCACAGATATACACGGCAAATCACAAAATTTACAAATCGAAGTCCGCTTATTGCATGTAATTGGAACTGATAAGTTATAGTTACATAGAAAGGTTAAATGAATTATGAATCTTAAGTAAATACATGTGTACATGTAAATACATCCCAGCAAAAGTTTGAGTAGATTTTTAGGTAAGACAAATTTATTTTCGTGACCTGTACTCCAATTACTGCAGGCTCGAATCATAAGCAGTAATGTTATTAATCTATTTACAAACAGTTGAAGGCGATACTAAATATGAATTCCAAAATAAATTCCAAGCAGTAATTATTGATTTATTTCTTATTGAAGAAACACATTTTTTGAATATCATATTTTTGTACTGAAGTGGTCCAGGGCTATTGTCCGTTTTGTCTCGTTATAAATCCAGTCCTGTTGTCATCTCCAGTCGACGGAGGCAGCCAACTGACGGACATCGCGACTCAGTGATTGACAACCAACCTGACTGCAAGAGCAGAAAAAAAAGAGCTGGCACTGCAAGGCGGGAACTTCTTCCCGGCATCCAAACCTATATGGTAGTACCCGTGCCTCCTGCTGCAAACCCTATGGACTTGGGAATCCTGCTAAGTATTCGTTCGCAGGCCACGGGAGCTTCCCTCCAGCAGCCAGACCTTCTCCTGTAGCTGTTGTGGAAAGGCCAGCTCCTGCTGCTGATCACCTGAGGGCCTGCAACAGACGTAGAAAATCCTCCTATATATCCCTTCGTACATTAAAGACATGGCACTATTGTACTTTCAGTCATAAAAGTTGATCGTCCAGAAAAAAAAGCCAAGTGATCAGACAGCTTGGTTGGCGTCTTATTCACTTCTATCATAATAAATACATTCTCTGAATGATAGTGGAAGTCGGGCCTTTCTTTGCCTGACTTCTGGTTCGGAGGGACGAGTTATGCTCTACCAGACAAGGTGATATGGATACTGTTTTAAAAAGAAACTATACTCATTTTCTAGCTCATAGTTTTCTAAAAAAAAAAAAATGACTCTTGAAAGTCGGACACTGTTTTTATGATTTAGCAATATGACTTTCAAAGCTTAGTAAACCAATGTTATTTACAAAACAAATCATCTACGTTTGTTTACATATACCTAGTCCATTGTGAGTCGTGATGTCCAGCAGTTGTCTGACATTCTTGTTACATGACCAGCCCATTGTCATTTGAGTTCTCTAACGGATTCTATGAGGTCTCTGATCCTTGCTTTTTTCTCCCTCTCTGCAGTCTTGTGATCCCTCCACCTGATGTTAAGCCTGATTCTCTAGTGTACACGTTGCATACTTCTCATGAGCGCCTATCTTTCGTCAGGCACCATAGGTGACTATCGGGAGGATGCACTTATTGCATACCATTCTTTTCAAAACTAATGCGATTTGCTTGTTCATGAATGTTGATCTTGCTCAGCAGAAAGCTTGATAACGTAGAGTGATTCTTTGCTTGATTTCTTCTTTTGAGGTTTTTATACGAAATTGTTTTCCTATGTACATGTAGTGGCCTGCTTTCTCCAAGTTCTACTTCTCCAATTTTGATCATCCTAAATGTTTGTACATAACATTTGTTTTACTGAAGAAGTGTGACGAACACGGTAGGAAATGAAAGGGGAGAAAAAAAGTTTTATTGCTCAGTAAAAGGATAGGAAGGGAAGGAAAAAGGAGAGAAGACATTTCAGTAATTAAAAAAAAAAAAAAAAAAATAGACCGACAAATATTCTGTATTTTTAGTGCAATTTTTTTTTCAAATTGTATTCACCTTTTTTTCAGGTTTCAAAATTACAAAACTTATCAGGGAGTTCAATGTTTGAAAATGAAATTCTGTTGGTATTTACTCGGCTCATCTTACTCTAGCACAAAGCCAAGTGCGGAGCTCTCACGGAGAATGAAAATCATTACACCGTAGTAATGTTCTACTTGACTAACCTTGACTAACCTGCTAACCCCATAGCAAGCTGCTTCTAAAACAGAACTTATATCAACAGGTCTGGTTAGATATCAAATAGCAACCGTCACATGACCAATGTCTTTTGGAAGTTTGCCCTGTTGGGGGTGATCATTAATAAATTACTTTTCCAGCCCTTTGCTGGGTAGTGAACACTAAAATAAAGTCTGGATTTTTTTTTAGATTTAGGGACCGATTTAACAAACTTACATTGCAAATTGAACCCCCTTACTATTTCAGGGAGGGGAAATTTTAAAAAACAAGGTTTTTCTCTTTCAAGACAAAAGGATAAATTGTTGAGAATTTTAGCTCTCTAGCTCTATTGGGACAGCCTAAGCATGTGATAGATATATAGCCAGCCAGCCAGACCAACTTGAAAACTAAAGAAACTTCTTGCTTTTCATTACAACTTTTTGCTATTATCAATTTCTCTGCGGCGGTGAGTAAATAGCATTTATCTGAAAATAAAGAATAAGCAGTGAGATTCAAACCCACATCACCAAGGAGATCCATTATTTAGCCTGGCCAGCTCTACCTATCAAGCTACCAAGACTCAACTGGAAGACAGAAGTGCAAATAACACCCTCAAATCTATCTTTCATTTTAATCAGCAGCCATGTAAGTCAACATTTTGATAGTTTCAGAATTAAATACATTTTTTGTTTTTATTTTTTTTTTAAATCTTTATTAGATGAAGTATTATGAATTCAAAAGTATTGAAAATTTCAAATGATAATGATTTATAATACTTAGTCTGATGATAAGTAGCAAAATGACACAAAAGTCACACAATCAGTTCTCCAGGTATTTCAAATGACTGGATAGTTTCCATACAGACCTTATATATTACATGCATATACACTCAGTCATAATAAATATTTTTACCTTTATCCTAATTTTGTTTTTAGTTGGTTTCCATCACAATTTGACTCAAGCTGCAATGAGTAAATAGTGAGGATTAGAAATCTTCTGCACAGAAGTTACTGGGATAGAGGTTTGGTTTAAAGATTTGCTCTACATACCTGCGAGCCAATAAAGCCTCACCAGGAGCCTCTTCATCACTTCTTATCTGTACTGTTTTCTCACTTCCATAGATTGACAATATGCAATATGAGGTACCTTACGAAGATGAAGGCAAATAATCATTATTGATCTATGATTACTGTTTACATTACTTTATCAGATAAAAATAATTTTCGAGAGATAAGCTTGTCAGCAGAATCTGACCCAGAAGCAGTCAAAGTTTTTTTAATATTTCAACAAATAAAAAAAAAAAATAAAAAAAAGAACAACTTTCTAAATCTATGAATTCAGCCACAGAAAGGGACTTAATGCAATAGTATCTACATATCTTTCAAAATAAATGGCATGAAAATCTAGATAAATCTAGATATAATTTGAGGCAATTTAGATAAAACTATCCACAGCTTTCTATTCTCTTCATTTTCCTTCCTATCATGGATTGATGATGTAGGAATAGAATCAGTCTCCCTCTCTCTTTTCCTTTCTCTCAATCATTTTGAACTTTTCACTGGCAGTCTGAACTTGTCATTGTTGTTAGGTGAGGAAAATAAAGTCAAAACTCTGACAATCGTAGATATACAGAGTAGAGAACAACACGATACATTTAACATTAAACAATGAAAAAAGATTTTATTCAAGAATTTAAAAATATATCACAGCAAGATAAATGCACATCCAATTGATGGTCTTAGAGATTAAAAAAAAGGTGGGGTGGGGGGTTGAGCCAGAAAAAGGAAAAAAATAAATTTACACTGAAAGATATATCAAAAGAAGCCAATGTCCATTTGTGATAAGAGCAGGAAACACAAAAATATTCACATCTTTCAGAATTCCATTCAGAAGAGGATATATAATCCAACTGTACTTTTTTTTTTCTTTGAAAAACATGCAACACACACACAAAAAAGACAATACTCAGTAGATTGCATTGGGTTATTTGTTCATGGATCATACAAATAATGGCTCAGAAAAAGAAAATTCTACATGGCATTGACAAATGAATTGGTGCTATACATTCTTTTGGACCAATTCCCTTGCTAGAGTTGCCTTTATCAGAATCATTTGGTTGCTGCACCCCCAAAACCTCTTAAGGTGTCTGTCACATTCAATAACCTTCAAGAGAAATTCAAACGGAATCCTTTACATCATCCTTGAGAAGGAGCAAGTGACTTAGTGGTCAACAGCACCGAGAATGGACTTGGCGTACCGAGTTCAAACTCATGCTGAGACGGTTTGCGTTCACCTCCACTAATGCCCTTGGGAAAATCCAGTCTCAATCTCTTTCCCCATTTTAACATATCCTAGGCCAGCGTAGCAGACAAAGGCTAACCATATCCTTTTCCCCATGTCTTTCACTTACTTGCGTGAGGCCCATGTCAAACAACGGATCTTACAAAACTGATTACTTTTTTCTTTAGATGTAGTGCCGATTCCTTTACCTGTCACGTACGGCTTCCTTTCCCAGGAAATCTCATAAGTCACAACCATCAATCCTTTCTTAAGATGCAACAGCATCACCAAAGACGCGGAGAATATTTTGGCACTACCTCACCCCAGGATTGAACTCATAACTTTCAAAGAACTAGATGAGCTTTGATCTAGCAGGTATGGCCTAATACGTGAAAGTTCTGGTAAAGATCATCTTTACTTGTGGTATATCTTGCTTTCATTAACTTTATCTTTCCAAGGATTTCCGATTCTCCCTTATGATACCGTTTCGTCTGTCCAAAGCCAGTGTACAAGTCTACACTGAGTCAGAGTGCTCAAGGTGCTTAATGCCAGGATTATATGGTCTGTGGACTTCTAAGAGAAGAACTATGGGACTTATATATCCCATCAGAAACCTCCGAATATATATTGTCTACATATATCCCATGGTTTCTAGGATTGCTGGGATATCTAACTGTAATTGAAAAAAAAAAAAAGATTGGTCCCAATGATTATGAATGCTCTGCAATTACTTAAAAACTGGCCCTGGTACGAAATTGACATCAGCCAGATATATTAGTCAGCAAAGTGTCGAGTTCAAAATTTTTTTAGATCAGCAGTTCGAGAAATCTAATGAAAAAATAAACAAAAAGAAAAAAAAATCATAAATCTTTTATATAAAATGATAAATCTAAATTTAGATATGAAACATACAAATTGGCGATTCTGAAGAGAAGTAACCGAAATACTTTGAAGCCATAAAATAAGTTTAAGTGACTTTTATGGCAGGCTGCTCAACACACCATAAAGTCCAGACCCTTGCAAATATGCACCTTTGAAACAGACATCGCCCCAGAATAGATAAAGGGTTAAAATGCCAGATGGTAATAGTCTTTGAATCAAATATGTGACTGAATATCACAATATGAATCAACGGTTCTAATCTTTTTAAATTCGCTGGAAATACACCAAACGTATAAGGTAAAGGAACGAGAATAGCATTCACCAGTGGAGCAAAAGAAGGTTATTGAATACAACACAAACCTGAGGCAGATCAAAACTTTAGGATAAAAACAAAAACAAGGAAACTGGACCAAGAGAATCAATGTATAATAGAAACAACACCTCATCTCAGAAATGAAGGCCAGAGAGTACACGGCCAAAATGTAATAAAGAGAGAAAAAAAAATAAAATAAAATCAATGTATGATAGTAACAACACCTAATCTTAGAATTTTAGAAGAAAAAAAAAATGCTTTTTTTGCAATAACGCATCATGTTGATTTTGATATGGGTCATTTTTATATTGACAATTTTAAATCACTAATAGGGTCTAGATTTTTACCATTGTTCAAATAAAGTTAATCTCTATCTAAAAATACTGTTTTTCAGCAAACTTTAGATTGAAACACAAAAGCCATTAATTTAGGATTTTTTTTTGTTCTATTTTATCATAAAATATAAAATCAGATGAATACGGTGTGGTGATGGATTGATAGGAATCCGTGTAGTGTAAATTCAAGAATCAGTGTATTAAAATGTTTTATTTGAATTAAATAAGTAGAAAAAATTTACACGTGTACCGTCAATGTGACCCTTAGATAATTTTATTTGCCACTCTCAAAATTCATGTTTACATAGGAAATAAAATCTTCCCAGTTACCTGGCAATTAAATCTCCCCAATAGGCATTTAAAACTACCAATATAAAAATGTCTGATATTTAAATGGATACATGATGCATTACTGTAAAAATAGTTTGAAAGAAAAAAGAAAAAAAAGAAATAAAAAGAAGAAAAAAAGGAAAAAAAATAATTGGTGTCAAGAAAACTGAGGGAGAGTAAATCTAATTTACAATATGAACTAAATCTTCTTTTCTCAAATAACTGAATCAAGTCATTTCATACTCTGAAAACTTTTGACAAAAACATGAATCATTTTCAATCTTTTGGCAAACGAATATCTTTTTTCTTTAAGATACAACACATTGAATTTTTCTTATAATTTGGGGGGGGAAAAAAAAAAAAATACTAAAATCTAAGAGACTCTTTTGTGACATTCATTTTGATAAAACCTTCATTTATACCGGACAAGCATGCTCATATAATCAGGCTGTCATAAGTGGGTTTGTTCGAGAACCAGTAGCAGATTAATCATTAGGCTGAATAGGATCAAGTGTTAAGGTCCGGAAGGGAGAAGAGCCTGAGAGTCAAAAATAGGTTTAATCGAGTGTACACAAATATTTTAGGTGATATTTCAGAACTTTTGCATAGGGCTTTTTTTCATGTCGGAATATCACAAATAATATTGTTTTCTAAAATGAAAACCAAACGAAAAAAAAGGGCTATAATTGATTCATATAACTTTATGATATACATTTATTACATCGTATAGAGTATAACAATATAAGTTATCCAACGTTTCTTAACATCACTATACTCTAAGAATAGTCATTAACATACCAACACGTAAGGGGGGAGCATTTCTAAAGCCCAACCTAGGGGCCCCAGGTCGTAGATAAATCATCACAGTCGAGAGCAAGCATTTACTATTCTGAACGTACTTTACACAAATGCGCTAGCATCTATAGCTGTGATCACTGTCACTGACTGACGAATTGACATAGCAAACAACTCACACCATTTCCATGAAGATTCCCTCCCACTCCTTCAATCAATCTGATGTTGCTTAAGTGACATTTTATCATTATGTCATCAGAACACGGAATTCTTTTTTAGTAAGTCAGAATATAAACACACATCAATTGCTTGAATGAAATTCTATTTTACTCTGATATTAGTGTTAAATGAAGGTTCTTTCAGAGGAGAGGGCTTTTAAAGGTGGGAGCTTTGAAAAGAATGGGCTTCTAAAGGAATGGGGCTTTTAAAGGCACTAAAGATCGGACTAATGCATCTATGGTCTGACTTTCAGGGTTGTTTTCATTTTTATTTTTTTCACAAGATTGAAAAAGATTACTGGTACGGTCAAAAGTTTTTACTCAAAGTCTTAAAAGCCATGAGACAAACCACATGATTAACCACAGAGAAAATATCCACCAAAATGGTATTCAGATCATTTTTCTAAAAAAAGGGAGAAAAAAAAAAAATAGGGAGAAGATCTGCGGACATAAAACTCATAATATTGCCAATGTATTTATTATTGAGGTCATATCTTGTTTAATCCTTTCAAGATTAACCAATCAACTCATTCAGGCCGGGAGCGTATGTAGGTGCAATTTAAATTTTATCACACACATGAATGAAATGCCTGGATAAGACAGCCATTTTTTATGAGGTCACAAGACCATCATATTTGCCATAAATGAAATCCATGTCTCATAACCTTCACAATGATACATAACTTCCCATCCATTATGTCATTGATTCTTAACTCTTGGAGGAGAAGAAAAAAGAAAAAAGAAAAAAAAAAAAAAGGCCTGAATAAGTTAAGGTGCTTAATACCTGGATTAAAAAGTCAAAGTAAACTTCTAAAAGATCTATTGGAGATATATATATATATATATATATATATATATATATATATATATATATATATATATATATATATATATAGTAGTAAATAAATGACAGTGTGGAAAAGATTAGGACCTGTATTACATCTAAAAAATGTATTAAGATAACTTTATGAATTTTGCCTATATCACAAGGCTTCATCAGAAATCAAATCCTATATATATATATATATATATATATATATATATATATATATATATATATATATATATATATATATATATATATATATATATCTAACAGAAATGGTCAGGACTAGGTTATATTCCATGTTGGCTTTGTGGTGGGGAATCAGTTTAGAAAACTCCTGGGACATATCCCATGGTTTCTACAACAGCTGGAATGTATATGTGCTGTAGATCTCTTATGATAAATCTACAAGGATATTTTAGCTCAGGCATCGAACGATCAACTGGATTTTCCATCAGGAAATGACCTTTCCACTTGAAGTTACAGGTAACTTTTTCTGCATTTTTTTTTATATCATTTCTGTCAATAACTTTAAAAGGAAAGATCCACTGATTACAAAGAAAAACTCATTTATTTTCTGCAACAATCCACTCTTAACTTGATTGTTGTGGCTTTTGATCGCAAGAAGAGATCATGATGGGGAATGAGTTGGAATGTTTGATTTGGACTCACGCTCGCCACGAGTCCCTGTAGAGTAGTCACATGTCAAGTGAGCCACTCTCTGGCATAGAGGGTTGTGAGTTCAATTCTCACCAGGAACTTATTCTTTTTTCCAATTTGTGCTGCTAATTTATTTAATCACTGACAAAGGGTAATCAGCCTGAGTTGTGATAAAAATTGATAATGATTTAAAATACTTCATCTAAATTTTTAAAAATTAAAATTAGAAAAACTGTTCAGCTTATTTTGTGCCATCCTGTCGAATCTAAGATATTGCTGCATTTAGAACATGCCAACTGAGCAGCTTGTCACAGTTAATGGATTAAGCACCTTAATAGGTCAGTCTTGAATGGATTAACATATCAGATTGCAATTGTCTTCAAATCAAAGTAAGTGACCAAACATCCATGCTTAAGAACCAAGTCACACAAGTACTTCACTACAAAACAGACAGAGACAAATATCAATCAATAGGATTCAGAGTATCATACAAAGATTTTTCTTTCTAACTTTTCTGGTCACAATTTTTATGTATACTTATATTGTTTGTTTTTTTTATTCACTTACAAATTACAATTTCACATTTTACACACAATATTCTTTATACATATTTTTTGTCTTGATATTTCAAATTAACAACTTTCACAATTTTCAAGATAATTTTTTTTTATCTTCTCATTTCAAAGTCCAGATTAAGGCAACAGCAATTAGTGAATAAATTGCCATTCATTAATTTAGTCAATCCCATATCATCATCATCGATAGCTTTTCTATCACATTTGGTCAAAGGTATGGTGGAAAAAAAAAAATGAAATTTAGATAAAAACAACCTCTGTCCCATAATACTTGTTACATTTACATATAGTTTTCATACAGTAAACATGACAACTATAATGGGACTGGTAGCAAAAATTATTCAAAATACCAACTTACTTTAGAATAATGTGGTTAATGACAAAGGTACAAGGATTTCGTGAAAAGTATTAACGGAAACTGTTAAAAGCTAAAAAATAAATTTTCAAAAAGTCCAATTCCAAGGGTTGTTCAGACTACCGATCTCATTCTTCTTGTTACCATGTTTTGACCAATCTATTCTTCAGTCAACGAGCATAGAGTCCTTTACCTATGCAAGAAAATTGAATAGCCCTAATGCTTTTGGGGCACCCTGGTGGCCACAGGGCCATAAGCAGTGATTAAGTTCACTTATGCCCATCTTCAGTTCAGTATAAATTATTACAAAACTTGTCAATACTAATGTGACGCCATACTGATGAAAAATATTGTCAGCCATGCCAAGACGAAGAAGTTTCTCGCAAGATACGAGTTTTAAAATAAGAAAAAACAATCATTACAGCTCTAAAAATTATGAGAATATTAACTTTCTAAAAATGGTTTGGACACTTATGCAGACATTCATATCTTTTCAGCCATTTTCATGTGGTCTATTAAAAGAGAAAATGTTAACAAAGCAATTGATATAAGAGGTTACAGGTGATTTATATCTATACTAATATTCGTGTTTTGTATGCATAACTAACGCTTTAGAGTGAGATTGATGCCCTCGAGCCCCAACCCTGACAACTCGAATAGTTAATCCCTTCTAAACAGTAATGCAACACCCACCAGGCCGGCATCATCTTCTTGCACACACAACTGTCACTTGTGCCAACAGACCGCAATGGCCCTATGCCCATCTTGCAAAGTGGGGATGAAGCAAATGCTACATCCCCATTCCAGTTCCTTGCTGTCACAGTCCTTTCTCTTCTCCCCCCTCACCAACCCTTGCAATGTAATGAACAAATGGAAGAATGGAAGAGGGTGCTTATGTTTGAATGGTCACAAATAATCAGGAACCAGATATATGATCTTATCTAAAACACTGCTTTTTCTAAAGTAATCAATGTACAAAAATATCTTTTCACATGAAGGAATTACCCACTCCAAACACCTGTTGCTCAGAAAGTACCCTTGACCCTACCTTGTTAGTGCAATGGGGAGGTGCTGTCTGGGACATAGATCCTCAGAAATGAGGCTCTATCTCTTTATTATAAGGCAGGGGTGGGGAACCTCTGCATGTTTGAAGGCCACATCAAGATTTATTGTCTTCTAATAAGACCACACTCCAGAAAGTAGGTTTACAGCAAAATTAAAAGTTCTCAACATTTGATTAATGACCTTACAGAAATTAGTATATACTTGACAGAAATGAGAAACTAGCCTTTTTAATGATTTTTTTTATAATGCTACTAGCAAGAAAGCATTGAGATATCATGGACGCAAGAGGTTGCACGTGATTGTCTAAACGGCCACAGGTTCCCCACCCATTATAAGGGTTAACTAAGAAATAGATTATATACATATTACCCCACCTGAAACAGCCCTATTCTAGTATAATAATTAATGGAAGATAATTGTTTTATTCATGGGCATGTACCCAGAATGTGCCCAACAATTTTCTATAAGATCCCGAGTCTGTTGACTGACTATTGTTATACCAAAATATAGAATCCAAGCAAGAATAAGAAGAGCCTTTTGCTAGTGGCCAAAAAAAGAATTATCAGAAACAACAGGAACTGAAGTGACCTGCTTTGGTCATGGGATAGGCTACCTAGTATTATTCATGCAAATTTAATTCTTGGGCTCGATGACGGAAATGAAACCTTATCATGAAATATACAAAATTCACCACTAACCCATTAACTGTAGAAGGGGATGAAGAGTAATAGTTTTCACTGCAAGACAAAAGCTCTAACTCAAAGGTAGAACCAAGTTACAATCAGTGGCATAACTTGGGTGAAGCATGCAAGAATCTCTATTAAAGTAAGTCGAGTCATTCTGGGATTGTGAAAGAATACTATTACCGTTTTTTCCTATACTATCATTAATGTTTTCAATTTTTCTGTGTGACAATTTCATTTTTTGACTCTTTGACCACACAAACTTACCCACCCAGTTGCCCTGTACCCCAACCCTACCTCTCTTTTTTAGTTCATGGCAAGGTTACCAAATTAAAACATGGCAGTGGAGCGAAACAATACATGAAAACAGAAAGCCAAACATTTGATACTTATGTTGCAAAGTGTCATTGGTGACAGAGAAGGAAAGTCAAATAATAAAAAGAGGTTAAGATGAAAGAGAGAAAAGAGAGAAAAGAACAAGATGAAAATGATAGTAGAAAAGCCAGGAGCCAACTGCGGTTTGTTACTTGGAGCTAAAATTGTCTTCAAAATCAGCTAAATCTTTCTATTTCCAGCTGACCTTTTTTAGCTAACAACATAAAGAGAAAAAAAATGTTTGGACATGGGTGCAATTTCAGTGCTTACCATGGGCACTATTTTCCATACGGATGCCCCTGATTGCCATCAATCACAAAAGAACGAAAATTTTATTGACTTTGGCATAGAACAGCAATGACAGAAATTCCTGTCATTTGCAGTTGTTGGATCAATTTCCCTACCTGGGACCAGCCATTCCACAACTTGTCTAATGACTCCATATAACTTATATATGTAGATATAACTAATCAGAATAAGAAAAAAAAAATTAATTTAATTAAAAAAAGGCTGGTGAGTAAGAATCATAAATTGGTGAGAAGGTTTCACACAAAGTCTATCAATCTTGACAAAACAAATATTTCAAAATATGAAAAAATAAAACCTAATATAAGAGGTCTGGTCAGACACTCAATAGGAATCATCATGTGACCAATGTATTTTGGCAGTATGCCGCTCTGGGTATGATCAATCAAAAATTTGGAATAAGGGGTAATCAATGGATAAATTACATTTACATTTTTTGCATTTTGTTGGATCAGTAAAAAGTTCGAATTTTCAAAAACCAAGCGGGCACAAACTAGCGACCAACTTAGCACAAACTTTGAAAAACCTATTTTGGAGGTGAATTTTGAAAAAACAAAATAAAAGGTTTTTTCAAGACATAATAAGTAGATGTTTGAATTTTCAGCCCTCTAGCTCCATTGCCGCTGCCTGTATGTGTGATATATAGCCAGACAGACAAACCAGCATAAAACCTGAAGAAACCTATTTTGACAGTAAACATTAGAACGACAAGTACATTTGATAAAAAAAACAAGTTGGACTTGGTCCACATCGCCACATACACAGTATGTGTTAATATACAAGGTCTGTCCAGAAAGTATCCAGACATTTTGAATAACTCAAGAACCAGTTACGCAACCGAGATGTAAGAGGGAAACTAATCAGAGGAGACCTAACTGCATATGCATGAACAGACACGTCCATGTGGTGTTACTCAGTTAGCAAAGCAATACAATTGAGTGAGCTTGTGTACTGCCTGACCGCCGCAATCCTAGAGACCAAGCAAGCAGTTCTTCCTATCTCATGCAGGTTATTTATTGGCAGAACAATGCATTATCCCCAACTGTTAGCCCCTACCCAGTCCAGATTCTCACCATTGAAAGGAAGGGGATTCCAGAGATTCCAAAGAATGTGACAAGACAGCTGAGGAGTATACTGAAAGAGGACTTGTACGCTGTTTTTAAAAGTGGAAGGGATGCTGAAATAAGTGTTTGAGATCCCCAGGGGAGTACTTTAATTGGTCCAGGATGCCATTGCTTAAGGAAAGCTATTTTTTTGTTACTATGGCTGGATACCCTGCAGACAGACATCAGATGTATAGATAGCTCAAAAATAAGAAAATTAAACCAAAACATTACAAGTAAATACTGATAATCAATAAGGGATTTTAGCTGAAATAAATTCAACTGGAATTCAAAATCCAGAAACAACAGTGGCAAGTTGATTGAATCTTTTATAAGCCTATGCACCGATGGCCATTTTGTAAATTTTACGTACAGATTTCAGTGTATTATAATATCTCTTCATCAGTCATTATGAAAACTTCAGAATTTCATTCACCAATGGGTGAATTTGGAAATAGATAAAAAATTCAAAAAAACTCAAAATATTTTTTTCTCAAAAAGTAAAGAGAGGATTCTCTTTTTTGCAAAACAAGATGGTGGACAAAAAAAAAAAAAAAAAAAGAAGCTAATATCATCAACCAGATTGGAGAGCATTCCCATGTATGAATTAGAATCACGCATAGCTGTGAATCTTGTCAGTGTGACTAGCATTCGAAGGAAAGAACCAAACTGATCAGTATATTAGCTAATATTTCCTGTTCGCAATCAAGGTCATTAAATAATAGAGACCAACTTTTTTCCTTTCACCTGAAGAAAGTTGTCACATGGATTGGCTGAAACATTCTGGTTACAATAGTGCACACTAATATAAAAGATAAACTTTGAATTGAAATTTTTTTTTAAAACTATTTCTATCATTACACTGTGTCCAATGCACTGGTACTATGACTAGGGAGTCAACTAGCAAAACTAGCAGAGCTTTATATGGATAATTATGGAGCTTCAATGAGTTAAAGTGTGCAATAATCCTGCACTAACCCTTGTAAAACTATTCATCTCATCGTATGGCATATATAACAAGCAACAAAAAGGTTAAGTTCAATTATCTAAACAACTCCTGGGAAAAAATTCTGGAATGTTTTTATTTTGATCAAGTGAAATTAACTTCACAAACTGGTTCGTTATTTTGTTTCAGATTTACTAAAGATACAGTCCAACAAGCCATGCAGAGATGTTCCTTATGGGTAATCTTGCCAGTCCTAAGCCCAGGTAAAGGAGAAAGTTTGGTTGTGGGGCTAGCAACTCAATCCAGTAAAACTTACTTGATACCGAGACAGCAGCATCATCATCATCATCATCATCATCCCAGTGAGAGCCTGCTCAGGTGCAGATTCCTCTCCAGAGGGGCTAGTTACGCATGCTGGTGAAAGCATACAGAAAACCCAGTTCGACCGAACTACCTCCTGAAGACAAAATCCCAAACCAGGAAAGGACCCGGAACATCAGCAAGTGGTATAATGGAGTCCATTGGGAAAGAGAAGAGTTGGGAAGTCAAAGTGGACCTAGAGAAGATCAGTTGAGAGTGAAGCGAAGGCGGTTGAAATTATGCTGGCCAACTGAGGGGTAGGTGCCCAAAACCAAATCCACTGGTATGTTCTGGTTGTGGCCCTATGCTCCAGCCAAGGAGAGTTGTCCAGAACAGAGTTGACTGGTTGGGGTGTTATGGCCCTATGCCTCACAAGGAGTTTACAGGAATAAACAGACAAATACAATCAAATAGATAAGAGCTATATAAATCAGCAATCAATGAGATTTGAACCCTCAATTAGGCTATAGTATCCTAGAGTTTAGACTGGTATTATTCATTCTGTAGCAGTTTCCCAAACACTGCAGTGCTGGGATAATCAATGAATCCGAAAGACGAAGGTTTAACATTATAACATCATTGATTAGTAAGATAACATTTTACAAATACCCTAATGTCTAATCATGATTTATAAACCTTGTGAGTGAAGGAGATTTTTCTGTTTATTAAACTGGTGATGGGATAAGGTGGGAAGATTTATCAGGGTCTTCATAATTCGTGAACAACACGACTAAGTCAAACCTGCCAACCTCAGAAGTTATCAGATGAGGAAAAAATAGGGAGAAATGAACAAAAATAAGGAGATTTCCGAAAAAAAATGAACACCAAGTTTTAAAAGCACAAAATAGTATATTTCCTCAACAAATCTTTCAAAAAATCCGAAAATGAACGGTTTTTATTTGTAGAGAAACTTTGTTGCGGCAGATTTTGCCTCTTCCTATCATTCTTTCCATGGTTTCCTCTTGTGAAAGTGTGAGTTTGACTCGAGATGTTTTGATTTCACTGCTAGAATCAAAAGATAATGAACCATCTCAGCATAGACTTGAACAGCTATCTGTTTTGTTTTCAAATAAAGGAGAAGATGTTCAAATTTTAAAATACCGAGAGACAACAACAAGATATTGGGAGATGATATTTGAAATCAGGAGAGTTGGCAGGTCTGCCAAGTTACCAAATACAATAATGGATCGAATAATTTGAGCAGAGTTCAGTCATTCTTTTCAAATGAAATTGATTTCACATCAGATTATATTTTCGCTCAACATCTTACTATAATTTGAGAAATTTATGTGGGTGTCTATGCACTGAGATAAGTTGAAAATTGGCCATTATACAAAGCTGATATTGCCATGTACATTAGTCAGCAAACCAGGCATTGCAGTGTCGAGTTCGAAGTAGTTTCAATCAACATTTCAAAAAAGAAATTCAATGGAATTAAATAAAAACTCACAAAATATAGATCTTTTATCAAAAATTACAGATCTAAATTCAGATATTTTACATCTGAATTGGCAACACTGAAAAGTAATTGAAATACTTTGAAGCCATGGTTTCGTATGACTGATAGGAAATTATTTTACATGACTACTGTGGCGGGCTACTCCACACACCATAAAGTTAGTTTGCTTCAAAACACGCACGTATTTGCATTGCCCTTGTTAAAATAAATTTGTTACAAATCAATAATACTTAAATATTTATTAATGTCTCTTGATCAAAATGAAAGATTCTTGAAAATATAATTTACACTTTCTTCAATACTTAAATCTTAAGACAAGTAACATTTTGAAAATGTATTCTAAAATGTCTTCAGGGAGATACTCAAACATCAAATAGTTGGAATACACAGTCTGTCCAATAGGTACTGAGCCATTGTTTTAGACCTTGAGAAACAGTAGCATAGACTTGATGTAAGTGGGCAACTAGAGTGGACCTCAATGAACATGTATGAACAGACAAACTCCCATCAGGTCATTCGATCAACAGTTACACACTATTGAGTGAGCTTGTGTACTGTGTGGTCGTCACATCCAGAATGAATGAGTACGTCCATTCTTCATGTCTCGTACATGGTTTTGGGGCAAAACATTGCCTCACCCACGATTGTTAGCCTCGCCCCACCTTCAGTCCAGACTCTCGGCAGCTTCTGACTTTTTTGCCGTTGAAAAGGAGAAAGAGACAAGGCAGCTGATACCGATCCCAAAAGAGGACTTCAGAGACTGTTTTTGAAAAGTGGAAGAGATGCTGGGTTTAAGCGTTTGAGGTCCTGAGGTTAGTACTTTGAAGAGTACTAAACAGATAGGCTACTTTTCGTTAATATCAAATGGCTGGATAGTTTGCGGACAGACCTCATATCTTATTTAAGCTCCCAAAGCAATTGTAATCCAACATTATTATATTTAAATAATAGTTACAATGTTTGACACAGGATTGTCTAATGCTTCATATAACAATTATACTAAAAATGAATGCATAAATAATTGGCTGTATCGAAAGCATTTTCGTTTGTTACAGACCTTCACTCCAAAGCTTATTTCATGTATATATCAAAAGACTACCTATGACTCCACTATATCATTAATATCATTATCATATACATATATTATCGTTATCGTTATCAATATTAATCAGCTGTGCCTTTTGTTTCAGATATTATAATGACCAAGACAAGTTTAACATTACATAAGCTCGAAAAAAAATCCAAAATACACAGGTCTGGTTAGTCACGGAACACTTTTTGGCAGCATGCATGTTGCGAATGATCAATTAAAAAAATTGGGAAAAGAGGATGATCAATGAATAAGTTACTTCTCTTGCCTCTTGTTGGGCAGTGATCAGAAAAAAAGACTGAATTTTATAAAATAAAAAAATAAAATAACATGAATGCTGCTGGACACAAACTAAGGAACAATTTAGCAGAAAGTTATACTGTAAAATCACCCCCCACCTAAAGACCTATGGAGGGGGGGGAACTTTAAGAAAAAAAAAAGATAAAAGAAAAAAGTAAAGAAAAAACAAAAGTTTTTTTTCCAGACATTTTGGAGAGAGGAGCTGCAACTTGCTACCCCGTTGTTTGAATTTTCAGCCCTCTAGTTCCATTGGTGTGGCCCGTATACATAATACATATTCATGGGTGTTTGCAGGAAAGATTGCCAAGACAGAAAGTCAGTGTCGCAAACTCAAAAAATATTTTTGCGCTGGTTTAACAGCTAAAAATCGCCAAAAAGATGCCAAAAATGGCCCAAATGTTTAAGAATGCTAATTTAGGTATTTTCACACTGCCAAATTTTTATTTGTCAAAGACGGAGAATTAACATCCATGCATAGCGAGCCAGACCAGCTTGAAAACTGGAGAAACCTATGTTGACAGTTTTGGTTGACAGTTTCTAATATAGGATCTCTCAAAATGTTGACAATGAACACGAGTTGATTAAAAACTTTTGATACACCTCAGTGTAATTGAAGATTGCAAAAACTGACAGTCAACATTTACATAAGTTCACTCAACGACTATTTACAACCACAGTAGATAATAATACACAATAATTTTTTTCCCCAAAGTAGACAAAACAAAATCCTGTATACTGTAATCATGGTTAGGCTTTTCACAACATTTAAATATATCTTTACATCAGTGAAAGTCTCACCACAAACACACAATCACATTGAGGCTTCAAATTTCAGAAACTTTTTTTTTTGTTTGTTTTTTTTTTTCAGTTTTTTGGGTGGGGGGTGCAATATTCTACCGAATATTGACAGAAAAATTATTGTTCAGTATATATGCACCACATTACAGAAAAAACAAAATTTTAAAAAATTGACTTTTTTTTTCTTTTTTTAAATCAATATATATATATATATATATATATATATATATATATATATATATATATATATATATATAAGACATAAATAAGGAGGGGAGCAGAGGTAGTACTTAAGAATAAGAAAAGGAAAAAAAAAAAGAAAAGAAAGAAAAGAAAAAAAAATCAGTTGAATTTGGTTTCCAAAGTCCAAATATAAGAAACAATATAATTCAGTGATCTTGAAGTAATATTTTCTTTTCTTCTTCAACTTATAGCACTCTGTGTTCACTGAGCAAAAAGTTTTTCCTGCCACAGCAGGCGACTCCAATAACCAAACACTAACGTGTTTAAATTTTGTAGTTGTGTTGTCATGTCAATCTCATTTTGATTTAAGTCATGCATGAACTGACACACAAGTTACAAGCTCTTAAAGTTACTGAGTGCACAAAATCTTGGCACCTTTGAAAAACAATACAGAGTACTAAAGATTAATCTTTTAGTCATACAGCCAGAACACTTGGTATTTTATGGTTTCAAATACAAGGAACTGGATATACTGAAATACGCAATACTGAGGCATGATGGTCTTTTCACTTTTTGTAAAAACCCACATTCTATAATAATTTTCAGGAGTTTTAGTTTCTTAATTCAAACTATACACATTTTTTTTTCCATTTGACAACCAGCATTTTATTCAATATATCTATAGGTCAGGGATTACTCCACTCTGCTAGTACCATGTAACCCAGAACAATTCATCGCATGTTACTTGGAGAGGAGATTAGTACCGTCAAGTAACAGCCATAAAAAGATAGTAGAGTGCTGGGGTGCCATCCAGAGTACTAAGTCAAAGGTCAGGCTAAAACTTGATTTAATATATCTAGAAAATTTACTACAATCTGGTATTGGGCTGAGCTCACAGAAACTAAGCATGTATTTGAGCTGACTCTACAGTGCTAGCTTTTACAAATAAATGGGGCTTTTGAATTTTGAATCACCACCTACGATGGAAGGCTAGCTACAGTCCATATTTGGTACAGTCGATTATGGTACGTTTATCATAGATTTTAAAAGTAAATGAATAGACTGACCAGAGAATACAAGGTTGAAGGAGGCCTGCAAAGAGAGTTGCTCCCTGCCATATCATAGTCTATGGATTATTCCAGTAAACTCCTTGTGGAGAATGGGGCTGCAACTACCTTGCTGCAGTTTCTATAGGGTGGGGATGCTAGTCCCACACCCAAATCTCATCCTTTAGCTAGGCTTGGGACCAGCTATGGTGACTGCCAAGCTGTAGGTTTTTCTGTCAGAGTAACCTTCTTTTAGAGGGACTGCTTTGCAGGGCTAAAGGGCTCCAACTGCCCTGCTATTTACTCATAGCTGCAGGGGGGAGAAATGGATTCATGCCTTTCTCAATGGCATGAGTGTAAAGCGAACATAAACAGCCTCAGCTGAAACTCAAACTAAATTTGTCACAACTCACCACACCATCATAATGTTTGGTAATAAGAATTTTTGAATATTGCTTTTCATTCTTTAGTCAATATTTTATCTATTCTCACCTATTTGGAGCCAACTAACATTTTATCAAATAATTAATCTATTGATCATGACCAACAGGCAATGGGGGATTTCTTTTTTTTTTTTTTAGGGGGTTGGTTTTTCCCTTTAACCATCATGGCTGGAGTATCCCTATAACCATCATGGCAAAGTTTTTTTTTTTTTTAGGGAGTTAATTAACAATACTTTAAACCTCGAAACTTACAAAATCAATTTTGGTCTTTTACTTATAGAATGGTACAAATAAATATTGTTGAATGTATTTGGTTTGTGCTCTTAGAAACTTTAGCAAATGAAGTGTTTTCAAGGTGAGCTAAAAAAAAGATCCATTCTTCCACAAAATGTTTTCACTGGAAACCAAAAACTTCGACAACTTTACACTCAAAGTCCTCCATGGAACACAGTGGGGCGTTGTCAAATGTCTCCGTCTTCTCTGTACGACAGTGAATAAGGTTTTCATCCAACATGATAGCATTACCGCCTCTGAAAGTAGAAAAAAGAATAGAATATAGATTATCTATATATATATATATATATATATACATACATATATATATATATATATATATATATATATGCACACACACACACACACATATACATACATACATGAGAGAGAGTCTAGAAAGCTCTGCAGCTTTAAACATTGAAAATAAAAAAATATTTTCAAAAATTTTTTTGTGTAACTTCAGTCGCCTATTTACAAATATCTGTCAATGCAATCTATGTAATTTTATGTAGGGTCTTTTCTGTTTTATATGTACTTTGTAATTATGGTACAATGTATAAATTGTCTCTTTTTGGAATCATCAGTTGTTTACAATGTAATTGTTTCAGGGATTTTAAAAATAAAACAGTCATATCTTATAAACATATATGTATATATAAATTTTTATATATAAAAATCACAATTGGAAGGTGAAGTGAAAAACTCAAAAGATAGGAGTTACATCTTGAAATTTTTTATTATTATTCCATGGGTGCAGCTCACTGGATTTTGACAGAGGCCAGCCATCTTTTTCAGAGAAAAATATTTGCTGTAGTTCCACAGAGAAAAAAATATGCCGTTCACATTTTGATGCTGAAGAGGAGAATGTGAAAATTTCTGTTTGGTTGTTCAGTAGGAGTAGAAGACGAAGTGTTAGTATCTGTGTAATTGAGGGGGACATTTGGTTTGTAATGAGATGGGTCTGTGAGAGCCAGGGTCAAGGGGTCATATTTTTCATGTCTCTGTGGGTGTTTGGCTTGTCCACACCACCTCTCCATCTTAAAATAGAAATAACAAAATCCACCTTTCCCAGAGAAATGACCATTCCAGTCCATTACTAATTATTTTCAATTACTCAAATATACATAACTTTTTCATTCACTCTAATACCAAAAATCAAAGAGAGTCAAAATGAATCTTGAAAACAAATTTTAGATCAAATGCATCAAAGAAATCTTTCCAGTCGTTCATGTTGGTGAAGTCAAAAAGTAAGGGGAAGCTACTCTTACTTGATGAATTACAAAATTTATTTTTATTATTCATATCTGTTTCCCCTATCAGATGTGGCAGTTGTGCAGTAAAGAACACAGGAAAGAAGCAAGACTGATGTATATATGTATGTATACTAGACATGAGACTAAAACTCAAAAATATCCATCCAGATATCGAGAATCTGGCAGTATAGCATCGAACAAAAGGGGGTCACATTGAATCAACAACAAAACATCAGTTTAATTTCATTAAGATTACTTTGAATTATAACTTAAAGGGGGCAATAAGCAGAGTTGCCAATTTAGCACTTTTTTCTCTGAATTTAGCACGTTTTTTTGTCAGCACACAAAAATTAACATTTAACAGTATATTTTGCCTATACTAAGTACTATATTTGAGCAATTTTTCTTTGCCACAAAATGGCTGACTGCTTTTCAGTGCGTTTTCAGTTTTTGACATGTTTTTAGGTTGAATAGAGCAAAAAACCTTTGAGCTGGAAACACTAACAGTAAAGGAAGAAAATTTGAGAAACCCTGTTCTAAATAACTGAATAAAATAATTAGCAATGTTAAAGGTGAGCAAAAAAAAAAATTAAAAAAAAAAAATATGGAAGATTATTTTCACTTACCCTCCACCAACGATGAGAACAGAACTATCTCCAGCCATAAACATACTCGCAGCATTCCGGGCAATATCTGGACGATTGTAACCAACCCACGGGTATTTTTTACGATGTGGTAGTAAGGTAAATAAAAAGGTTTCTCCTGTGCCAAAATAGGAAATGTTCTTGGTACTTTGTTTCCGATTTTCCCAACTATTCGAACAAAATGCTCCAAAAACCTATTTGAAAGAAAAGAGAAGAAAAATTTTTTAATTTCCCATCACAAAAAAAAAAGAAAGAGAAAAAAAAAAAAAAAGGACTGGTTAGTCAATCAATAGAAAATGTCTTTTGGCAGTGGTGATCAATTAAAAAATTTGAAAAAGGGATGATCAATGAAAAAGTTAGTTCCCTTGCCTCTTGTCGGACTGTGATCACTGAAAAGATCTGAATTTTTAAAAAAAGAACATGTGAATGTGCCAGACACAAACTAAGGGATCAATTTATCATGAACTGAAATTGTAAATTAAACTCCATTATCAATTATTAACCCATGGGGGGGGCTAAAAATACTTTTTTTCCCAGACACAAGTTATTAAAGTTTAAATTTTCAATCCTCTCTCTCTCCATTAATGCAGACAGTATGGGCTACAGTTAGCCAGCCAAATCCATTGAAAGACTGAAGAAACCATAGATGATAGTTTCTAATGCAATCCATCTCTTTTTTGCCACTCACTTTTCAGGCCCTAATTTCCCTCTATTTGGCTTTGTGCAGTACTACATACTGGACATAAATAAAAGAAAGTAAAGCTGCAATCAGCAGCAGCCATTTTATCTGCTCTTCCTGCTGCTTGCTTGGTCAATTGCTAACCTAATTTCAGCCCATATTCATTCGATGTTAGGTTAGCCAAACTTATGTGCTACTTACCTGTCTACCTCCAGGATTGACATTCAAATCACTGTGGGGCTCCATTGATTAGTAACCATCAACTAAAACTGTCAACATAGATTTCTACAGTTTTCAAGTTTGTATGTATCACAGATACAGGCCACATCAATAGAGCTATAGGGCTGAAAATTTCACCATTATTTCTTCAAAAAAAATTTTTTTTGTTGTTTTGAAAATCCCCACCTCCCCATAGGTTTTTAGCGGGGTGTTCAATTTGAAATGTAAGGACTGTTTCTATTGTGTTACTAACCAGACCTGCTTTATACATCTGTGTGCTTTAGCATGACAAAAACCAACAAACAAAAAAGTGACAACGCCTTTTTCAAATATTGGTTGCTAAGATCAATTGAATGATCAAGAGAAGAAAAAATCTATACAACAGCTGATACCAAACGGCATCAAATTTTATGGATCCATTACATCACAACGTTGTACACAAACAAAGATCACCATTGTAAAGCAATGAGATGAAAATATAACCGAGTTCATATAACTGAAACAAATTAATGTTTTCACAATATGGAGGAAGTCAATGAAAAGAAATTCGGACACGTCACCCACAAGCACATGCCTCTGCCAACGCCATTTGTCAGGGGAGTTAATTCTGCATTGATCCATCCAGAGATATAATCACTTCTTATAACTGAAACAAATTAATGTTTTCACAATATGGAGGAAGTCAATGAAAGGAAATTCGGACAGGTCACCAGAAAGCACATGCCTCTGTCAATGCCATTTGTCAGGGGAGTTAATTCTGCATTGATCCATCCAAAGATATAATCACTCCTTTTGTAGACCATAGCCAATCATTCCACAAAATTTAATTGAAATTCATTCAGAACTTGTGGCGATCTGTGGACAGATGTAAACTTTTGGTGATATTGTCCGGAGAGTCATACATGAATGTATTCAAATGGAGAATTCTCTCGATCTTAAAAGGATTCCTAGATCCGCCCTAAAATTTAATCACTTTTTCTTTACCCTATTGCCCATCCATCTAGAAATTTCAATTGGAATCATCCGGTACTTTTGATGACATCATACGGACAGACGGAAAGGTAGACAGAAAGGGTCAACCAAATACAAATACCTCCCCGACTTTGTTCTAAAACTTGTACCAGTCAAATTTCCCAAACTCAGCCAGGTTGGGACCAGTGCCAAGCCGACTTTTGAAATTTGCTGACTTTAAGAAAGTATAACATTTATTAACTAATCATTTAAAATACTCTGGATGTGTACAAAGCCTGACACACTAATGACAGGTGACTTCAAAAACGAAACAAAATATCCGTAGTTTTATTGAGTATCACATTATTGGAAATCACACAACTTCTGCGGGTTTTGGAAGTTATCTATTTTAGGAAATTCAACCTGTACTACCTCCGTCTTAAAATAGTCATTTACCTCTGCTAAGGTCTTTCTCTACAATATCTGTAAAAGATATTTTTTTAATTCTTTTTTCAAATTTATCCTTGGATGAAGTATTGCAACATTATTACCAATTTGAATGGCTGAAAGATTGAAAACAGTCAGGCATATACTGGACCTCTCTGGCTAGAGGGCGAGAGTTTGATTCTCACTGTAGGCTTGCTCTGTCTAATTGTTGCATATATATATATATATATATATATATATATATATATATATATATATATATATATGATTTGCCTAATGAGGCCCGGAGAGGGCAGAAACATGAGATAGTTTGTGAAGTGAATCCACATTCTACTATTTATATATATTTACTGAACGATATGGAAAATAGTGTTTTAATAAAGTTTAGTATACTGGCAGGTTTCGCCTTTTAACTTTGTCAAAGCAGTAATTTTAAATGAAACAATAGTAAAAAATTGTTCCATTTAAAATTATCAATTTGAAAAAGCAAAAGATAGATATAGATAGATATAGCTATTTAGATATAGATAGATATAGCTATATAGATATATCTTGGTTTATTTCATCTATTAGTTATTACCCATTAAAAGAAACCAACAGAAAAGAAAAAAAAACTTTACCTCATTTGAAGTTGTTTTAATGACAATTATAGTTGGCTCATATTCTTCAGTCTTTGCATAAAGGGTCTTCAGACTGACTCCATGTTCTTCAGACGTGTATAACAGAATTGGTTGGCAAACAGCTGATCGGGCAGGTAACCAACTCCAGATAACATAGAACTGAAAAAGACAATCACAATGAAAGAAGTACAGTTATAAGTCAACTTAAGTCCAATCACAGCTTAAAAAAATGGGTGTTAGCAGAAAAAAATTGCCAGGACTGAAACGCATTGTTGCCAACTAAATGAATGTTTTCATGCAAGTTAGTCAGCCAAAAAGTGCTAAAATGCAAAATTTGAAAAAAAATATCCAAAAAACATAGAAATTATCCTAAAATGGGTTTTTAAAATGGCCAAAATCACGCTAATCTAGCAATTTTCGCACATCTAAATTTTTATTTGTCAAAGACGGAATTCAGCCCAAAGACAGAGATTTAACATCCATGCTTAAATCCATTCACAGCGGGAGATGGTAATGTCAGCCATTGCTTCTCTAGGGCCGAACTGTAAATGACCAAAATTTCCATCATGTTATTGTTAGCTTGTTAGAGAAAACACAGAGTATACGTCATGTTTGTTTCAAGTTCTCCAGACCAAAAAGGAGAAGATAAAAAAACAGACACCTTGCTAGGTTGACAAAAACAAAAATATAATAGATGGCATTTGATCCTTTCTCTCAAGAAAGATGAGGAAGATGTGTGGACAATACAGAGTTTCATGCATATATATAATGTGTACGTTGTATCTTATGTTGTGCAGTGCATATATTTCATTTCACTCGACAATAGATGACTTAGGCCCAGCATATGATCACAAAATCAACACATGAAAGCAATTATATATATATATATATATATATATATATACACAGATTTATTTGGAGTATAGCTCTCATCTTGATAAGTTGTCTCTCTTATTTATCAAAAAAAAAAAAAAAAAAAGAAAAGAAAAGAAAAGAAAAGAAAGTGGAGGATTTTAAGTCCCCTTCTGATTGGAATAATCATTCCAGGTTTAAGATCTTTAGAAAAAGAGGCATTGAAAGATACCCCCCAGCCGCCGGGTACAGACAGCTTATGAAAGGTTTTCAAAGGAATGTTCTACTTTCACATCTTTCAGTTATCATTAGTCTTCATACAAACGAACGCATTTGGTTCCCATGAACACAGATATTTTCCAAAGGAAAAGAAAATGGGAAATAACGCAACTAATATATTAAAGAATTATTTGACCATTTGAAATTGTACCTTAAATCTAATTGTAAAGGATATAATTTAGTTTTAGGGTCGGTGTTGGAAGTCATAAAAAAAATTTTTTAAATGATTAAACATTTTTTTTTATGATAGTAAAATTAAAAAGAATATGGCAACTTATACTGAAAATTTATTGAGCAACCCTGAAACTAACCCTGATATTAAACTATATCCTTTATAATTAAATGTTTTGTTTTCTTTTGTTCCTTGATATGTTAGTAGCAGCAGCTGCATAAGTCAGTATTATTTGTTACCTTCTTATAGCGTTTTACTTTACAAACCAGTAACAAACCTTTACCTTATAATCTTTGTTTTTTATCTCATGTTTTGACAAACATAACTGATGACAATTATTTTTAATCATCAACATTTTGATCAATAAATATACAACTGCCATTTTCATTCATTTTTTTTTTTATTACCATCTAAACATATTATCTAAACATTATAAACATACATGCTAATATATTGTTTGTTTGTCACTCACACATCTCATCGGTTAATTTGCGAAATAATGATGACATAACAACAAATATCACACTATAGAAACTCTTAAAACTTTGTCTGATCACCCTTTGAAGTTGAAAGGTTTTTTTTTTAAACTTGAAATTAGGATACTTGAATTACTAAAGATAAATTCCCTAATAAAATAGCTTCAGGCTCCTTGCTGCCAATCTATACATAAATAACCATCATTTTTAGGGTATATCATACAATCTACATTGAAAATATGTATTCAACATTAAAATTCTCATCAATCCAAGTGATAAAAATGTATGAAACAAATTCTTTTTTCAAATTACAAGCTGATCAGGGGAACATTTACTAAGTATATTGTATTTATCTAAGCTTCCAATATTCTTCCATATATTTCAGCAGATAACAACCAAAATTGCCCTATTGATTTATTAAAGTTATTCTCAAAATTATTTATACCTGTACCACTTTTTAAGTAAGATGATATTCCTGTGTTTCAAAATTCTTTGTGAGAAAACATAAATTTGCTTTTGAAACTTAGTGCGGTTATTTTGCACTTTAGTTGTGCAATTCAAATTTTTTTGTGGGCTTTACTAGTGACAAAACAATAGAATCTCCAGCTACAAACTAGTTTAATTCATTACTACTTACCACTACTAATGAGAGAATAGAGAGAGAAACAATGGAATAGGAAAAGAGAGGAGGAGGGGGAGAACAGAGAGGGGAGAGAGGGCATGAAGAACGGAGAGGGGAGAGAGGGCATGAAGAACGGAGAGGGGGGAGAGGGCATGAAGAACGGAGAGGGGGGAGAGGGCATGAAGAACGGAGAGGGGAGAGAGGGCATGAAGAACGGAGAGGGGGGAGAGGGCATGAAGAACGGAGAGGGGGGAGAGGGCATGAAGAACGGAGAGGGGGGAGAGGGCATGAAGAACGGAGAGGGGGGAGAGGGCATGAAGAACGGAGAGGGGAGAGAGGGCATGAAGAACGGAGAGGGGGGAGAGGGCATGAAGAACGGAGAGGGGGGAGAGGGCATGAAGAACGGAGAGGGGGGAGAGGGCATGAAGAACGGAGAGGGGGGAGAGGGCATGAAGAACGGAGAGGGGGGAGAGGGCATGAAGAACGGAGAGGGGAGAGAGGGCATGAAGAACGGAGAGGGGGGAGAGGGCATGAAGAACGGAGAGGGGGGAGAGGGCATGAAGAACGGAGAGGGGGGAGAGGGCATGAAGAACGGAGAGGGGGGAGAGGGCATGAAGAACGGAGAGGGGGGAGAGGGCATGAAGAACGGAGAGGGGGGAGAGGGCATGAAGAACGGAGAGGGGAGAGAGGGCATGAAGAACGGAGAGGGGGGAGAGGGCATGAAGAACGGAGAGGGGGGAGAGGGCATGAAGAACGGAGAGGGGAGAGAGGGCATGAAGAACGGAGAGGGGAGAGAGGGCATGAAGAACGGAGAGGGGGGAGAGGGCATGAAGAACGGAGAGGGGGGAGAGGGCATGAAGAACGGAGAGGGGGGAGAGGGCATGAAGAACGGAGAGGGGGGAGAGGGCATGAAGAACGGAGAGGGGGGAGAGGGCATGAAGAACGGAGAGGGGGGAGAGGGCATGAAGAACGGAGAGGGGGGAGAGGGCATGAAGAACGGAGAGGGGGGAGAGGGCATGAAGAACGGAGAGGGGAGAGAGGGCATGAAGAACGGAGAGGGGGGAGAGGGCATGAAGAACGGAGAGGGGGGAGAGGGCATGAAGAACGGAGAGGGGGGAGAGGGCATGAAGAACGGAGAGGGGGGAGAGGGCATGAAGAACGGAGAGGGGGGAGAGGGCATGAAGAACGGAGAGGGGGGAGAGGGCATGAAGAACGGAGAGGGGGGAGAGGGCATGAAGAACGGAGAGGGGAGAGAGGGCATGAAGAACGGAGAGGGGGGAGAGGGCATGAAGAACGGAGAGGGGGGAGAGGGCATGAAGAACGGAGAGGGGGGAGAGGGCATGAAGAACGGAGAGGGGGGAGAGGGCATGAAGAACGGAGAGGGGGGAGAGGGCATGAAGAACGGAGAGGGGGGAGAGGGCATGAAGAACGGAGAGGGGGGAGAGGGCATGAAGAACG
Organism: Thysanoteuthis rhombus; assembly: GCA_963457665.1. Taxonomy (NCBI): domain Eukaryota; kingdom Metazoa; phylum Mollusca; class Cephalopoda; order Oegopsida; family Thysanoteuthidae; genus Thysanoteuthis; species Thysanoteuthis major. The sequence continues at coordinate 9,626,295 of OY735226.1, read as the reverse complement.
GAGAGGGGGGAGAGGGCATGAAGAACGGAGAGGGGGGAGAGGGCATGAAGAACGGAGAGGGGGGAGAGGGCATGAAGAACGGAGAGGGGGGAGAGGGCATGAAGAACGGAGAGGGGGGAGAGGGCATGAAGAACGGAGAGGGGGAGGGCGCGGGAGAGAACAGAGGGGGGCGGGAGAGAACGGAGAGGAGAGAGGGGTGAAAAGAGAGGAGAGAGGGGTGAACCGAGGGGAGAGACGGGTGAACAAAGAGGAGAGAGGGGGAGAAAAGCTAGAGAGAAGTACTTCTTACGGTTTTCAAATGGCCACCATCAAAGCTTCAGAATAACTGATGATGATGATGATGACACTAATCCTAAAAAAAAAACTAACCCAAACTTACATTTGGCATTTATCAATTCTTTACGTTAATTTCTCTTCCAATATGAAAAAAAAATTCTCTCAAATCACATGAAATTACCTAATGAATTTTAAAAATGAAAATGAAAAGGAAAAAAAAGAATTAAAATTAAAATGCTGAGAAATCTTGTCTGCTTCTGATTCAAAATTCATAATCATTATCCATTCTTCTGCAAAGGGAATAGCAACCATTTTTAAACAGGTTAGGTAACAATAACCTCTAAGTTTAGAGAATATCCACCATTTAACCTTTAGCACTCTGCATTCTTTTTCAAGGATGCCAAGATTGTGTGCACTTAAAAACTTTGAAAGGCTCTAACGTGCGTGTTTGTTCATGTATGACTGAAATTGACATGGTAACACAACCGTGAAATTCAAACAAACTCATGCTTGAAGCCATCTGCCATGTCAGGGCAAACATTTTGATCTGTAAAGGTTGTGAATTACAAGATGATAAAAGGTTTGTTTTTCTTAAATTCTCCTAGAATAAGAATACACAAAGATATAATTCAGTAATACCTTTTCATTTCCAAGTATTGAAAATGAATAATTAATATGAGCAACAGATATTAGTATTCATATAGTATCAGAAAGTTAGAAAAAATTTTTAAAAATACATATATACACACACACACATTTATATATGAATGAATATATTATATATATATATGAATTGCGTTATATAGAAACTCATTTAAAATGATCTCCTGTCATCACACAGTTAATGTATCACTTGATATAGACAACATAAATAGAATAAACAATTAGAGCAAAATAAGGCTACTGCAGGAATTGAACCTGTTACTGAAAGGGTAGCCGCTTCAATGTAGCGATGTTGCCAGTAATGCAAAGGCCAAACAGTAAGAATATTGCCACGTTAAAGCAGCTACCCTATCATTGACAGGTTTGACCTGCAACAGACCCATTTTCTCTCATTATTTATTCTACTTACGTTGTCTAAATACATCAACTGTGTAATAACAGGAGATTATTTCAAATAAGTTTCCAAATGATATAACACAATGTATAATTCATTCTGTTGGACCAAATATGTCCATTCCTTTATTATATATATATATATATATATATATATATATATATATATATATATATATATAACCTGTCATAAGTATATGAATAAACAGCCATTCTACTTCTAATGATATTTCAGAATTTAAAAACAGGAACATCACAAAAGAGAACCAAATGTTTTGCAATCAACATAACATAACAAGGCATGCGTTTAATCATGTTATGTGGTTATGAATGCAATATTTCTAGAGAGTTGCTTTAAGAGAATTAAATTGTTGAATTAAAAAAAATTTTTTTTTAATTTTTTGTTTCTATCCTAAAATCATGTTCAGAATTGATCAAGTGGATTGAAAAAACAAATTCACATTGCAGTATGGAAGAGTTGCAAAACTAATGAGTTAAATTTGATCCACCCAGCTCGAAATCTGTGATGGTCCTTACAATCTCAGGGAGTAAAAAAAAAAAAAACAAAAAAAAAAACAGATTAAGTGCTTGTTCAAATACTTATGAGCAATACTTTATGAATATATATAGAAGGGAGCGTTGAGATATATATATCAATGCTCCCTTCTCCAGGGCTGAGCACTCTTAAGGCACTTGTCTACTAATGCAACTATTCAATGCTCTTCCAACTCCGGAATGGAGCACTTTGGTAGATGGGGAATTATGCGTGAGTAAAATATACAGCTTAATTCAGGCCTACTGACAGTCCAGTTTTGCATAGGGCAGGGGTGAAGCATCTGCATCTGAAGTGCAGGTTTCGACCCTACTTCGTGGTACTGGATGGGAAAATGGATGGTCTATAGCCACACGGAAGAGTTGTAATACAACGAAACAGCTGTCTGTGAATGACACAATAATACATATATGATGTGAACAATAGGAAGTGAAACGGACTCAGAAGTAAGAGTGCATGGAAACTTTGTTAATTAGTTAATCCATAAATTAATTAATTGGTGTGCTTAACATGTTTTGAGAGGTATTCCCATCTTCAGTAGCATGTGTACCTTTCAGAGGTTAAGAGTTTTCTGTTTCTGCATGTATACATATATATTATAAAAAAAAGTATAGCTTTTACATATTTGAACAAGCATGATATCCATTTTTATTAACCATGATTCCAAGGGCCAAGTATGGATTTCGAGAAGGGGGGGGGATCAAAATCGACTTACATGTTTGACAACTTTTCCATATAGCAATACGAGTTCACTTTTTTCAATCTTTAGTAAGAAACAGAAGTATACAATGTGAAAATGTGAAAACGAGACAGACAGACAAACAATGACAAGTCATTCCTATTAAATACAAAGCAAACCAACAGACACATTTACGAACAATATGAAACAAAAGACAAGAGACACCTGTTATGACTGATAAAAATCAAGCAATGCCATTTATTTCTTCACAAACAAAAAGAGACAAGCAATTTCATTTAGATTCAGAAGCAGAACATTGAAAGCCGAAACAATCAGAAAAGCAAGGAAATCAAAGTGAATTCGCATCTAGCAACAAACATTTTTGCAATGAAATGTAGCACGTGATTTAAATACATTGAACACAAAAAGAAATTTAACTTTCAGCATTCTGTAGTTAGTCCTACCACTGCAGGCAATTCTGATCACCTAACAATAGTGTGTTTGAATTTCATAGCAGTATCGTCATGTCAATTTCAATCATACATAAATACAAAGACACGCAAAATACAGGCTCCCAAAGTACTGAGTGCACAAAATCTTGGCAACTTTGAAAGAGAATACAGAGTGTTGAAGGCAAAGAAAGATTTCGACTTTAGAACTCATTTTTAGAGTTGTTTTTACTATTATAACAAAAATTGTCCAATCAATTCCATAGCAGTCTTCAGGTGAACAATCCATTAGGATAAAGAAGAAAAAAAGGCAAATACGCTAACTGGGTCAGCTAATTCCCAGAATTATGAGCCACAGGCCATTCTATTCTCAGCAACCTGTGTAAGACTGGAGATCCCATATGCTATTGTTTAGAATATAGGTACATTCACCAATATCCCTTTACTGTTAATTATCAAAAGAAAGGAAGAAAAGGAAAGAAAAGGAAAAGAGAAAGGGGGGAAGGGGGAGAAAAAAAAAGGAAAGAAAAAGAAAGGAAAGAGGAAAAAAAGGAGAAAAAAAGAAGAAAAAAGAAGAAAGAAAAAAAGAAAGGAAAAAAAAGGAGAAAAAAGAAAAGAAAAAAAGGAGAAAAAAAGAAAGACAAAAAAAAGGAAAGAAAAAAAAAGAAAAAGAAAAAAAAAGAAAGAGAAAAGAAAAAAAAGAAAAAAAAGAAAGAGAAAAGAAAAAAAGAAAAAGAAAAGAAAAAAAGGGAAAAAAAAGGAGTAAAAAAAAAAGGAAAAAAAAGGGAAAAAAAGAAAAAAGGTGGGTCCTGCCTTCTCTCATCTTCTGTGCACCTGAAGTAGGCAGTAAAATGGAACAGCTGGAACATTATGATAACAACAAAAGCAAAACAAAGAATGAGTTCAATAGTCGAAATAAATTCTCTGAATAACTTCTCAAAATTATAGAAGTTAGATAAACCAAATGCTCAAGTGAATAATGAACATTTTACTGAAACTAATTTTATAAGAAGAGCATAGAAATGTATATCCACCAGTACAAAATATAATTTATGTAGTACAGTGTGTTGTTCGATTGGTTGAGCTGGCTGTAATGCAAGGGAGGTAAATTCCATATATTCATGCAAGAATTACCTCCCTTAGAAAACTTCCATTATTTTGTTTTTTGAAAGAGAAAGATGATTGTACAATATAATATTTGAATTCAAAGATGATTTCTCAGTTAAAATAGCTTCACAACACTTTATACTCTGAGCTTTTACATAATTGCAAAATTACTTAAATATTGCCATCATCTTTCACCAGCAATGGTAAATACAAGAATAGAAAAGGTTGAAATATTGTAGGTCTTCTGCATTAGTCACCCACCAAAAGCTGACATCCATAATTTGGAGTTCGGAAGCTTAGAGAAAAAAAATTTCAAAAAACAAGTCTTGTGAGTCACCCAATAAAAATGGTCACATAACCAACATCTCTCAGCTGTATGCTGCACTGGGGTGATCAATTAAAAAATTGGAAAAGGGGCGATTAATGGATAAGTTACTTCTCTCACCTTTTGTTTGGGCAGTGATTTGTAAGAAATTTCCGGACATAAGGAGTAAATGTTTAAATTTTCAGACCTCTAGATCAATTGGTACGGTCTGTACCTGTGATATATACATATATAAATAGCCAGCAAGCCAAACAAACTTCAAACCTGAGGAAACCCATGTTGACAGTTTTGGTTGATGGCTTATCATGTTGCATTTCTTTTTCTTGCAAAAAAAAAAAAAAAAAAAAAAAAAAAAATGCTGGGACTTTTTAGTTAGTCACCACCACAAAAACCCTAACTCTGGGGATGACTCATGAAATGAACTTATCAATTCCCAACAGTTATAAAAAATTTTGTCTGGTGAGTACTAACAAAAAAGCCCCTAAATGCTATGCTCTATATTTCTCATTTTTCCTTATTTCAAACTGTTGAAAGCATTAGACTATTCTTCAGGCAAAAATGTTATTTTTGGATTGATACAGAATTGAGCCACACAAACTTAGATCAGTAGTGAACTGTCCACAAAGACAGCTAGAGGTAACCACAAATGGTGAACCCCCGCCCAACATGAGAGTCGCTTTTCTAGATGAGAAGTCTATTTCAATCCCTTAGTATGAAGGACGAATAAGACAACGAGATGGATGAAGCCATCTTCAGAACCTGCACCAATGCCCATACGGACAACAAAATCAGGACGCCAGATGTATTGGTCTACTAGTTTTGTGAGAAAATTTAGTAGCCTTGATTCTTCGCTGGGGCTTTTGTAGCAAACTGCTCACAAAGACATCTTGAGATAACCACAGACCCTAACAATAAAATTCCCATAATTTTACTGAAAGAAAATTCAACATTAGGAACAATGTATAACAAACTTGACTTGGGGTTGTGAGAGCCTGACTAAATGAGAAGTAATTTACTAAATGACAAAGCTGTGAAGTCATATCTCAATGACTGGTCAATATCAAGACAAATCAGTGCAGGTGTGTCAGAAGTAGATGATCCCAAGAACACTGAGGTGCGGGCACTAGATGGGACGTGAGTGAGAGGGAAAGTGCGTAACCCCAAAGAGCAAGTTTGACATTCCAGAACACAATAGACACCAGAAGGCCAGAGGGTATACAGCCAAAATGTAAGGATGAAATGACACAACAAAGACGAGGAAACTAGTTGAAACTAATCTATATACAGAAGCCATTTATTAGAATAATGGATAATGTTATCTGATGGTTGATATTATTGAAATCAGTCAGTCACGAACACTTTAAAATTAATTCAAACGATTGTAATTATTATGAAAAATTTTGTAATTCAAACTTGTTTATGAATTTACATTGATAAATATAAATCATTCCAATTTTTATACCGTTTACTTAATATTTTCAGCTACTTATTGATATCTTGTTCTGAGGTGATCACAACAAACGGCTCCCTCTATACAATAAATGCAAAGAACTAATTGTGTATAACTTGTTGGGAAAATGGAGAAATAGAAGAAAAATGCTCATCTTTGAAGTCTATTAAAAAGTATGCTACATGCTATTTTTGGAAAAAAAGTTTTTTTACTCGAGAGGAGGGGGCTTATTCTGAAAGGTTCATTTGATTGCGTGTTCTAGTTCTCATGACCATACCGTTTTGTCCAATGACGTGTTTTTTTAACATCCCCAGAATCTAAATGTTTTTTTTAGATATTTTCTTTTACTCTATTTTAGATGTTTTCCAGTGGAAAATGCCACTGATATCATAAATAGAATTTATTACACCCATCTTTATTCTTTGGTGGAATGTTTTTTTACAGGACTTTAAACTTTGATGCTATGATAGTTCATTTATTGACTGTGATGCCGTGTACTTACTTTTTTTAAAGAACCATTTAAATATTTTAAGAAAATTCTTTTTTTCTATTATATCCATGCATTGTCTAATATTTTAATATCCCCCATCATGATTTTAATGTCTACATTTATTTTTTTAATACTTACTTTTTAGCAAATTTTCATAAAAGTGAAAAAAAAAAATCTCAAAGTTTCCAAGGGGAAAACATATGTAAGAATCATTAAAATGACTAAAATTTATCAAAATTTTCATTTCAGTATAAACTGGCCGCCCATACTTACAAAGTGTTCAAAATTGTAGTCAGAATAAGAAATCTATTTTTTTTTTTTTTTTAAATCGGCAAAGAAAGAAAACGCATGATTTTTTTCTACACATTATTACAACACATTGGAGCCAGAAATATGCTGATGACATCAGCACTTTGCTTCTCTACTGATACAAGCATATGGAATTCATGTGATTGTATGGATATTTGGAAACACTGACAAAACCGCATAGTTTTATTTAAGGCATATTCTTAATATTCTATAGATATGATTAAAATATCATCAGTCTTCTCTTCAATATGGTAATATCTAAGTATGAACCACGTTTTTAAAAATTTTTGATATACTTTGAATCTCGTAACTGAATATAGATTTTTATTAATATTCTTAATAGGTATATCTTTGTGTAAACTTTTATCAATATCATTGTTAAATAATAGGAAGAAATCAGAGATATTAATGCAGAAATAATCGAATTCAAATTATGTTTCTGCATGAATTATTGAATTACTTCAATATTGGAACCGTGAATAGTTGAACTTTAAAATAAACATAATTTTTCTTTTATGAAAATTATGATACATTTCATTCTTGGAATGTCAGCAAAAGAAAGGCATTTTTATTCAATTTGAAACTAAGTTCAAGAGTTATCTTTCTTGACTTAGAGCAATCATATTGAATGAAAAGTAAAGCTTACATGTCTTAGTGCTACGAAATTTTTTAATTGCCATAGTTAGTAGATGCATAGTAAAAATTAGTAAAAAACGGAGGAGAAAAAGTTTAAAATTTATTTTTTAATAATGACCCCTTAAAAGCATTTTTTTTACTCTGACACTCAGAGGACAACCAGTTAGAAAATTTTTTGTTTGCTGTTTTCAACAACACTTAGACACACCGAGCGGAAATTTGATCTTCTGACAAATGATGAGTGTCAGTCAAAAGAAAGAAAGCTTTTGGGGATTTTTTTTTAAAATCTAAAGCTTTTTCCTCCTCCACCTCTTCTACGCTTTACCATGCATCCACTATAATTATGACAACAAAGCTTATTTGATTAAATCATTGACTTCTTCAGATTGATATTGTAATTGCATTTTGTATAACAGTCGCATCACTGATATTCTGGTTACCAATCAAATCATGATCATCTGTTGTTGGACATAGACCTTCCCTAAAGATTCACCAGATCTCCTTATCATGGATGTCATGGTGCTAATATTTTCTGAATTTATCTAGATTGTCATGCCATCTTAATTTCTCCATATCAGGACAAAATTCACAAGATAACGCTTGAGATTACCATGAATACCAGACTAGTTTACAGAGAGGCTGCAGATACTAGTAAATCCCCATTAATTTGCAAACAGTATAACTTAAGTTGTGACAATGTATTCATATTGTTAAGTAAAATTTTGGTATTCATTTTGTAATAAACTCTAAACAACTAAAAAGCTTAGACGTACACTGGTCGACCTTGGGCTTTATTGCGATTAACTTGCATTAAGTGAGTTTTAATCATATTCTCGAATGGAGAAAAATCTGATATAACCATTTTCTATTTTTCTATTATATAGAAATGGATTAATTATTTGGTTCAGTATCTATTGGGATGTTATAAGATCAAATGAGGGGATAAGTTCTTACATAAAAAAAATGGGGGGGGGCGATATAATTTGATAATTTTATATTGTACAGTATTTGAATATTGTTTTGAATCTTTTTCTGGGAATGAAAAAAAAATAAGATTGGTAAAAATGGCCTTCTGGGTTATGTTCAGATTTAACAGACCGGCATCAACGTATATCACTACCCCCGTTAGCACATTAAATCTAGGGTTTACTGTATTTCAATTCCTAACGTTGCTGTGTTTATATATTGTACATCAGTGCAGAACTGAAACCCTGATGCCATAACAAATTAAGTTGTATTTCTAGAGATGAGATTATCATTGTATCAACTTTGAATACTGTTTACCTTCATCTTAATTTTTGATTGTTTTCATCACAACTCAAGTCACTCTATGGTAGCAAGTAAACAGGACTAATCAGAAATAAAGAATAAGCCTCCAGTGAGAGTCAAATTCACAGCCTTCTTGCACCAGGGACTTACCCTTTATTTCCAATTAGCACTGTTAGCTATCTTCTGTAGAGCAATGTCCTGCATTGAGTTGTGATAAAAACAGTGAAAAATTAAGATGAAGATGAAAGTTGTCAAAATTTGTACTGTGGGTTACAATTCATCATGTGATGAAGCTGATTTTCTAAAAAAAAAAAAAAAAAAAAAAGATTAAAAAAATTAAAGATTAGAAAAAAAAAAAAACAAAGACTGACTCCCCGATTTGTAAATACGCAAGAGATTTAGTGTTGGAAATGAGAAAGATTTCAGAAGTCAGGCAAAAATGATTTATATTAAAGAATAAATGATTTCTAATACATATGTCTCCATGACACAAATGGTGTGTTCAGTTTGTAATCGAATGATTGGTGGTTCTAATATATATGGAAATTACTTTTTTTTTTTGAAATAGTAGTTATAATTGAGGACATCATGAACATGATATTAAAGAAAACAGGACCAGTAAGAACAATGGGTACCTACACAATGTGTTGATTTAACTATAAAAACTTAAATACTGAACAAGAACATTTCAACAAGAAATAGATAATAAAAATATTGACACAGCTTCACAAAGTTTATTTAGATGAGGTACATGTCACTATAAATAGCTATTTTGTACCACTGCATCAATGTTTTTTGCTATCTTATGTTAAAATAGTCTCGTTTGGAATTTTCCAAGTTCTCACAGTTATATTAACACATTGCACAGGTACACTTTTTGCATACTGGTAAAATAATGAATATAATAATCTGAAAGAGTCAATGAGTTGCACTGTCAGCTCATCTTGAAAGGAGAGAGAATCACTTGCTTATTCGAAAAAACTTGAACAGATGTAAAGAGCAGAGAACAAAACCCATTGACAACACATGCACCAATGGAGGGAACAGATACTACACATAGATCTTGTGAAGACAACAACATCATGCAATTGGAAACAATTTCAAGAAGTACTCACATCCTCCTGAGTTAGAGAGTGACAGTCTATGGTCGGCAGGGTAACCATGCCAACAGACATAGACCGTCGATTTCGAGTCTGCTTGCAGAAAAGATAACGAGGAGGTTTTTTTTAAGGGTTTGTCGAAAGAAACAAGTTTTGTTTTTTTTTTGTTTTTCAAAGATGTAAATATCTTTACACAACAACAAATAAGATTCTTTTATTTTGAATTTCTGAGATGAGGAATTATCATTATTTGACACTAATCTATTCAAACTGTTGGCCTATAATCACAACAGATCAGCCATTGGGTAAATGGAAAGCTGAGCTAAGGGAGATAACTTGTCAAGATACATTATGGGATATCACTAACTTTTACACAGTATGAAAAAAAAAAGTTCGATTAATTTGAAAAGTCAATAAAAACATGAAAAAAGAAATTACACAAACAAATGAAAAATTTTTAAATTTTTCAAAATTGGAATTTTTTGAAATTTAAAAAAAAAAAAAATGTTCATTGAATTTAGAAAACTTGAAATGTATTGAAATATATTCCCCCATCCCACCAAATTTTGATGCTTTAAATTATGACCTATGTTCCATTCAGGTTCTGAGCGTGTGCCGAAATATGGTTATTTGGAGAAAAAAAGAAAAACTCTAGTAAACTGAACAACCCTAGAAATTTTGATAAATTTCAAATTGATCATGAGTTATATTATTTTCATCATTCGTTAGACGCGTAATTTTCTTTTCATATTTTTAATGACCCTTTTTGTTTTAATTATTAATTGTGACTTTTTTTTTTTCTCTAGTTATCTCCCTGAGATGCTCTGCATGATATTTACCGGCTGTTTTACCCACCTGCTTTCTTCAGACATCTGTTGTAGTCAGTAACCTTCTGGAAATTTAAAACTGAACTCTCTATTCAAAAACATGGCGGAAGATTGTTCTCCTCTTAATGTCTATTCCAAGGGCAAGGGAAAAATTAACTGATTGGTGATAATCCGTCCCATCACTTCTCATGGACAGAGGACAGTGCTGCCAACTAAAACAATACTGATGTGCTAGTTTGACCGCTAATAAGCACTAAATTTTTTAAAAAGCCAAAACGTGCCAAAAATGGCCCAGACATGAAAAAGATACTCAAATTGGTCAGAAACATGCTAAAAATGTCCAAGGTGTTTAAGCATGTCCATGCTAATTTAGCACTTTTTAGCTCTGTCAAAGAACAAAAGAAAAACACTGGACTGGCAACACAGACTATGGAATGAGAACAATCTATCCCCACTAGATTGAATGAAATGTTCAGTTCAAAATGTTCAGTTCAAAATATTCAGTTCAAAATATTCAGTTCAAAATATTCAGTTCAAAATATTCAGTTCAAAATATTCAGTTCAAAATATTCAGTTCAAAATATTCAGTTCAAAATATTCAGTTCAAAATATTCAGTTCAAAATATTCAGTTCAAAATATTCAGTTCAAAATATTCAGTTCAAAATATTCAGTTCAAAATATTCAGTTCAAAATATTCAGTTCAAAATATTCAGATCAAAATATTCAGATCAAAATATTCAGATCAAAATATTCAGATCAAAATATTCAGATCAAAATATTCAGATCAAAATGTCCAGATGGTTACTGAATATAACAATCACTTGAAAGAGGCCCCATGGCACAACTGACTGAAGCATTGTGATTATAACAGCTGAAATGAGGATACTTGACTGAATAGATCAATGAATATTAATATATAAGATGATTTGAAGAAAACAAGTTTAGAATAGGCAATCTTTAAAAAGCTACAATCCTGAAGGAACCAAGGAAATTTATGGTTACGGAAAAATATAAATCGAGTAAGATGAATTAAAAAAAAAAATACAAGAGTGAAAAAAAAAAATTAAAAACAAAATATCTCAAATTTTATACATCATAATATAAATAGAATGATATTTGTTCAACAATAAAATGCCATATTTGACAAGGCCCAACCCTTATTTCAGCCAATAACATTACGAAGGGAGAAAAAATAAAAATAAAAAAAAACGTATTTCCCAGAATTCTTCTCATTCATTACCTATCACAAAAGTTCTGGCAAATGAAGGTTATTATTATTAACTTTTTGTTACAGTTTAATTGCAACTAAACTCAGGCTGTGTGCACTACAGCAGTGAGCAAATAAATTCCAGCATAGAGGGTTAAGGGTTTGAATAATACCTAGAGCTTATTCTTTATTCTGATCTGCACAGTTAATTTAGAAAAATCAGCAATCAACTTGGCTCCAATCTATTGTCAATAGCCTCTACCCCAGTTAGAGTGGGAGACATAAAAAGTTATACAGTCACGTTTAAAGGGAAGTAACTATTTTCTATAAATGATCCTAATATCTGTGTACTTCAGAAACCTAAAATGAAAAATATTTCATCTGAGACAAAAGAGACAAGTTTGAGTCTCACCTGGAGCTATTGCTTATTTTCTCATCTGTGCAGTTTTTTTGCCACCTTAGGCTCAGTGGTTGGCACAAATAAAGAAAATGCTAAGCTGATAAATCACAAAAAATTTAGCAGAAACAAAAGCTACTAACTCTTATTTCTTGATTTAGCTTTGATTAAGTTTTTTTGCTCTAAAACCCGTAAAAACCGACTTAGAGAGCTAATATGTTGCAATTTAGACAAAGCTTTAAATAAACTGTACGCTTAATTTTATTTGTTCATATAATTGATAGTGTATACCTTGACTGTCATCTGATTCACTTTTTTTAAAAGGTTTGAAAGAAACTTTCCATCCCAAGTTAATCCTTTTTCACTGTTTTCATTAATTTGAAATAATGATTTTAAATCCATCAGAAGAAAATGAAAAAATCTATTTCCTAAAATCTTCATTTCTAAGCTACAACATATTAGAATTCCAGCTTTCAAGGTCTGTTTTAGAGAAGAGAAAAAAAAACGAACTGGAACTAAATGTAAAAGATAGCAGTTATCTTTTTGCTAAATGTTTATTAGTTGAGCATTCCCACCACTGCATAAAGTGACGGTCTGAGTGAGGAGTGACTTGTGATAAAAAGCAAAACAGTAAATTAAACAGATAACAGTAAATTAGATTACAATAAATGATGAACCTTATCTATACCATTGGATGAAGATGGGTTTTAATATCAAACTGGATCCAGTTGCTTTGTAAATGATAGGAGGTGAAATCTTGTAGCTTTCATGAAAAGACAAGACAATCCGGAAACATCTAAATTTTCTTCAAATAAAACAAATAAGGTAAGGAATTGAAATCAAAATAATTTCCTGAATCCATATAATTTTTTTCCTAAGTTAAATTAATTGAAAAGTTTGAAAGAGTAATTTTCTATCCCAAGTAAGTCTTTTTTTACTGTCGTTATTTTCATTAATTCAAAGTAATAATTTTAAATCAATCAGAATGAAATGAAAGAATTGATTTCTTCAAACAATTATTTTCTTAGACCTATCTATTAAAATTACAGATATTATCAAACAGTTATTATCAACTTCGGTCAGTCCAAAACACTTTATTTGGAATCAATTGGAAATTATTTTTATCTATACAAAATATTCATTTTTTGTAATTTCATAAAATTATTTATAACCAAGAATGTTCCAATCTTTATATATATATCTTACTTAATGGTATCAGCTGGTTATTATCTAAAAGACCTTGTTCCAAATTATTCACAAGTTGCATAATGGCTTCCTCAAAGAAAGAAAAGTAAATTGGATAATCATATAAGAGTGGGGTCCAATGATTAGGACAAAAGAGTTATTACCCTTTAATCAGTTTTTTTTCTTTTTAATTTTGAAGTCCTAACATAATCTCTTATGAAGGGGTTATACTTTTTATTCCCCTCTACCCTTATTTTTAGTTCCCCTTACCCAACTGAAGCTTTCAAAATCAACTTGAGCTGATGTTTTTAGGCACAGCAGATTTTTTGATTTCAATTTTAAAACAGACAGATATTTCTATTTATGTCTTACAATCTGTTCAAATTCCCTAAACTTTTTGGTAACACCTTGTAGATCAGAGTTGGACAGAAAATCAACAAGTCAAACAACTTACCAATTCCATATTGAGAGCAGCTGAAGATGTCGATTGAAGTATAGTTCCAGGGCCGCCTTTAGACGTACTTTGACCATCATTTGGTTCACCCCCTAAAGACCAACTTGATGGGGAGGTGGGCAAATTTTTGGTCCGACTATTAATGACCATTTCATTTTTCACATTCAGCTTCCTTAACTCCTTTCTCGTAAGGCCACGAATACCGAATGCCATCTAACATTGAGAAAAAAAGAAAAAAATTTGAGTCAAAACATGGAAATTGGTCAGGAAGAGAAAGGGGGGAATATCGACTTTTTTTTAAAAAAATCTAATCAAATAAAGAATTAAAATAGAGTCATAACATGGAGACTAATCAGTAAGAAAATGGGGTAGGAATATCATTTTTTTCAAGTTTAATTTTTTTTAAATTCAACTAGAGTCAGAAAATGGTTACTGGTCAGTAAGAGAGAGTGGGGATAAACATTTTTATCAAATTTCATTGAAAAGAATTAAGATTGAGACAGAGTATAGAAACTGGTCAGTAAGAGAGGAGGGGGAAGGGAAATGTGGACTTTTTAAAAAATTCGTTTTAAAAAAATTTTAAATTATAATTGAAATTTTTTTTTTTCCAAACTAAACTTTCATCTAGTATTATATAATTCACTACATGGCTGTGTTTTCTATCTATAATACTTGTCAAGGGGGATATCATTTATACTAATTGAAAAGAAATCTCCCTTATTTTTGCGTGTTCACGCCTTTCTGAAAATACATTAAAACTTGGTTTCACTCTGGTGAAACGTAAACAAGAAAATGCAGGAAAATGGTTTCAACATCTGTTAAGAACAGAGCATCTGCAAAATTATTTAAATACTGACTTATTTTTCAATGGATAGAGTAAACTAGTTTGTTATTAATGTAATTTGATATTTGAACAATTCAATTTTTTCTTAACACATGATAGGTGTTAATAGCTTGAGGATTTTAAAATCAAAATTCCAAACAATGAATCTAAATCATATATATGATAGGAGCCATGTCTATCACACTTATTTTGATTTGAGGGGCTTTTATTCTTATTCTAAAATATATATTAAGAGCCATGTCTATTACATTTATGTTGACAATTCTTTGGATTAAATCGTTATGAAGATATTTTGCAAGGGAGATAACTTCACAATGAAACTCATGGTCATTACACAAGAACTCGTCTTGATATTGATCACCCATTTGTCAAAATTACATAGAAGAGAATTTTGGGGTTTTTTTATAAGTAAAAAATTCAATGAATTTTCAAAGAGTATTGATATAAGCAATATTTCAGTGCACACATTCAAACAAAAATGTAGAAACTATTATTTCACCACTGGACCAAGAGTGTCATCTCAATTCAGATTGGAATGTTAATATAATCTAAATTTTCCTGATGAAATTCCTCTTTCTCTGATTCAATGGCTTATTCATTAAGCTATTAGAGAATTAACGTTTTTATTTTGTGACTTTGTACCACACACTGAAGCTAACTGCCTTTTACTCAAAGGTAATATTTTCAGTTTTTCTTTCTCTTTTTGTTAGTTTGCTTTTTTTAGATATGTAGTAAATACAAGAGTAAAAAAGTTTGTTTCATAACATTAGTTATGGAGCAAATATTTTATAAAAGAAATTCCAGGTACTATTCCTTATATAGAAATGGATCCAATCATGACATCCAGAAGTAGATGGAATTAATTGTGAGCAAATACAAACTTTCAATAAAAATGTTTACATCGTTTTAGGATTATTTAAATCATCTCAATTACATTTTATTGCTTGCTTCTTAATAGAAAAAAATTATAAAACAGCTAAAGATTTATCTATCTTTACATTCATTGGTAAATCACAATAAGCAGAATTTGAAGCTAATTTTAAATGACTTACATCGGTTAAAACCACTGCAGTTATTACGCCTAAAATTAAGTCTACAATAATATACAAAGGGAGATAACTACAGTTTGACAGAAATTCAATCAAAAATAACCATACTAGAATTATAGAAGATAGTTAAAACATATCCTAAGAAAGTTGCAGTGCCTGTAAAAAAATTTTTATTCACTCTGGTTGGTATTAACCAAACGTCTCATAAATCATATTTCCGTAGCTCATGACATTATAAGTGTTGAGATGCATCCTATAACAGACTACCGTAAATACTAATGTAAAAGTTAAATTTTTTAGACCATTTTTTAGATTGATTTAGAGGGTTGACTGATACAAAAGGATTACTTTCGGAGGATTAAATTCACACTATAATCCAAAATACAGTATCAATAAGCATAAGCCCAAATAGCATTTAAATGAATGAAAAAAAAAACAAAAAAACCCAATGAATTACAGTAATAATACCAATTTTCCCACATATCAAAACACATAATACTAAAAAAAAACAAAAAAAACAAAACAGATAAATAAGGCAATGTAGCACTTATAAATTTCAAAGATTTTTGTGGCAAATTCTTCCATTTTCCTCTTTTTCTCTCATCTATTTTTTTTTTTTTTCTAATGCTGAAACTAACATTTCAAACAACTGGGAATTCTTTCTAATAATTTTATTCCAGACATCAGACTGTCAACTGCCGTCCAGTTTCTCTAATTACTGCATGTTCAATTGAATCCTGCATGAATGGCCGAAAAGAATCAAAATTATGTCATGACAATGGAATAATAGCCAGCGTGAATGGGGGGGGGGAATAGATCAGTAGTATGTAATAGAAAATTTTTGACAATATGAAACTGATAGTAATAATACATTGTTAATGTATTGCAAACATCTGCAAACGGTAAGCAGGCTTGTGATTCCAAGTTACCATAAGCACCCATTCAGAAATACGTTTGTTTTGATCACTAGGGCTTTTCCTAAGTGGCAGAACATTCAGAACCAAAGAAGTTCTAAAAGATATCACAAACTCGATAAAAAAAATTTTTTAAAATGAAAAATAAAAAGATAAGAAAAAAAGAAAATTTTGACAAGGAATCAAAGATTTGCCGTCTTGTTGAGCTGTTCCCTTTGATAATGGCTATAACAAACAACTTTCAACCTTCAAGTGGTAAGACACATTTTTGAGGCATTTTTCAGGGAAAAAAAAATGTCTGATGAGCCACGAATAGGATGATGACAATGATATTTTACGGTGGAATATTTCCGGGTCTTAATAGGATTTCTATTGAGGAGGAGAAAATTTAGTCTTCATGAGATTCATTTAAAAGGATAGAAAATATTAAGTGAAAAGATTCCAACTTACCTTAATGAATTTATCAACTCTAACTGGTAACTTATGGCAAAACTGTTTTATACTGGTTTGAGGAGAAAGGCCAGTTTGGGGAGATTGCTTTACTAGAAAGAAAGATAGGAATGAAAACAAATGAATTACACATAATATATTTCTGTAATTAATGGATACATATTACACAGTTACATACACCCATGTATATCTAAAACATAAAATATGATACTAAATAAATTTGTTCTTGAGAAGCTTTTTTCAATTCACACTCTTCAGAGGATGAAACATCAAAAAGTAATCCAAATTTGAAGAAGTGATATTGTTGAAAAGATTTGAAATTACATCAAAACATTATCTTAAAGCATGACACCTTAACATGTCAGTTAAATAGTTAAATTCACAGGATCTAAAATTTTGTACAACCAGAAGACTTTTCACATACATACATACATACATACACTATATATATATATGGCAATTGTTAGTCATCTGATGGAGGAATCTCACTTTAAAATAGGTAATGATTTCATCAGATTATAGGTATCTCAATGAGAATTGATCCTGTGCCCTATTGGGCAAATTTGTATTTACATAGACATGGATATATAATCATGTAGTCTTTAATTAGAACTAAAATAAAATGAGCACATTCATTTTTAGGTTGTACCTGTTGTTTTGATGACTTGAGTTCTCTTAATGACAGAGGAGAATTCGGAAAATTGTATACTACTATATGCTCTGAGGATCTTGAACTAACGTGTGAACATAATGGAATGCAAGCAACGCTCCTAGATTGGGATATTAAAATCAAAGGATGGATTGTTTGTCTATAAATTGTTTGATAAATGAGACGCATTTCCGTTTCAGATCATACTTATGCCATTTAGAACAAATAGTATACATCTTATATATTTTATGGAACTATATTATTAGAATATTTAAGGATAGCACAAGTTACACTTAGATTTATTGATTTTTATACTGAAAATTGTTTCCCTAATTGTAAAAATGGTCAATCAAGGCAGCAAAATTAGTAAGATTTTAAGGCAATTTAATAAAGCCATGACTAAACATCCTAATCCTTTTAAAATTTATCAGCTTGATAATAATGAAATAATGAAAGTTAAGGAATATATGAACAAGAGTACAAAAATAGAGTAAATGAATAATATATTAAAATAAATGAATTTGAATTAACGTTAGGGGAATCGGGTAACCAAAAGAGATAGTATGAAAGATCATTTGATTAGAACCAGGAAAAGAAGGAAAACATTTGGCTCAAGTCCATTTGTCTGACAGATAGGTAGTTCGGTGGGGTGAGAGTTTAAACATGGAATGCCAAGTTACAAATTGTCTAAATTTATCAATGGAATCACCCATAGGTGTTACTACCATCTAGAATGAGGTTCTATTTCATTTCAACCATGTATATAAGGCTTATTTATTCAATGAATTGATGAAAAAAAGATGATATACAATGTGGGAAAATAAACTTTATGGTTAGTGAAAAAAAATTATCTCATTCTTCAGTTGAATATGTTGGTAAAGAATCAACTTGAAGAAGTTTTTTCTGTATGATTAGATTTCTTAAAGATGATATCATAAGTTGGTTTGTATATAGTCTGAGATTAAAACCAATACAACAGATTGAATATTCACATAGGTGAACACTCAATACAAGTGACATGAACAGAGTCACATCTGTTGTCATACTTACTGATCCCTCATTGCCAAATACGCTTTTTGGGTAACCTACGTAAGTAAGCACTGGGTTTCAAAAAAATTAAATTATGTATAGCATAAAATAATATCCATATACAAAACATAATTTGATATTTATGTGATATAAAATAGCAAACTTCATGTATGACATATGTTGTATATCATCAATACTGCCAAGGGGTCATGTTAATATAACACTTTTGTTTTTAAATTCTCAAAACAGTTAGACACTGTTTTAGGGTGGCAAGTCTTTGGTAAAGCAAACTCAACCTTCAAGAACAAGAAAATCCTATAAGTCAAAAAAAAAAAAAAAAAAAAAGAAAAAGGGGTATACAACCAATGCATCCTTCTGATAGTCACCTATGGAGCTGAAACATAGAACCTAACCAAGGGACTGACCCGCAAACTGGGAACCATGCAACCTCACATGGAGAGACCACAAGACAGCACAGTATATTAAGGAAAAAACAGGAGTCCAGGACATTATAGAAACCATTAGGGAACTTAAATAACAATGGGCTGATCAGGTCGCAAGAATAGCAGACACCCAATGGACATCATAACTCACAACAAGGATCCCAAGTGATCAAATGCGGAATTATGGCTGGCAGAATATGTGATGGCGAGACAAACTTCAGGGATTATTGGCTCCACAACGCCCACGATAGAGAGATGTGGCGAACTCCTGAGGAAGGTGTATGTCCAACATTGGACAAGAAAAGACCAAGGATGATCATATAGGAACTTATTCGAGATGATCTCTTGTCGTTGCTCATTCAATGTATCACTCGCCCTAAACAACATGAATAGGATAAACAATTAAAGGAAATGGGTTGCTGCAGGAATATCTCAAATAAGTTTCCATATAATATAAAATAATTCATAATTCATTCTGCCAGACAAAATATGTCCATTTCTTAATATATAACTGTCGCGTTGAAAGACATATAGACCGAGAATAAACGAGATGAGACTTTGGTGTGAAAGCAGTTATTTGGTCTTTGCATTACCAGCAGCTGTTTAGCTCTATTTGAAATGATTTCCGGTTGTTACACGAAGAATGAGTCATTTGGCCTAGACAGCATGAATAGAAATAACTAATTAAAGAAAAATGCGTCTGCTTTATTTACTGACTGCTAAAGAGTACACAGACTGAGTTAAGTTGCTATAAAAAACAACAACAATCAAGATGAAGTTGAATAGGAGTAACAATAAATCATAATGATTAATAATACTTTATCTACCAAGATAAATAAAGATAAAAATGTCATAGAACTTTAATGTGTGAATGAATATTGCTGCAAATTTTTAAATACAAAATTAAAACTTTGCCCTTTGACCTGGTAA
>OY735226.1:9396217-9601217 GCA_963457665.1 Thysanoteuthis rhombus | reverse complement strand
TGAGGAAAACTCCTGTTTTATTCATGAAAAATCTGAGATGCCTTTATATGTTTCCTATCTTACTACAAAGAGAGTAGTAATAGCAGTGATGTAGACTTTAATACACAGAGACACAGCTGCTTACTTTAGCGTACACAAACACTAAGACACAAGCATTGCTTCTTCACCTTCCTCCCTTTCTGTTTGCTTTAGTGTGACAGAAAACAAATAAACAATAAAACAGACAATGGTTTTTTTATAATAAGACTAGTATCTACCCATCAAAAATGATAAGGTCATTTATGAATGAATTGGTACTTAAGAGCCTAAAGCTATTTTATCAGGTAATTTATTTTTAATAATTCAAGTATTCTAATTTCAATTTTATTTTCAAATCTTGAATCAAGACTAATTTCTAATGTGTGATCAGACATCAAGTCTTAGAGTTTCTGTGACGTATTCTTCATTGTTATGTCACAACAGACTATTTCATTTCATTACAGCCCTTTGAATGTTTTTTAGCAATGTCAATCTATTTCACATGGACCAATCCATTATAACTTAGGTTATAACAGGAATCGGACAGAACAGAAAACCACATAATTATACAATTAAACATGATAATTTGCGTACATGGTTCTTACATGGAGATAATATTGGCATAAATTCTTATTTTAACAGAAATGACGGATCATTTTAAAAGTATGTGTGCAGACATTCAAAACTTATTAGCAAAATAAACTTAAATTGGATATTGCCTTATTATGATATCGCTTTGTAATGATTAACGAGCTAATATTACAAACTATTACTAATGAGTTCGATCTTCACTGGGTATCCTATATTTGTGGCCTCGTGTCAAAACTAATCAAATTAGTCTCACAGATCATTACCCCCGAGCAGAGAGTTTGTTCCTTACTGAGTGCTCAACACTAGTGGCCTTGCACTAAATGACACTGTTTTACAAAAATCTATCAAGGAGAAGCATGTCTCACGTTGCTGTAATGGTTAAAAAACCTGATTTCACAGATTATTACAACTGAGTAGGGAGTCAAATCCTCAATGGGAGCTCCATATTTGTAACCTTGTGCCGAAAGTAAGCTACACTTACCCAAATTAAGATAACTATTTTAATTGCCATTTTATACGGTGCTGTAAGGTAAAACAAACTTGTTACAATCTCAACATGTTCGGTATGTTCAGACTATTTTCCTCGTCTATACGTTAATTTATTCACAATGTTTTAGACGTGCTCCTACAGCTTTTGTCAGATCTTTGTACAGAACGGAAATGGAAATATATTAAAAATGCCTCCATCTTGTCCACCCAAATGGTGAGAGCTTTAATATCATGAGCCTTTTCAACAAAGAAAATAGTTCAACCATACCATACACAATTATTAATACACCTCGCCTAACAAAATTCAGACCGGAATTGTTACAATTTCCTTCAATCAATAAAAATAAGGTCAGGATGTGAAACTTCTTGCAGATTAGCCAAATGACCGGACAGGATTCTTACAGAGAAGTTGCCATGGAGAAGGAGAATCTTAATTTGCTACCACATATTCAAAGCGTAGCGAGAAATAATACTCGTGTTCGACATTAGATGCTTTGTTTATGAAATTCATGTTTTGGCCTTGATATCGAGCAGAGGAAATAGACAGCTTTTAATCCAACAGAGAAAGGGAAGACAATTATGATATTAAGCCTAAGATCAAACAGAGGAAAAAAAAAACTTGCCATCACAGTCAATAATCGAACAACCGTAGCGTCTAAATTCGAAGTCATATAAAAAAGAATTCCATCAAAAAAATAGTTATGGTCAGAATAAATTGTTTTTATGATATCACTGGCAAACATCTAAAATAGAGGAATCTAGACGTTATTAATAAGCCTGTCAGAATAAGGCCAAGAAAGAAAAAGGAAAAAAGTTTTTTTTTTCCAAAAAAAATAAATAAATAAATGAATAAAATTTTGAAAAAAAGCCTCCTTAGAAGCGGTGTAGCAGAGTGGTGGTGCCAATTTTTAAGTCTGTAGACAAAACGGTATGGTCAAGAGCACTGGAACATTCAAACACAAACACAAAAAATTGATAGGACCCTGAGCCATCTTTGATGACCATGACGGTTCAATAAGCTGGGTTGCTTCAGAGTCAAACTCTTCTTCAACTTCTATACCAACTGAAGATGATTACTGCAACTTTTGTATTCTATATATAATAAATAAAAAGATTACAAGAATATATCCATTTTACTATAAGTGAATTTATTTACGAAATAAGCCCTTGTATATCTGTAGGATAAATTTTGTAGGTATGTAAGAATTGTAGATTTGATTTAGTCAGTAAGGGGCCAGCTTACGAATCAGTTGTTTGCGATTTCAAATCACGATATGGGAACTTTAATTTCTCACTCCCTTAGACTTGGACTGAAGTTTGACGTGACTCATATCATGAAAAATATCCCAGAAAGTATGTTGATCAATCTGACAAATGAAGGATGATGAAAACTACACAGAAATGTACTGAATCAACAAACCAATACATTCCAATCACCAGTTAACTGCACTTGCAGACTGGGCCTAATACCAGAGAGGGTGGGGGGCAGCATGCAGTAAATCCATTGAGAGAAAGGACCTGACATGGTGCACATTCACACCTGATGACCCCAACCCCCAGGCTTACTGGTGTCTGTTGGATGGAGGCTGCAACTGGCTGCAATCTCACCAGTGAGTTATTTTCAAAAATTGAACTATATGAGTGAAAAGTGGTTTTTTTCTTGGTAATCTGTTCAAATATCAGATACAAGAAAGAAAAAAGAAAAAAAAGAAAAAAAACACTCAAGGTGCATGGATTCACACAAGAATTTAATCATTTTTTTTCTGTAGCTTTTTGCCTACCCTTCCACAAAATTTCATTGAAATCCATTGAGAACTTTTGGAAATAATGTGTGGAAGTCATGAGCATATAGATATATAGGAGGAATTTTCAAGCTGAAAAAATGTTCAATACAGATGTGCAAACACACCTAAAAAGCCTCCAAGATAGGCGTGCGGACACATAGAAGATTGGAGGTAGCATTATACTCAAATGTAAAAAAAAATCATAACACATACATATATAACTAATTCAGGGCTCTAAAAAATAAGGGTTGTATTATAATCAAGATTGCATTGTACTGGAGTAAATAAGGTAAATTCTTTATAAATGGTCTTTTCCTTCAATCTAATCATTTATTGATTAGAAAAGAAAAACTAAACATACATCCTTAATAAGAGTTTGGTTTTTTTTTTGGATAATATTCTGAATCTCATAAAAATTGCAAAGAGGTTAATGTATATTGATTCAGGCTTGAAATTGAGCGACATTTGGAGAGACTCGGAATAGGGAAGTCTGGAAAAAGCTCATTGCCAAGTCATCTGTGGTGGCTCCATGGTCAGCCTGAGTGATAGATAGACTAATATTATATTGATTGTTCAGTAGTCAATATCCTAGCTTACGTAGAAGCCAAGATTTACACATGCTAAACTTCAAAACAAACAAGTTTTGCCCATTTTGAGGAATGGAACAAAACACACACACAGCAATCATTGTAATAACACATCATCCTAGCCATTTCTGTATTGGCTATTTTTGAATGGTTAAAAGAGGCTAGATTTTTTTTTTCTTTTCCCAAATGGTTATCGGGCATATTTGATTTCCAGGTAAATGGGTAGATTTCAATTCCTTATATTAACGTTACTTTTGAATTTAAAAAGTGACCCATGAAATTGCTAAATGGTCACATTTAGAATGCGCATTTGTGGATTTGATTCTACTCGACTAAGATACATTTTAATACAAGTATTGTTTGATTCTTCTATTTTTATATAGTACACAGATTCTCCAATTTTTAGATGTAGAATAACGTTATTTAAACACTGGTTGAAATCTAGCCACTTTCAGCAATTCAAAGAATGACCAATTTAAAAATGGCTAGGGATGATGCAATATTGCAAATTAAAGATTAATAGATCTTTCTTTATAGTTTCTATAAATCATCTCCTAGAATTCAGATATACAATGTCTAAATTAGCAACACTGAAGAGAAGTAACCGAAATATATCGAAGTCCTAGTTTCATATGAAAGACAGAAAATTCTTGTTTTTACAATACGATTGTAGCGGTTTGCTCCATACACCATGAAGTCCAGCCCCTTCAAAACATGCACCTTTGGAACTGCCCTAGTTCTTGAAAGTTTGATGCAAATCACTTTCTGTGTTTGTTTGGAGCTTGGGGGGCTCGGGGGGGATCTGTGCACGACTTAATGAATTACAGAAAATCCACAGCCGTATACAATTACACATACATCTGTGTGTATCAACACTTGGCAAATTACAACATAATTTCGATAAAACTCATGAAAACATACTTAAAGTTACTAGAGGAAATATGGTTCTTGTATAGTTTTCATTGAGAAATGGGTAGTGCAAAGATGTTGGAGACAAAGGACTTCGCTTCCATATGGTTTGGTGTTAGTGTCAACGTCACTGGAGATGTGAGAAAGAAGGAGGGGAGACATATAGAGAGAAGGTGCGCCAAGAATGAACAAGGGCGCAGAGATGAAACAAAGTAAAAAGGACACAGACAAGTATTTGGATGGACTAATGAAATGTACATTTAATAAATGAACATTAATTACAAATAGCAAAAATGAAATGCATGTAATGATATCATTAATACGATCGATCATGTAAAGAGGAGAGAAAAGAGAGTTTTCTAAGCGAAAAGTGGGAGTTTTTGTAGCCATTATTGTACATTCATTGGAGTCAAGAGAAAGGTACCTGAACTGCTTTTGAATCCATAAGGCTTGGAGTGTACCAAGGAATGGTTATGGAGACCAGGTTCAGTGTATATGCCAAACTGCCAAGTTACGCGAGCAACTTGGAGGCCATTCTCTGACAATGATTGACACACAACGGACAGACCATGTAAGGCAGAGAACATATGGAGTTTAATCCATGTGGGCTTGCTGAAGTAAGGAGAATTAGCAGACAGATCATTGTGACTATCAGGTAGTAAGAAGCATTGCCATTTCATTCATGAGAGTTCGAAGTGTATACGCATTAGAACCACATGGTGAGGATACAGTTGAGTAGCTGTGTCACTGTGCGTACTTGAGATGCCTTAACAACGGTGAAGTGAAATTGGCAAAGATAGTACAGAGTTAGTCACGGTGGAAAATGGTTAAGTTTGGATCGGCCAGGAGGCTGGTGAAATGATACCAATCTTAGAAAGGAAGAGAGAGAGTAACCGGCTACAAGTGCCAGGGCCTGTGAGCTTTTAACCACATGTATTTAGGGCTTTTACAGGGAGATGTCGTAGGAAGTGACGTTTTTGATATCTAACAGAAAGGTTTCGTATCTATTTCTTATCTAAAAGTATAGTGGGTGCTACATTGCAAAAAAGGTGTAATTTAATCAGAAAATCCTAAATAAGACTATTCAGTATATAGTCTAACTCTGTCTGTTGATTAGTTTCATCAAATACAACTCCTTTTAAACCTGAAAAAAATTTTTCTCCTCAAAACAGAAAAATAATAGGATACAATTAATTTACAGCTGATATCAATATGGTCGAATTAGATTTGGGGATAAATTTTACTCGAGGAAAAAAAAAAAAATTTTTTTCAAAGAAATTTCTATTCCAATTTTCAGAAAAGATATCAATGCGGTCGAATTAGATTTGGGGATAAATTTTACTTGAGGAAAAAAAAAAAAGATTTTTAAAGAAATTTCTATTCTAATTTTCAGAAAAGATCTTTTCGGTTTTTTTTTCATGTAACGATTTCAGCATTTTTGTTCACGGTTGTTTTTCAAACAGAGGCAGTAAATTTGTTGTCTCTGGTTTTCAGATATTTATAACGTGTGTAGCCGAATGTTGTTTTTTTTAGGGGGGGTGGTATTCAAATGAAACTTCTCTATCTATCAAACAAGTCTTCATTTAAAATTTGACTGAAGCTATACAGTTTCTAGAAAGAAATTTTTCTTGGAGAATTAACCTTATAAGTGAAAAATGGACGCAACCAGCTAAAGAGAAAGTAGAGAAATTCAGTTTATTATAATGAATACAGGAATTTGATAATTAATTCATAGCTGTTATTAATATTGTTAAACTAGATTGGGCATGAATTTTCCATATTCCGCAGCTATGAATAGTTCAGGTGAACTGTATTTGGGTTCATTGAAAATTTGACCAAAGCTATACAGTTTCTAGAAAGAAATTTTTCTCAGAGAATTAATTTTCTGAGTGAAATCTGGACGCGACTTGCAAAAGGCAAAGTAGAGAAATCTAGTTAATTGTAATAATACAGAGATTTGATGATAAATTTATAGCTGTTATTAATATTGTTAAACTAGGTCAGGCATGAATTTTTTATAATCCACAGCTATGAATAGTTAGGGTGAACTGTATTTAGTGGTGAATTGTGTCTGGTAAGGACTTTGCCAGATACCAACTTGATACTGTTCAGAATGGTCTGAATAGTTTTAATTGCTGCCATGAGGGGTTCAGCAAACTATAGCCTGCAATCTTCATTGAATATCTTTGTTTACCTCATCTTTATTTGGCTAACAAACAATAAAACTCAAGATGAAAAATTTTGCAAACAGATTAATGTTTTACAGCTGAAATTGTTTCAACACAATACATTCCTTCTGAAGCACAAATATTTTGTTGTTCCCTCCCCCACAACGAAGGAATTCATAGTTCTCATATTGATTGATAGCGCGTGAAAGTTTATATGGGTATTCACTCCCACAATGAAAAACAGCAAAGTAATAGAAAAGATTTTAAAAAACAAGCTGTTTCTGTAGCCGTGTGTGATCATTGTATTATTTCTATTCAGCCTGGTCCGCAAGGCATAAAAATATTTCTAATCCATTGTGTGGACGACTGGCTACAATACAGAGGAGGTAAGTGAATACTGATCCACCCAAAGATTTAATCAATACCTCCTTAGCCAATGGCAAACCCTTCCACAACATTTCAAAGAACCTTTCGAGGATATCATGTGAACCAACAAGTAAACAGATGGACATCAGTGATAATGTATAGCTCTTCGTTGATAGAGGTAAATTAATTCCAATTCACTTCTCTCTCTTTAGATGCAAATAAAACAAATCATTTATTAATTCATAGTATTTCACTTAACACCAAAACTAAATCAGATGACTATGGAAGATATACTTCTGCTTATACAACAAATTAAGGTTAAAAATATGCCAAGGTTTAATCATTTCAATTTAAACAGTAAATGACAAAGTCTGATTTGTCTAATACTACCAGTTATGACGTACAGTTGCAAGACTTGGATAATTAGCAATAGCCATGCAGAGATACTCATGGTACCCAAGATGAAGATGGAATAAATAATATACCAACTTTTGTTCAAACCATCTGATCCCTTCTTCCCATCTTAAATGTTAACACAATCATTTTGGCCACAGATGGACAAAAAAATTTGATTGTCCAAGCAAAAGTCAGAATGTTTATGACTCCTCTCAGAGTTAGAGACAATACTTTCACGGAACAGATGATATTAGACATTCTGCACTGAGAAAAAAAACACAACAGCTGGATTAGGCATGTGCTTCCGACATAGTTTAATTCATTTGACACACCAAGACACAAATGGGCAAGACATCTAGCTTCTAACCAAGACAATAGGTGAACCCCTTAAGAGTCAAGAATAGACACCAAAAACAAGGCCAGAATGAAGGGCCAAGTGATAAGATGGATCAATAACTTTAGTCCAAGAATACATCTGTGGTATAGGACAATGGTTATCTACCTGGGTTTGTGAAAAAATGGGGTTCATCAGATGAGCTTGATCGGAATTATTAATAAAAGGTAAAACATCAATATTACATGAAACTATTAGGCTTGGACAAAAATTCCATTTTGTAAACAATGTTGAAACGTATTTTATATAAGATATATACTTGCAATAAACATGAAACTGTCTGTGTCTATCTGGGCATTCATGGTAACATTTTTGGGGATACAGCATTGAGAATTTGCATGATTACACCACTAGGCAACACCTGGAAACATTTTTTTTTGTTTTTTCGAAAAGGTGCTTTATAGGGTCTCTATGGTCGTTTTAAACCAACAATGCCGAAATAATGTGCATGGATTTTTCAGATAATTTTTTCACATAAAAGATTTTTTTTTTTAATAATTTGACTTAATCTTTCAGATAGTTCCGGTACATGGGTAGGCTACAATGAATGATTTATGCAAGGCACAGATATCATTTAAAATTTCATAATTACATTTTTACCTTCATTTTAATTTATTTGTTGCTTTTTATCGCAACATTTTGCTAAGGCTGATTTCCCTCTGGCAGCTAGTAAAAAGTTGTGATAGAAAGCAATTTATAAATTGAGATGAAGGTAAAAAAAGATAATGATTTATAATACATAATCTGATAAAAACGGAAAAGTGTAAATGGAATATACTGGGGGCGGGCTTACTGTTTTGTGGGATTCCAAGAGAATTCTTTATTTCACATTTCTGGAATCTGGAGAAAATGGTCACTACGTAACACTACAGTGAGCAACTGGCTCATTTAAATGATGCATTGGAATAAAGAAGATTTTTTCTGGGTAAGAGTCAAGAATGGGAGAGCAATTGGCAATTATGACAACTGAAGGAAAATATACGTACTTTCTTCAGTCAAACCAATAAGCCGATCGAACATTGATATCAATAGTATCTGGGAAACTCTCATCATAAGAGATTTCTCAAAAAAAGGAAAACAGATTAACCAATTCAAGGGAGGAAACTTGGAGGTACCCCAACAACAGAATGGATATGATGTACCCAGTCCAATCGAGTATGCACTCTAAGTAGTGATTCTACATTCTAGAACCAACAACACCCAAAAAAGGCCAGAGGGTATGAAGAAAATAGTCCAACCATATCATACATAATGATAAATATACCATGTCTGAAAAAAATTAAATTAAAAGAGTAGGTGTCACTGCTCATTTATAATAAATACCCTTAACTCTAAAAAGAGAATTTAGGCCTCATAGGTTTTAAACATCTATCTAGTAGACTGCAAAGTGGGTGCATAGACCTGGATGATGTTCCGTTTGTATCTGTCTGAGAGTTGTACGGTGATGCTGGCTATGCAGTCAGAGATAGCTTTGAAGCCAACTATGTTGTCTTTGAGTTCCTTATTGATGAAGAAACTTACTCCACTTTGTTTTGCTTTCCCTTCTCTGAACATGTGAAGAAAATGTCTGCTCTTCAGTTTGATCAGTTCTTCTCTAGGTCTTATTTTGCTGATACCAATTATGTCCTATTTGATGGTCTTGATACCATTTTCTAGATTGATTAGGTGCATGTCTGTTGAGAGTGTTCTGATGTTGTATGTGCCAACGTATACTGTTGTTTTCTTGGTGATGGTTTTGGGGTTTGGTTTGTGCTTGGGTAGTTGCTGTTGGGGAACATCACCCTCACCCAAGGCAAGTGAGGTGACTGGGCCTTTTGGAACCGAGGACCCAGCTTGAATGGTTGTTTCCTTGGTGTGATATTTTGGTAGTTGCTCTTAGAGCACATCATCCCCACCCAGAGCAAGTGATGTGACTAGGCCTTTTTGGATTGATGATCCAGTAGGAACGGCTGGTGTAATTTTGATTGTGCGAACCATGGGGAGTGTTGGGCCATGCCCTGCAACACTGACTCATGACATATTAGTTGGGGGTCTGGTGGACAGGTCATATTTGATGTCACTCAGAATAGCCTGATAACTCCACCTGCCCTTAGCACCCATTGTCTCTGGGTAAATATAGGTGTTCGCTGCACTATATGGGGATAAAATCAGATATGGAATATGTGATCAGAAAAAAAAAAAAATTTTTCCCTTTTCCATCAAGTGGTTCAGTAGCTATGATTTTGGTCTTGACAGCACATATAGATTAAAGTATTGGTATAAGAGGTAAGCTGGCTAAGTTTAGCACTAATGCATTTAACTTCTTACCTGGGTAGATCTTTCTCTCAGTCATCAGTGAATTATTAAACCAGTCCTACAAATTTAATTTTACTAGTAGTTAGGTTATAGCTCTCCCTTATTTTAAAGTTTTTAACTTCGTAAGAGTCCAAAAAGGTTGCACTCAAGCAACATATTGCATTCAATAAATATGGTGTTAGCGACAATTTTGAAACAAAAAGAACCTCCAAAAATATTGTTTCTTATTTTGGCAGCACGAAAATTCAGCATTCAGCAGTATTTTAGGCCTATTTGTGCTGCTAATATACAGCAATTTTAGCTTTTCTTAGCCATTTTTAGGTGTTGAAAATGGCTATAAAATGGCCGACTGAGTTTTTCAGCATGTTTTTTCATTTTTCTAAGGTTGATTCAGCATGAAAGGATTTTTGACACCGACACAATATTGTCAAAACTCCAACTATTCAATTCTGAATTTTGTTTGAACAATTTAACTCCTTCGTGTTGTTGATGCTTTTACCACACTTCCCACAACTGTATATCAATGAGTACCACGGAGCAACTAAATCTAAGATAAACAATTTGAATTTGAAAAAATCTGGTAACTCCCAAAAATTGAATAATATCATAATCCATTACTCTATAAAAGAATGTCATGATTTTATTCAAGTGGGTTGGTCCTTCTTGGTAGATTTCTTCCACTTTCATTATATATATATATATATATATATATATATATATATATATATATAAATATATATATAAGAAAAGAGTGAAAAAAAAAAAAAGAATGGAAAGCCAAACTTATTTTGTCATAGTTTTCAGGTATAGTAATAATGAATAAGCCTTTAACCAGTTTTGATACAGGTCTTCAGAAGGTCAACGTAAATCTGTTTGTGGACTTTAAGGGTGTCACAGTCGAGTATTTTCTTGAATTTATTAAACTTTTATAGCAGAATTTATCCACTTATAGTGGATTTGATAGACAATCAGAAAGTGCAAAAGTTTGGAAACTGGATTGAATTTCATTTTCATTGCAGGTTTCAAGAGACTGTTTGCTCTAAGGAAAAATGATCAAATTTGCAAATATTGATCTCGTAAAATCTTGGCTTACCCACGTTCATATTCACAGAATATAACAATGTAGACATACCCTCCCCCTCAGCAACACAACTACAACACTTACATATACACATACATTTTTCGTCATAACAGTCAGGCTGGACTAAACAACATATACACACAAAACCCCTCTCAATTTCACTTATACACAAATGATTTCAACTTTGACACAAAGATATCTACTTTTTCACAAGCAAAGATAACAAATTTAGAAAAACAACAACCTCGTATAATCTCCCTGAACCCCCTTTACAAACCTTGATATTCGCAAATTTTGACATTGCACAACAAGAGCAAACAGTTTCTTGAAACGTGTAACAAGAGTAAATTCAATTCAGTCTCTAAACATGTGGGTTTCCATTTTATTCATTAAATTCACCATATATATAGGTATGTAAATTGGACAAGTTAGTCACTCAATAGAAACTGTCTGATGACCAACACTTTTTGGCAGTATGCAGTGTTGGGGCTGATCAATTAAAAAATCAGAAAACAGGTTGATCAATGAATAAGTAACTTTTCTCGCCTTTCATTAGGTCACGACTACTAAAAAGTATGAATTTTCAAAAAACAAGCGCAAATATTGTTAGACACAAAGTAAGTGTCCAGTTTAGCAAATGAACCCTCCAACTAAAATCTTATTTCGGGGAATTAATTAAAAAAATTTTTTTTAATTTTCAAAAAGCCATTTCTAAACATAATAAAGACTAAATGTTTAAAAATTAGCCCTCCAAGCTCCATTCATACAGCCTGTATATGTGATAAACCACCTTTAAAACTGAAGAAATCAATGTTAATGTGGACAGTTTCTTTATCTTTACTATTTTTCGGGGTTGCTGTATCTATGGTGATAGTGCTCAATATTTTAAATTAGAGCATATATAATATAGATAATTACAATAAAATATGGAAACTGTAAATTTTATATTATACATATATATATATATATATGTATGTGTGTGTGTGTGTGTGTGTGTTAAGAAATGGATATATGTGATCTGACATATTAAATTGTATTGTATTATATAGAAACTTATTTGAAATGATCTTCCATCATTATATAGTTAAAGTATCACTCAACTTAGACAACATAAATAGAATGAATAATTAAAGAAAATAGGGCTGCAGCAGGAATCAAACCTGCCACCAATTGGGTAACCACTCCAATGTAGCAATGCTTTTACCATTAAGCTAAACGGCTACCAGTAATGCAAAGGCCCAAATGACTTCTTTCATCCCAAATTCTTGTTTTGTTTATTCTTGGTCTGTTCACTTCTTTCAACACGACAGTTATGTATTAAGAAATGTGATACAACAAAATGAATTATAAAGGATAAGGTTTATCCAACATAATAGTGAAATTAATAGAAAATATTGGAAACTTGAAATTAGGTAAATGGTTGTTTACATTTCTATGACATGTTTTAGATTATTGTTTTCAAACGCCAAATGATAAGTAAAATAGGAAAAGCTGATTTAAGATTTGGAGTGGAATGTAGTGAGAAGATGATTGTGAGTTGGAGTTTTTTTGGTTTTGTTTTTTCACCTCCCCACCCCTTCAAACCTTATCTCTGTTTCTCTATTTTGTCATTTACCATTTGAAAACTGACTATCTATGTATATATATATATAGAAAACCATGGACAATAACTCAAAACATGTTGTGGAAATAAAAACAACCATTTAACTTATTTCAAATTTTTAATGTGTATTAATTCCACAATTATGTCAGATAAACCTTATATATATATATATATATATATATATATATATATTAGTGAAATTAATAGACAATATTTGAAACTTGGAATTAGGTAAATGGTTGTTTTTATTTCGAGGACATATTTTGAGTTAAACTCTATATATGTCCTCAAAATAAAAACAACCATTTACCTACTTCCAAGTTTCAAATATTGTCTATTAATTTCACTATATCATCACCATCAGTCTTTCAACGTCCATCGTTGGGCATAGACCTTCCCCAGGATTTGCCACACTTCTCTATCATGCGCGTCGCGGAGCCAGTACTCCCTGAACTTGTCTAGCTCATCTCGCCCTCTAATATTCTGCCGGCCTTGGTTGCGCAGGTGATCATGGGGGATCCATGTCGTGAGTCATGATGTCCATCGGTTGTCTGCCATTCTTGCAACATAGCCAGCCCACAGCCATTTGAGATTTTTAATAGATTCTATGATGTCCCTGACCCTTGCCTTCTTCTAGATGTACTGTGCTGTCTTGTGGTCTCTCCATGTGAGGCCCAGCATTATTCTTTTGTGTGTATGTTCTATGGTTCTCAATTTATTATATATATATACAAACAAACACATAAAAAGGTCAAAAGTTTACTTACAGAAAAATGATGTTAAGTTTTTAAATAGGTCAGATAGCTTTGCAATGTTTAAGAGAAAGGAACTCCAAAGTGATTTGCCCAAGTTTTACTTGAACAACATGAAAATGACAAAACTTGAATAGACGGATTCTAAATTTTGTTTGGACAATTTGAGTCCTCCTTTGTGTTCTTTTCATCATTACCAAAACTTTCCCGGATAAATGACAAAGACTAGACTGACCAGAACATTGTGGTCAAATCATAAAAAAAACAAAATAGGAGTTCAGCTATCAAAACAAAACTTGTAATGTTAATGAATATCACAGCTGTTAGCAGAAAAAATTGACAGGATAGGAACTTGTTGCCAACTCAAAAGATATTTTTGCACTAGTTTAACAGCCAGAAAATGCCAAAAATGGCCAAAGAACACAACAAGAAAACCACTTAGAATAGTTTTAAAAAAATAAAATAAGATAAAATAAAAATGGCCGATGCACTAATTTATCAATTTTCCCATCGTCAATTTCTATTAGTCAAAGACGGAATTCCGTCTGAAGACGGAAATTTAATACCCATGCCCTATCAGATTTATAGACAAAGGGTTGATAAACTTTTTGGCACCAAATACAGACAATATTCTCATGGACCAGCCAATGGGGAAGGGGGTAATCATGATCAGAATATAGTTGTTTATCAGTCAGTTATAAGTGGCTAATTAACCAATTTAGAAATGAAATTGAGTACATAAAACAAATTTAATATTAGGAATCGAGGAAATGAACTCATTTTAATTTTACAGAGAAATATCAAAAAATCATATAGTTTCCTCCTTTGTATTTTTCTTTTCTTTTTTTTTTTTGCAGCCCAGGATCGGTCCATGGTCTGGTGGTTTGAAACCACTTTTATAGACAATATAATTAGAAAGAGTGTTGGACTAGAGCCATAATAGAGTGAACTTTATACCAAGCCAATTCTTATATTTAGCCTGCATTATTCAATTGACATTATTTGTATGCCAAAACTTTTTTTTTTTATCTTTGTTGAACTAGTTAGTTGAAAAGTTACAAATCTGAACATAAAAAGCAGAAGACAGGTTGGGGATGAATTTGTTCAAAGTCGCAAGCAAAAAAACAAAGTTGCTCTCCATGTCAGACAACACATTATGCAATGAAGTAATAACTTGGAGTGTCCAAAAAAAAAAAAAAAAAAAAAAAAAAAAATCGCGATTCTCTGAATATAAAACAAGGTAAAAAAACGTAACAAATACAAATTAACATTTAATTGATCTTATTTGCATTGCTGAATCTCCACTGCCCTAAAAATTTTACGGAGGAAATAAGGATACATTCCTGCCTGATATCAGTACCATACATGAAATTGTATATCCGAACCTCACCTAAATGAATCAATATAGCCAGCACGTGTCATCATCATCAACCTTTTAGCATCCGTCATTGGACATAGACCTTCAAAGATTTGCCAGATTTCTCTACCATGGGCATCACAGAGCCAGTTCTTTCTGAATTTATCTAGCTTGTCACGCCATCTTAATTTCTGTCGGCCACAATTTGCATATGATCTCTGGGGATCTACATTGTGATACGTGGTGTCCAATAGTTGTCTGCCATTCTTGCAACATGTCCATCCCATTGCCATTTGAGTTTTCTAATGGTTTCTATGATATCCCAGACTCCTATCTTTTCTCTATTATACTGCATTGTCTTGTGATCTTACATGTGAGGTTGAGCATGGTTTTTATGTGTCCGTTGCACGCTTCTCAGTTTGGGGGTCAATCTTCTGGTTAGGTTCCAGGTTTTAGCTCCATAGGTGACCATCAGAATTAATTTTGACATTAAAAGTGCCAATAACCAGGCAAGGATTTGGTCGTTATTTATCAAATAATTCATGGTAACCCATTAATCGTTTGTGGTAAATATGAGTTTTCGTGGGGCCAGGGCCAGGGTTTTAGGCTGATGCCCAAGATGGATTGCCTTACAGCTCTGCCTAGTTATTTACCCATAGCTGGGGAGAAAAGTGAATTCATGCATTTCTCAAGGGCATTAGAGCTAAGTGAACACTAACTGTCCCACTGAGTTCAAACTAGAGTTCACGGATTCAATTTTATATGCTGTTTACTATTAGGCCACCTACACTACCCCAAGCTACTTAATATTCAATACTAGCTGAAGTACCGGCCCAACTAGGTTTCTAAATATCTCAAATGAATACAATCACAGGAGCTAACTATACTTTGTATCAATTGTTTTAAAAAGATGCTGACAATATTCAGTTGAACGGGGAATATTGATTATACCAAAATTATTGCTACTGAGCAATTGAGAAAATAGTTCAGACATAAATAAATAGGTCTGGTTTGTCAATCAATAGACACCATCTGGCGACCAAAGCCTCTTGGCAGCATGTTGTGTTGGGAGTTGATCAATTTTTAAAAACTGGAAAAGAGGGGTGATCAATGAATAAGTTACTTCTCTCCTTGGGTGGATGTGGCCAGTGATCACAGGAAAAAAACATAACGTTTAAAAAAAATTAAAGAAAAGAAAATAGACACAACCTAAACGATCAATTTAGCATAAACTTACACTGTAAACTGAACCCCGCTCTAAGAAAAGTATTTGTGGAAGAATTTTGTGAAGAAAAAACTTTTTTGTAGACATAATAAGGAGTAAATGTTTACATTTTCAGCCCTCTAGCTCCATTGGTGCAGCCTGAATGTTATATACACACATACATAGCAAGTCAGCTAGACTATCTTAAAAAGTGAAAGAAGCCTATAGTAACAGTTTTGGTTGACAGTCCCTAATAGAGAACCAGAAACTAAATTCTATTCTAACGATTTTTTTTTTTCGTAATTTTGAGAGAAAAAAAATTTTCTCTCAAAAGTACTTTACTAACTTATATAATTACTATGCTTGGATTTTTTTTTTTTCCTTTTAAATTGAAAACTTTTTTTCAATGTCATTTATATCATTTATTCCAATTCATGCCTTTCCTAAGGACATAAGTGCTAAGTGAACACAGATTACCTCAGTCAGAATATAAACAATTCTATTTTCCATAATGTTAACTTTTTGGCTACTGGCACCTGCTCTGATGGTTTTTTGGGGTTTTTTTTTAGCAATAAATCAAAATTTACACCCACGATAATTGCAATGTATGCGATATCATGTAAAAGAAAATGTCAGCTTTACAGTTTGGATAGAAATAGCAGTTAAATTGATCTGTAGCATCCTCTAGTAACTTGGGGGGGGGGGGGGGTCAGTGACACCTATCCCATGTTCTTCCTTGAGTCAAGTTATCATTATAGACTTATTTTCAGTCCCAGGTTAAAACCATTTGCCAGGATACAAGACAATTACAAGCAAATGACCACTGACTTTATCTATTTAAAATGAGTGACTGGTCTTATGTTTGGGCATTGCATCTCATTAAATTGTTTAAATTCCATAGAATTGTTTTTGTCGGTCCTTGCACAGAGCAGTCATGTGTCAAATGGTCGTCTCCAGTTGTCAGCGCAGGGTAGTCTTGCGCAGAGAAGTCAGGTCACGAAAAGGAGACAGCATAATAATCAGGGAAGTAATTACAGATTTGATTATTTTAGTGGATCAAAGAGTACTGAGACGGATGAAGTTGATTGACGGGATGATTAAAAACCCACGGAGCAGAGTAGGAAGAAATCGATAACTGTCCAAACCTGTCAATACTATCTTTTCAGAAAATTACTATCTCAAGTAATCAATCAATTCTTTTTAATTTGCATATTAATTTTGTAACAAGTATGTACAAGAACTGAACATAAAAGAGATGGATCAGTAAGTCTGAAGCTTAATACAATTAACCAATGCTTTTATCCAACTATTAAGTGTATCTAGTAACCAAGTGTGCAGAAAAAAAACGGAAACACTAAACCACTAAATATTTAGCAGAACAATAACCACAAACTTATATAGATATAGCTTTGATTCATTTGGGGGGTTCTAAAACCCTTAAAAACATACCTAAAGAGCAGAAATTTTAACATGCTGTAGGTTAGACAAAGAACTTTGAATAAACTATATATATCAAATGAAAACTAATGTTTAATTCAATTTGTTCATTTGATCATTTATGTACACATTGATCATCATCTGATATTAACTACAAGATATCAAAATTTCAGCTCTCTAGGTTTGTTTTTAAGAGTTTTATAGGAAGAAAAGAAAAAAAAAAGGCCAATTTGTACAATAAAGTTAGCAGTTATCTTTGCTGCCACTTAACTTCTAACAGTTGATCAGTTTAGTGTTTTCGTTAGCTATACCCACCACTGCTAGTTACCTGCCTGGCAGTGGAAAGTTCAATCCTTGGGTTGGGTAGTGCAGACAAATCATATACTCTGGTTCGGTGGAAAAGGCAGACAAGCGACATCACAGGGATGAATTAATCAGGAAGATTTAACCGATACGAGATATCATCCTACATGGACAATAGAATGAGAACAATCTTACCCTTAAAATTAAATAATGGGATTAATTGATATTTCCCCAGAAGGTTACCAACAACCAAGGACACCCAAGGAAAAGCTGGAAGGTACAATGGCCAAAACTATGCGACTATGACAACCAAGATGAGGACACTAGTCCAAGTAAATTAGTGTATAATAGCTCAATTTTCAAGAAATTTTTTACTGTATAATGTTCAATCTATGTGATTAATGCAGGAGCGTTTGGTCAAATGTATTCGAAAAGAAGATTTTTGAAAAATAAATATCTATTGTGTAAAACAAATGCTTTTGCTCACCATTAAGTCACTAACTTATTGATGTATGTACATAGTTCGGTTTAGCAGCTATAAGTGCCTTGGTAAATGGTAAGCAATTCATTACTACCTAGTGACTTCAATCCTCACTGAGTGTCCACTACTTCTGGCATTGATCTGAACTAAGCCTAATAATAAAACGAATAATGATTCTCAAGTTATCAAGCATAAAAGAAGATACGACAGGTCTGGTTTGTCACTTAATGGAAACAGTCAGGTGACCAACATCTTTTAGCAGCATGTCGTGTTGGGTATGATCAAGTGAAAAATTTGAAAAATAGATGATGATCAATGAAAAAGTTATTTCTTCAAAAAAACAAGCGTGAACACTGCCAGACACAAACTAAGGACCAATTTAGCACAAACCAACATTACAAATTGAAACCCCCACTAGAAACATATTGGGGTGGGGGTTAAGGAAAAAAAAAATGAAAATGTTTTTTGTAGAATAAGATAAATAAATGTTGAGAATTCTAGCCCTCTAGCTCCATTGGTGCAGACCAATTTGACACAAGCCATGATTGAATCATTCCTAAGTAACAACCATACAGCTTTTTTTTTTCTCTTAAAAGTCACACACAGGTTGACTTGCAGATCTTCACACAGTTACAGACATTGTCGGAATGGTGATCAATATACAAAATCAATTATTACATGGTGAATTACTCAACAGAACAACTGCCACAGAGAATTCAGACATTTACCAATACCAGCCTCAGAATAATTCTAAAATTTCGCTGGCCAGATACTATCAGCAATAACAAGTGTAGCAACGAACAAGTCAGCAGCCTACAGAGGAAAAAAATCCGCAGATATTGGAGATAGATAGATCATACTCTTCACAAGCCTAAATCCATTATTACAAGACACCTTCTATTGATATACATAAGGGGGAAAAAAAAAAAAAAAAAAAAGGAGACAGACCAAGAAACGTATGGCACCATGACCTGGGTGTAGATGTGGAGAGAACTGGACATAAATTGGGACAGCTGATGAAATTGGCCCAGGACTGGAATGCCTAGAGAGTCTTTGTAGGCAGCCTATGTCCAAAACAGGTCCACAGGCTTAGATAGATAGAATTACTTAATAAATGTAGATTAAGAAGAATTATTTTGGTTCGTTTCTCTCCCGTAAGAAAACACACTTGCAAGATTAGCTCACGAGCCCTTAATCTATAAGAAATGTTCTGTTAAATATCATAAGGCCTTTTTGGGTATCCCCAATTATAAACAATATTTACTCACTTGGAAAACAAAATGTTATTCATAAACCACTATTAAACGTACATAAACATAAAACAATATTTACAATTTAACACAATATACAGATTAGATTCGCTTGAAAATTTTATCAGACAGATCCCCAAAATGTCCTTGTACGCTCCAGCACTTTCCATAATTTCTGAACTAACGTAAATTATTTTTAAAACTCGCTACACCAGTGATATTTTTAAGCTAACTAAGCAACTTATTCCAAAAATACATTACTTAACTGGAAAGAAAAAAAAATCTAATTGTTTAGGAGACTTAGTTTCAGAAATCTGCTTTTTCAATAGATTTCCAGAAGCATTAAAAAAAGAATGGTGCTGACAATAGAATAAGCAACTAAAAAGCATTCAGAGAGCACATACCGCTGTCGACGCCATTATCAATGAAAACTGAATGAAAATCAGTTCATGTATAGCTACGATACAGGAGAAGTGTGTGTAAAGGAGGAAGAAGAAGAAAAAAAAAGGATTAGTCCCTCCCGCAGCCCCAAAATTTAATCAATTCTTTAGTACATGGGCAAGCTTTTTTTTTTTCATTGAGAACTTTTGGAAATATTCCTACTTGAAAAAAGCTGAAGAGAA
This sequence comes from Thysanoteuthis rhombus, assembly GCA_963457665.1. Lineage (NCBI taxonomy): Eukaryota > Metazoa > Mollusca > Cephalopoda > Oegopsida > Thysanoteuthidae > Thysanoteuthis > Thysanoteuthis major. The sequence goes on along the minus strand of OY735226.1, from coordinate 9,581,129 downwards.
AAAAAAAAAAAAAAAAAAAAATTATATATATATATATATATATATATATATATATATATGTATATATATATATTAGATTTTGAAACAAAGTTTAAAACTCATTACTGCAAGATCATGTGATCCTTAGAGGAAGATTTTTTTAGGTAAAAAGCATTATATCAGAGGACACCTTTCTACCAACCTTCAAGTAGATACGACTTTAAACAGCTGAGAAACCTCAGAGAGAGGAAAGGACTCCTGAAAAATTCCTGGATACACCCAAACATTTAACCATTTCCTCCTAACCCCACACCCTACCTTTCCAGAAAATTTCATTGAAATTCATGGAGAACTTTTGGAGATACTGCATGGACAAACAACAGACAAACACAAGTGATAAATATATCTCTTCAAACTTTGTTGGCAGAGGTAAATAATAAGTAAAAAAAAATACTTACTGCATACTTTTTGGAAAGATCAAGCATCACTAACTTTGATGTATTGTAGGAAAGTTTGTTTAAAGTTAGGAATGTGTCCGACTTATTGCGGAAAAGTCCATAAACTGTATTGTAACACTGAGAAGGATCCATGTAATGTAGTAAGAGACTTATCAAAGACTGTATTATTGGGCTGTAAGTAATATCCGGATTGGTATGTGCAAGAATAGCTAGAATCTTTTGCACCGTTTCAATTCCATGTGGATTTAGGAAATAATAACTGGAATTCTTGTGATCTACTAATACTGACACTGGTACTGCATTTTTACCCCCTGGAATAAGAAAAGAAAAAAAAAATATATATCAAAAATGAAATGTTCATAAGAGCTGGAGAAATTTTTTCAAAAGTGTATGACAAAATTTAACTACAAATGCAACAACATTAGTCAAAGAAATTATCATTCTAAAAAATGAACAAAAGTTTCACAACCAAAAGTTAAATAAATTTTTTAAAATTTTTATAACAAAATATTATACATCATAATTGAACAACTGTAGCCAATAGAAAGGTGGCAAATGGTTCTATTCTTTTTTTATGCGTTTTCTGTTCCACTGCTCCTGGCCATACTGTTTTGTGTACAGATTTGAAAATTGGCATCAGTGCTCCAATAGACCTCCTTTTTCTTTCTTTCTCTTTTTTTTTAAAGTTTTGAGCTTCATTTTGACAGGTTGATAAATGGCATCAGTTCCAGTGAAAATAACATCTAGCTTCTCCAGAATCTAGCTGTTTCTAGATGTTTTTTTACTCTCTTACAATAAATTCCGACACTACAATCGTTCAATGCAATGCGGAGTTATTTTGAATTTTTATAACTACATTATACTTTGATGGTAAAAGAGTAATTTATAAGTTTTTGTTATTCCAACTTTGAATCTATCTTCAAGATAATTCAACTTGATGCTTTCAAAACCAGTTATCAGTGTAGAAAGATAACTTCTCCATAAAATTAGGAATTAAAAAAAAAAAAAGAAGTAATGACAATGCTTACTATTGTGTAAATCATTCAGCCTAGTATACTCATCTTGTTTCTATCCAAACACTTTGGCCAGGGTATTCTCCTACCCACCTTAGGTATATGCTGAGGAGTCAAAACATTAATGACCAGTGACATGGGACAAAAGTGACAACTACTATCTCAACTGAGCATGTAAAGGTCAAAAACATAAGCAGCTAGCTTTAAGTACTTCATTTTGAAGAGTTTGATCCTGCAGTTATAAGCAAGATTTTGAGTGACTTTGATAAAAGCCAAATAGTTAAAGCCAAAAGACTGCAAGGCTTGTCGGGTGTTCACATTCAGTTGTGGTGAGTATTTATTGGTAATAGTCCGAGGAAGGAGGAACCAACTAACCACCAATAAGGAATTGGACAGCAAGAAATGAATGGTGACTTTCCCATCAAAGTATATTACAAATAGCTCTAATCAAGGTGAAGGAAAGAATGCATTACAATACGCAGTACATTAAACCTAGTTTCATTTCATTGAAGAAAGTTGGCATCTTTCAGCTGAAAAATGTGCTCTTTGCTACACACGTTGTATGGGAATGGTTTCAGGAACGCAAAAACTTCTGCATTGACCTGGCCATCCAACTCAAAAGATTTCAATCCCACTGAGCTCATATGAAATATGTTTAAATTATGTTTTTAAATATAGCAAATGAAACGGAAAATTCTGTTCAAAACTCCACAGGAATTGCCACTTTTACGAATACACATGAAGAGGGCTGAAGAACATACCAACCATATCGTCAACTAAGCAACAAAAATGAGGATACTACTCTTAATAATTCAGGAATTATTAACGACACTTATTTTCGGAACTTGAAAACTCACTTACCTTCACCAAATAATTCTTTGTCCATTTCTTCATAAATGCTGCTATAGGCTTTATGTAAGTGTGAGCTTAGATGGCTCCAAAGTGACCTCCGCATGATATGATCCATTGGCCAATGGTTAGTTCTCAAGAACTGCTTTAAAGGCTTCTGATCGTGAGAGTTCAACAAGAGGAGGAGTTGTTCTTCTGAACAGGATGGTGTTCGGATAGGGGAGGAGCTTGGTTGCATTGCTTTAAAAGAATTGATATTCTTACAATATTCAGTAATTTTCGGCATATCCACATACTGGGTAAAAACTGTTTCGTTATCCTCCATGATTGCAGATTGTTTTATTTTGTTTTTCAAGTTTTATACACAAAACTGTGTATACAATAGATAAGTATAAGTTTTGTATATATGTATCCTTATTTAACAATATCCAGTCAATCTACTTATTTTGTTAGCTTTAGTTTTTGTGGTAGATGTTATAAGGGACAAGCAACTGGATCAAATAAATACTGAAGTAGAACAAAATGGTAAAATCACATAATACTTTATGAACCATTGACTATAGATGAGCATTAAAGGTTATACTTGCATAATCGAGTCAGTGTATGGCTGGGGACACAAGATATGCAGTTTAAAATCAATATATCAATTAGTTTCCTGTTGTTAAATATATTTAATATAAGCTTACTTTCTGGGATACTTTACCTTTCATGAGTTGAATGCTGCAGTTAATATATATAAATATCTATAACTATTTTTTTAATCTGATAAGCTAACAATGTATTGCAAGCTACTGACATATATAAGAGGATGAACTAATCTCACTTGATTTACAGTGACCAATTTAAATTTTCATCCACTTTGGGTTCGTTATTTTTTTTTAATATATCACTTTCTTCAATTTTACTAATGAGCTTAATCTATTAATTTTACAATGCTATAAAAACAAAATTGACAAAGAATTATCAAAAAATAAAAATGAACTTTCAGAGTATCCTATATTTCGGATTAAGAGGGGAAATTTTTAATTAGCTTTTTGGAGCTTAACCATCAGTTCCGACGGATAATTCCTCTCATCCATTTTTTTTTCTTCTTCCTAATCCCCCAATTCTTTTTTTTTTATCCAGTGTCGGTAATCCAGGAACGGTCACCCATTGTAGCAAGGACCATTTATTTTTTTCAAATCATTGTTTTTTAGATAAATTTTCATGGATTAGATTTTTTTTTCTTTCAAGAAGACTCCAATGCCAAGAGATAGTTGTTTAGTTTTTTTTTTCTCCTGTCGCATAGACAACTCGGGTGATCAAGACTTCAATCTGAAAAATGAAAAAACAGAAGTAAAGCTATAATAATCAACAAATAAAACATGTATCCACGTATATTTTGTTTGTTTGAATGCTTTTGTACACTTATTTTCTACATGAGAAAAGTCCACCATAAGATGAGGAGCAGTTGCCCATTCCTACGTAGTGAACTTTCCTGGTGACGTAATAGAAAGAGAATTTTAGATTATGTTAAACTACATTTACTTAAGTAGATTTTCTAAAACAGTGAAGATTAGGTTGAAAAAAAAATTAAAAACTAAAAATAATTGCATAATAACACCGATACAATTTACATCGGCATAATAACACCGATACAATTTACATCGGCATAATAACACCGATACAATTTACATCGGCATAATAACACCGATACAATTTACATCGGCATAATAACACCGATACAATTTACATCGGCATAATAACACCGATACAATTTACATCGGCATAATAACACCGATACAATTTACATCGGCATAATAACACCGATACAATTTACATCGGCATAATAACACCGATACAATTTACATCGGCATAATAACACCGATACAATTTACATCGGCATAATAACACCGATACAATTTACATCGGCATAATAACACCGATACAATTTACATCGGCATAATAACACCGATACAATTTACATCGGCATAATAACACCGATACAATTTACATCGGCATAATAACACCGATACAATTTACATCGGCATAATAACACCGATACAATTTACATCGGCATAATAACACCGATACAATTTACATCGGCATAATAACACCGATACAATTTACATCGGCATAATAACACCGATACAATTTACATCGGCATAATAACACCGATACAATTTACATCGGCATAATAACACCGATACAATTTACATCGGCATAATAACACCGATACAATTTACATCGGCATAATAACACCGATACAATTTACATCGGCATAATAACACCGATACAATTTACATCGGCATAATAACACCGATACAATTTACATCGGCATAATAACACCAATACAATTTACATCGGTATAATAACACCAATACAATTTACATAGGCATAATAACACCAATACAATTTACATAGGCATAATAACACCAATACAATTTACATAGGCATAATAACACCAATACAATTTACATAGGCATAATAACACCAATACAATTTACATCGGCGTCATAACACCAATACAATTTACATAGACGTAATATCACCAATACAATTTACATAGACGTAATATCACCAATACAATTTACATAGACGTAATATCACCAATACAATTTACATAGACGTAATAACACCAATACAATTTACATAGACATAATAACACCAATACAATTTACATAGACATAAATCTAGCTCGGGCTTACTCTTTCTCATTACTCATGGCACAAAAATTTTGACTATAAAATTAACTTTTATACAATTTCAGGGTTTTTTTTTATATACGGAAAAAAATCTCTCTCAATCAAAAAAAAAAAGAAAAAAAAAGAAAAAAACCCTGGATCCACCTCAAAATTGAATCAATTCTTTAATCTATGGCCCATCCTTCCCCAGAATGGCATAGAAATTCAAGAGAACTTTTGGAGATATTGTGTAGACAAACAAACCAACAAACATGAGTAGATTATCTATACCTCTTTGTTAATGTTAAACATGGCACTCTGAGTGTATATAGCTGCTGATAAACTTTAAAGGTTATCAATTAAATACTATAATTAGCAGAGCAGAAGAAACAAAGATATGTCATATCTAAACCTATTCTTCCAGTAGAATCTTAATCTTTTCTTCTTCCCTCCGTTGCTAAGGAGTACTATGGAATAATGGTTAGCAGCAGTACAAGTCCAAATGACTCGGCAAGATTTCTTTTCTCCTCCTTATACTCTTTTTAATTGCAACGAAAGTAGACAGTTCTCGGAAAGCCCATGTATTTTTTTGTTCATACTTTTTTTGAATCGGTTAATAGCCGTACATAATGAAAGAATGATAGAAAGAATGGGCGAAGAAAGAGGAATATTCATTTTTCCTTTTCTACAGCACACGTCATATTCTTTTTTTTTGTTAGATAAATTCTCAAGATGAAAAAAATAGAAAATACAAGAAAAAAGAAAGAGGGGTAAACAGACTACAGTATTTGTAACGCACACACATACACACATATATATATATATATATATATATATATATATTATATATATTATATTATACATACACACACATTATATATATATATATCCCCAGAAATGAGTCGCTTGACCAACCAGCCAAGTGGGCTAACAGATTCTTCTCTTTTCTCATGTGTGTATCTCTCTTCCAGGTGCTTATGGTCAAATTTTGGGGGTTACAGCCCTGAAAATTTGCAGGAGTACGTCACCAAGCACCATTTACAATTTTTTTTTCTGTTGTTGCTGTTTTTCGGGTCTCTCCGTTCATTTTTGACCAACCAACAACGCCCAAAGTTAGATAATTTTTCAGATAATCATTCTGGTACATGTACAGGCTTTTGCCGATTCATTTATGCAAGGTACAGATATTGTATAACTTATTCATTTCCCAAAATTGTATTTTGGACGATATTTTTTGGTTTATTTTTGATGCAATGATTATACATTTTTGTTTTGGACATTTTAAACGGGGGGTTAACTTAGAAAATCAATTGGAAACAAATAGTTTTATCATAAAAACGAATGTTGACAAATATTTAAAAATGCTGTCAAAAAATTATACAAACAACATCACAGGTGTTGAGCAAAGTCCGTTCTTTTTCTCATAATCTTTAGTTCGATATCCTAATGATATTGCTGTACTCTTACATGATTGGATAAGTGTACAAAATTAATACATTTTTGAAATACCATCATCATCAGTCTTTTCTCTTTCGTTGTTGGACAGACCTTCCACAGGATTCACCACATCTCTTTACTGTGGTTTGTTTTGCCATCTCATACTCTGTCGGCCTCAGATCCTCATTTTATTTCTGGGGATCCATGATGCGAGTTGTGTTGTCCATCTGTTGGATGCCATTCTTGCACCATCGCCAGCCCCTTACCCATTTGAGCTTCCTAAGTGACTTAGAAGAAATTATCAAACTGCTAAAAATCAGTACAGTATTAAGCTTTGTTGTATTAAGGTTTTGTTCACAAAGGAAACATTAAACCAGGTATTTGGTGTATTATACAATAAGGGTCAATCAGTAGGATGCCCCCTAATACTCAGGCTGTATGTTAAACTAAGCTACAGTTAGTAAATATTTACAGTTCAAAATTCCTTAAACACATTCAGGTGTGCCTCAGTGATAGAGCAATAACCTGGGGGTCAAAGTGACTAAAGAAAAAAATAGAATCCAAACAGTTATTTTTTTATCTTTTTTTTTTAATTTATTTTTACATTTTCAAGGTTTACAATACCACTATTAATTACTAGGTAATTTCTAAAGCATAAATAACAATTTCAAACAATAGTAACAGTAATGATAATACTATCTACACAATCTACCATAAAAATAGAAACATTGTCTATTAGACCTGAAGAAGACTTTTTCATTGATGGCATCAAATTAACAAATAATTGCTTTAAAGAGAAGGAACTGATAATTTGTATTCAAGCAACTTTATCTGCATTTTGGGAGACGACGTCAGAGTATTTGATTCACATGACCTATACTTCAATACTAGAGACCACAATCAATGTCTTACAACACTACTGATGTAGCGTTTTGAAACTTGGACATTGGTATCACCATCAAGTCAGACAATTTTGTAGAATTCAACGACAGGGCCATTATAAATATTAAATAGGATCATCACATCAGTAATGAAGAAGCATTGACAAGAGCAGATGTGAAAATGCTAAAACTAGTCAGATGTCATTTACAGTGCTTAGACCATACCTCCAGAATGGACAATGACGGACCAGTAAGATCGTTGCAGTTTGGTGAATAAGCTAGTGGAACAAGACCTGTTGTGCATCCTAAACAATGCCGTAATAGTCCAGTAAAATGTAACTTGACCTCTCACAGAGTGCACTAAAAATAAATGAATAAATAAATGACAGATTTTGTATCTTCAGAAGGGGAGAAAAATGTCTACAAAAAAATGTATGGGTGGAAAATCCTGAATTTCAAAATGGCCACCATCCATCCTAATGACAAAAAAAATTGCAGGTTGCTGTATTAAGTTGGTATTCGGTTTGTACGTTGCTCAAAGCCTAAGAAGATGCACCATCAGGTTTGAACCTGTTTGGATGAGCGGACCTCAAGAAAGCTGCAATTAATCGGCAGAGGAAACAGTCCTATGTGCCATCACTTAAAAATCAATATCCAAATAAAGAGTCATTCATTATCCAGTTCTGATTTGGGATAAACTACCCAGGTCAAGGAATTTTTGAGTAAAATTTGCCATGCAGCTGAAATTCAAGGAAACTAATTCCAAATCTATTGTTTGGCATTCATCATTCAAATCCAGCGCCTAAGTTGCATTTGCTAATTTATATATCAGTGATTCTGAATGTGACAGTGTAATTTCAGATTCACTCAACAAATCCCCATTAAATTTTCACTTTGTACCAAGGGGACTACCAGACATGTCTTTAGCAAGTAAGTTTTTGAACATTCATAAAAGAAATGCCAATGATAATAGCTTGGGGCCTATGTTCACGCTCACATCAATATAGACTTTTAAGCAAAATAAAGTTAAAGGAAAAAAAAATCTTTTTTTTTGAATAAAGAATGTAAATAAATTGCCATAACATATCGTTGGAAAGGAAAATTCATCTTTCCAACAGTGTATCTTGTCAATTTGTATCTGTTGGACATGAAAAGTTACTTCCAAAAATGTCAAGCTAGGTATTGAGCATTTTACAAGGAACTTTTAAGTATCTCTACTTCATAGTCCACAATCTTTGGATTGTTGATTTATTTCGTAGTAAAGATACATACATAAATACATATCGTCGGAAGGAGAATTTCATCAGCTTTCCAGTACTGTATCTTGTCAAGTTGTATTATATAAAAAGTTACAGGCAAGAATGTGAAGCTAGGTATTTGGCATTTTACAAATTTTCTTGTAAATGCTTTCAATACACGTCACATTTTTTCTTTTTTTAATTACTATCTATATATACTTTTAGCTGTGTCATGATAGAGAGCATGACTGTTTTGGTGAGACAAGTTTAGCAAATCCTATCTATGAAATCATGGTTTACATAAATAGCGAGTAATAATTAAAAAACAAAAAAAATCCTATCAGTCCAGAAAAAAAGGCCTATAATCTTGCATCCTCCCAATAGTTACCTAGGGAACTGAAACTTAGAACTTAACCAAAAGATTAGCTCTCAAACAAAGAACTCAGCAACAAGAAAGGGTCATGCTTAACATCACATGGTGAGATCATGAGATAGTACAGTATATAAAAGAATACAGCAGTCAGAGATATCATGGAAGTCATTAGAAAACTCAAATGACAATGGGCTGGTCATGTAGCAAGAATGTCAGCACGACTCAAAATATGGATCCCAAGACATGTGGAACTGTGGTAAAGGAGGCATGATGATTTAGAGAAGTTCACAAGATATTGGCACCCCAATACCCGTGGTGGCAAGATCTGACGAATCATTGGGAAGGTCTATACCTGATGACACTTAAAAGGCAGATGAAGAAAAATGATAGGCTACAGCATATTCTTTCTTTGATATATTCTTCTCTACTCACCTATTTCTTTAATTCTTATATTTTGCGAGGCTTTTACTGTAGAATAAAAAGGAACACATCGTTGTTGGCGGCTAAATACTGGTTATGGCAAGTATATTCCCACCTCGTCAAATCTTTGACCTCAGCTGACTCCTGCCCACTATGGCAATGAAAATGACAATACTACACCATGGACTATCAAAACTAAAATTAAGTCAGGCATCAGTACTCTGCTTGTTGCAGTCTAGTCAAATTCTATGAAACTTGAAACAAAAAATATAATAAAAATAACCAAACCAAACATTCTATTAGATAAGTAATTCTGACCTTGTCTGTGCTGTATACTATTGGGGTGTGAGATTTACTTACAAAAACAAGTCAGACACAACAAGTTGATTTGAATAAACCAAGTGAGAATTAGACAATAAATTACAGGGTTTTTGTATTTAGGTGAAGAAAGCGCAACCTCCCCACACAAGAGTTTAGTATGTCAGTATATTTGTGCTGTGTCAGGAAATTGCAGTGGGGACTGTAATTTTTCTCTGGGTGTGGAAGGACTGCTGACATGTCAAATTCAAGTATCTCATAAACTGTACGTTTGTCACTATAATCACTATAAGTAATTGCAGTCATAGAGAACAACTAACTTCCTTGAGTACTAAAAATTTTATAAAAACACAGAAAAAAAACTGTTGTAGCTATTCCTGTAATTTTATGGCACGCAATATATTTCAGGGTCTCCTCCAAAGCATTTTCCCCACTCATTTGTTTAAAGATAAGAGTTGATGTCTTGTTAACAGTCTTAGCAAGAGCAGTTAGATCATCGGTAAGTAATAAAATCCATTGTTAGAAACCGCCAACCAAAACTGTCAATACAGGTTTCTTCAGTTTCCAAGTTGGTCAATCTGGTTGGCTGGCTGATTATGTATCAGGTACACATGTTGTACCAATGGAGCAATAGGGCTGAAAATTTACACATCAAAATTAACTAAAAGAAAGCTACATGATAGGAGAGGGAAAAAAAAAAATTTGAATACCAGGTATATCCAGAAACATTAACGCAATTCACAACAATCCCATCATCTTTGACAGGTATTATGCAACTAAACAGTGAGACAACTCCTGTTTGTTTCTCTGCCCATAGCAAGGGACACTTCCACTTGGAAGTAATAATCTTGAAATAAAAAGGGACAGTAAGAGGAGGGGTCAGGATGAAAATGGTCAGTTTACAAGGATGTTTGTATGGCTGTGAGGTTTTGTTTTGTTTTTGCTGTTTTTTCTTTTAGAACTGAGCAGTGGTGTCTGATCCCCCTTTATTTCAAACCAACCTGATTCTCAGACACAAACGCCTGCCCCTTTAACTCCTCCTCCTCCACCAAAAACACACGTTTCATTTCATTCCTCAAATCTTAAACATTTTAACTGCGTAGAATTCTCTGCAACTGCTGTAAAGTTTTTTGAAAAAGGTGATTGGCAACCATTGAAATGCATCAAAACATGCATATGTGATAATAAAAATTTGAGATTTAACAATTTTCTCTTGAATTTCTCTTCACCTTCCAATTGCCAAATTACCAACACATATTGATTTACACACATCTACACATATATTACTAGTCATTAAAATTCGAACAAACATATATTTTGCTCCTAATTGCTTGCTTTTTTAGAGTAAAAGACCGAAACATTACACAAGAACCAAACTATTTTGCAATCAACATAAGGCATGCATTCTGATATGTTTTGTATTTTTGAATGCTAAATTTCTAAATGAGGTTTTTAATAGAATCAAATTGTTAAATGAAAAAAAAGTTTTTCTTCCTAAAATCTTGTTCAAAATCAATCAAAGAGATTAAAGAAGTAAACTCACATTGCTATTTGGAAGAGTTGGCAAACTAATAAGTTAATTTTGATCCTATCCCTATTCGAAATTGATGGCTCTAGCAATCTTAGGCAATAAAAAACAGATTTCATGCTTGCATGTTTAAATACTTAAGAGAAGCACTTTTTATATTAATGAATGATCATTTGCAACTATTTATCTTGATCACATTTGTAGTTTTTTTACCCAACTCAGACCAGTTTCCCTTTGGTGGTGAGTGAAAAAATTAACAGCACAGATCAGTATAATAAATAAATTGCTGGTGAGAATCGACCTTATGACCCTCTATGCCCATCCGCTCTTAACACGAACCAGTGGCAAGAGCAAGTCCAAATAAAACTCTCAAACTCATTTCCCATCCCAATCTCTTTTGCGCCACGTTTGTTAATAACTGGTAGTTCAGCATTGGTAATCAAATTGTGTTTTTTTTTATTTTAATTCTTATTAGAGGATTGATTTACTCACTGCCAAAAGGAAACCCTGCCAGAGTTCAGTTGTAATAAAAAGCAACAAAAATTATCATCAGTCTTTTATCGTCCGTCGTTGGACATAGACCTTCCCCAGGACCAGCTACAATTCTCAATCATGGGCGTCGCAGAGCCAGTATTTCCTAAATTTGTGTAGTTCATCTCTTAATCTTGTATTCTGTTGGCTTCAGTTTCTATGGGGATCCATGTTGTGAGTTGTGATATCCATCGGATGTCAGCCATTCTTGCAGCATGGCCTGCCCATTCCGATCCAAGTTTTTTAATAGATTCTATGATGTGTCAGACTCCCGTTTTTATCCTAATATACTGTGCAACAACAAAAATTAAGAGGAGAGTAAATGGTAACAACTTAATGATTTAAAATATTTCATCTAATAAATTGGAATAGAATTTTTTTTTTTTTTAAAGAAAGAAAAAAAGGTTAACTCTGCATGAATTGTCATCTTTGGCCTTAGTTAGAATAATTGCAAGAGTTTTGATTTTTTATAGGAGTCCACATATCTCTATTTTTGGACAGTCGGTCCCACTTACATCAAACAACCAAAATAAGGAGGAAGGAAGATGTGATGTAATTAAAGCTATTATTTGATAATAGAATGTACACTTATAGCATTTTTGTATTTGAAAAAGGTCATTTACGATTTTTATTGAAAATAATAGTCTCAGAATATTTCCATGTTGCAATATTCTACAACAATGGAAATCAATTAACTCAACTATGTGCTCTTCTTCCTCCTCCTCCTCCTGCAATAACCACAACGGATGGTGGACACATTGCTGAACTTTTAGTTCTTGTTTTTTAATCTGGCACTTATAATCATGGTGCTGTGGAGAGGTGATAACAGTGGTCGTTTTATTTTGTCATCCATTTTTATTTTACTTGTGCAAAATATATTATATATATATATATATATATATATATATATATATATATATATATATATATATATACATACATACATACACATCTTATATAATTTTGCTTTAAAACATTTTTGAAATTGTCTATTTCTTTTGTAAACATACTATATAATTGTTTATATTTTCTGCTCTGATAATGAATATTTTGCAATTTATACAAGACATAGATACAGCTATAAGGATTTTTTTTCTTAATTTCTATACTTACATTCACCTACAAATCCCTAAATTATAAACAAAACATTTTTTTTTCAAATAAGATGATAACATTAAAACACAAACCTAGCGACAGATTTTTTTTTTTTTTTTTTTTTTTTTTTACACTGTAAAATGCACGGGTGGGAAAAGCAATAGATAGACATTGACTCCAGATTTAGAAGTGAAAAGGAAGAATGAAAGAAATTTACCGTATCTATTCGTCCACTTGGATAGTATAATGGTAAGCACATCTGCATCACACATAGAAGGACCTGGGTTCAATTCCTGGTATGAGCAAAGAGTGTAGAAAAAAAAACTCTCTATAAAGAGAAATTCCCTTGTGTATCCAGTAATTAATTGATTACTCTCCAAGTAGTGTTGCCAACTTAGCAAGTATTTTTGTACAAGTTTGCATGCCAAAGAGAGCTAGATTTTTGAAAATGGTAAAAGCCCCCAAGAATGGCTGAAAAGATGCTAAAAATGGTCAGAGATTGCTAAAATATCAGAGCAAATTTAGTAATTTTTGCACTGCCAAATACAAAATTGGCAAGACTGACTGAACTGCATGAATAGAGTACAGATGACTCGTACCCTGTCCAGAAAGTGGTCATAAAAAGGAGAACTGCGAGAATGAAGTCCTCTTGATCGACTTGCAAGAATCAGTAAGTCAACGCATTCAATAGAAACAGGGACTTTGTTACTGGCCGTGTATACTCCATTAGGAGTTGTCACGTAAGAGATGGACACTTGACCTTTTTTTTCTCCCCCTTTGTGTATAAAACTATCTCCTACCCTTTCTATGAGAAAAGCATGAATGCATTTTATTATCTCTGCCAATTAAGTTGAAAAGTTATATGTAGTTGGTCACTGTCCTTCCGTCTGTTTAAACAATATCTCCAAAAGTACATGATGGATTTCAATGAAATTTTGGGGAAGGGTGGAAAAAAGGCAAAAGAAGAAGTGATTGAATTTTGGAACAAATCTGGAAATTTTTTAATTAATTCAATTTAAATCGTTAGATAGATTTCCTTTTTTTTTTTTTGTTCATACATTTATGTATACACTCATGACTATTTATACAATATCTCCAAAAGTTCTGCATGAATTCCAATTAAATTTTATGGAAGAGTAGACAATAGGCTCTGGAAGAAGTGAATAAATATTAGGGCAGATCCATGGACAACTAATTTTGCTGTAAATGGCATTTGTAAAGAAATGCACTCTCTGAGTGTTTTCTAGATATCTTGTTTGATAAAATCTTCACTTGACTATGCTTGGGAGACATAAAGCAGTAAATTTGGTACGGTGTATCATTTAAATTTTAAGAGGTTATTGACAGCCAGAAACATAACAGAATGGGACCTGTGACTTCGAAATAAATAGGATTCAAATGTTTTCCTTACCTTTCTTTGTTAGTTTCTGAGGAAACTTCAAAGCCACCTCTAAGATTTCCCTAACATTATGGTATCAAGGACCTTTACATCATCTTTGTCTTGTGATTCAACTCTCAGATCCGTTCCTCTACACTCACAGCTTTCCACATAAACTTGTTATTTGTGTGACAGCTCAACGGACACGTTGCTTATTATAATGTGTATTCTGATCTACTTCAGGATCCAGTTACCTGGAACCTTTCAATATTATGTTGCAGCCAAAATATCAGCTAAACGACTAATAACTGTGTCGCCCAAACAAAACTCTAAATCCACTATGATTAAGAAAAGTCATACAAAATGAAGTCATAGTCAAAGGTAATTTACTTTGTCAGTCACAACTTCCTCTCTCTGTTCGTCTCGGTCTTTCTCCCTTCATTCAATTCCTCACATCAATCTCATTCTCACACCACAACTTTTCTACTGGCACAAAGTCACCAATATAGTTTACCCCTGCCAAACAAAGTTGGAAGAGGTATATGTATTCGCTCGTGTCTGTAGGTGAGAATTGGTAAAATTTGGGGGCAGATCCAGGTATTCATTTCCTATTAAGAGATATTTTTTCTCATTTTTTTTCTTCAAGCATTTATGTATTAACTTGTGTTTGTCCTAACAAAAAGCTCACAATGAATTCCCATGACATTCTGTAGAAGGCTGGTATATGGGCCACCTTACATGGAGAGATCACGAGACAACACAGTATATTAGGAAGAAAAACTGGAGTCCAAGACATCATAAAAACTATCAAAAAACTCAAATGGCGATGGGCAGGCCATGTTGCAAGAATGAAAGAGAACCGATGGACATCACGACTCACAACATAGATCCCCAGAGATCACATGAAGAATCGAGGCCGACTGAACACAAGATGAAGAGATGAACTAGATAGATTCAGAAAATACTGGTTCTTCAACGCCCATGATAGAGAATTGTGGCGAATCCTGGGGAAGGTCTATGTCCAACGACAGACGTTAAAAGACTGATGATGATGAAATCCTTGGCCGGTTCTAGAATTTTTTACAATTACCTTCCCTGCATCGTAGCTACATATAAACTGCATTGGCTGAGGTATGCAGAGTTCTGTCTAGTTTTTCATTTGTTCTATTTCAATATTCAAGAAATAGTTTAGTATCGTGCAAGATCAAATTAGGGGGGGGCAATGATTACTGTATCGTGTCAATTCTCTACAGTGGGGAGGGTCAACCTCTATATCAGTTTCCTCAAATGGTAATCCATGGTCCTCTGATTCAGATGAGACAAAGAGGTCACTTCACGGGCAAAGTTACACAATCATTGGTTTACCTCTGCCCACAAAGTTGGGAGTATACAATACCTCCGAGAGTTCTCAATGAATTCTAATGGCATTCAGTAAGACAGTGAGGCATGGGCTAAAAAACAATCTTAAATTTTGGGGCTGATGCAGGGATTTTTTTCCTGATCAAAAGATACTTCCTCATATTGAAACAATAGTGCAAAATATAAAAAATTGAAACTCACACACTTACCTACCCTTCATCATATATATCTTTGAATTAATCTTTCATTTTGGTTTTTAGTTAATGTATGGTGTTGTTTAGATAGTAATCTAATTCAGTATCCAATTACCGGAACCTTTCAATATTATGGTATGGATAGAATATCACCTAAATGACTAATAAATGTGTTACTAAGCAACCAAAGCAAAACTAAAGCAGCAATGATACGGTACATAAAATAAACTTATAGTCAAATGTAAATTACTTTGGTCAGTCGCAACTTCCAAACTCTCTCTGTTCTTCACAGTCTCTCTCTGTATCTTTCTTCTTTTTCTCTTTCATGCCATCATTCAACTTTACCAAATCACGTGTGATGGATTTTCAATGAATGTTACACTATTTTTTTTTTTTTTTTTTTAAATAAATAGGTTTATAACAAGACGAAAAAATGCAAAATATTTTTTTTTAGTTCTTGAAAGTACAAGTCTTGTAAGTTACACAATAGAAACCGTCAAATGATCAACTTCTTTAGGTAGCAAAAAATTGAAATAAGGGGAGATCAATAAATAAGATACTCTTCTCACTCCAGAAGTTTGAATTTTCAAAAACAAAGGGGGGGATGGCACAAACTAGCGATCAATTTAGCATCAACTTACATTGTAAATTGAATCCCCACTTAAAAAAAAAAAAATTAAAAAAAAAATATTGGGGAGGGGGATTATTTGAAAAAACAAAAATGAAAAGTTTCCTAAACATTGAGAGTAAATGTTGAAAATATCAGCCCTCTAGCTTCATTGGTGTGGCCTGTATGAATGATACGGGTATGGCCTGTAGGACTGACTGGAAAACTAAAGAAACCTATGTTGATAGTTTCTAATAAAGCAGAAAACAGTTGAAATAGAGAGAGTAGCAATTAGTTGTTCATTAAGATTGTTAAGTCAGAGATATCCAATTTTTTTTTTCCTATTCAAGCCATAAAATTCTTTAAAATGTCAGATTTTCATTAATCAGGTGCCCAAGATCTGCATAAAAATTTGCATTCTGAATCAGTTCAACAGTTCCTAAGTTCAATATTTTTTGCGTGTTAATATACACTTATATACACATACAATATAAACAATCAAATCGACCCTAACTCACCATTTTTCAATTTCTAGGATTTTATCAACATTATAACCAAATTTCAGCAAAATAGCTCACAATCTGAGAAATGTTCCCAAATGTAAGCAAAAATGTTTTTGCTTATGAAAGGTAAACAAACAATCAGATCAACCATTACTCACTATCCCCCAAGTAACTTTTCTCCACAAGTCTACATACAAAATTTCATTGAAGTATATTAAGGAATAATGAATTGAGGAGAACGACAATAAACACTCATAGCAAATCTTAGTCCACAGTCTTTTTTCCTCTCAGAGACAAAAACAGCTATAATTTTTCAAGATTATTTCAACCTTGCCAAATTATTGAAAGACTGATTTCGAATAATTCTTTGTATAATTACAAAAATGTATGTATTCTTCTCTGAGAATAATCTCTCTTATATTTACTCTCCTTATCAAATGAAATAAATAGGCCAAAAATTTAGATAAATAAATCAAGTAGCCATGCAGTTAAACTGGTGTTTTAAGTGGCCAACATAAATTATTCTAACGAGACATGAAATTCAATATGGTTCAGCAAAATCAACAACATACCCCATAAGTCACTCAGCTAGTTCACAAAATATCTTGATATGGATGAGCTTTTATTCAACATTAGGATTTAATTTCCATGTATTAATCAAAAAACAAACTTTTTGACTCAATAAAAAATTCACAATGTAGAAATAGCATAGAAGATTATGAAACATTCTATTGCTTAATAATTCATTTTTGAGGGGGTCAGATGAAAAATGTAGAATCCAGAATTAGACTTCTTGAAAAATGAATTAAGAAATGTTAATCTAATTTACAAAATTGAGGGAAATCTTGTTTTTTTTTTTTAGCCTATGACATCAACTGGGTCTTCTTACATATGCCTGCAAAGTTTCATCTAAATTGGTTTTGTGGTTTAGGCATGCATAAAAATGTAACTGACACGCTGAAAGTTTACCCGAGACCAGCAGGAACAGGTATATGTGGATGTAGGACTAAATGCAAAATATTAAGGAAAATCAGGCATTTGTCATCTGTGAATGACAACAAATCGAAGATAAAATTAGTTTCTCAGGGTGAAAAAAATAACAGGCTTATAATATGAACAAAGACTCATAAAAAAATAAATAACATTTAACACAGATCAATGCTCCTCTACCTACACAGGTAGATACCAAATAATTGAGATAGCACAGTAATTTACAGAAATAAATTAACCTTATCAATTGTAATTGATATGATTATCTGTAAATAGACAATAAAAAATGGATTGAAAATCCATGTGTGTTTCTGATCGCATTTGCATGACGGAAGAGCTCCAAAAAAGATTTTGATGATTTCCAATCCAAAACATACACAGGGTACCAGCTGTACAGCTCCTGGTTATTCCAGTGGGAAATGAAACTAAGATCAGTGTATATATATGTATATACATATATACCACCACACATACTGGTACCTCACTTTGCAAGGACAATCTGTTCCACAAAACAGTTGTTGGATGAAAATTCGTAGATAATTAAACCTATGGGATTTCAGTAATATATATATGTATATATATATATATATATATATATATATATACACATACACACACACCCTGGTACCTCACTTAACAAGGACAATCTCTTCAACAAAAGTCATTAGATAAAAATTCGTAAATAATTGAACCTATGGGATTTCAGTAATTCGTTCCAAATAAAAAAAAACTTAAGACCACTAGAACCTGAAAAATAACCTTGTAAATAATGTATTATGTACCGATTCCCTTTTAAATAATGTATGAATACAAATAAACATGTAAATAATGTGATAAATACATGGTATAATTCATGAAATTCCTGTAAGCGTCTAGATACTAGATATAAATCTAGATAATTATGACAGAAATCTAGAGGATCCTGGATAATTTTATGAAATTTTGTGGTTGATTTTTCTCACAAACTGAAAATATTTCACCAAGAGATTCTCTCTTTTTGGCAAGTGGGACCTCTTGCAAAGTGAAATTCCGTAATAAGAGTCCTTCGCTATAGAAGGTACTGCTATATATATATATATATATAAAGTCATCTCAAACCATCCCCACCCAAAGTCAAGTTTTTGTTATTTGGGATAAATCGATACTTCGTTTACTTCTTAGTTGTGCCTAAATAATCAATTTCATAGGATTTAGGATGCAATCTGTACACTATGGTAGCCAGTAACAATACCGAGACCATTCTGAACTCAGTATTCATACCATCAGCTGGTAAACCAATCGCACCTCCATTGTGCTTATAGGTATAAGAAAATTCAGTGACAGCAAAAAAAATAAATAAAAATATTTAGATGACTAACACTCACCCTTCATAAAGGTTAAATTTCCCCTAACTCTGCAAGGTCAGGCTGACTTTTGGTATTTGCCAATTTTTAGATAGTACGAAAAATATTCAAAGAGTCTTTAACACAATTGAACTCCTTGTTTGTGCTGTTAGCATGACGTCTCAGCCAATCCATTCTACGGCTTTCTCCAGGTGTGCTATCTTAATGTGATGCTAGTAAACAGAATTTTCCAATGGTAGCCTAACTACAACATTGGATTTAGGTGACGTTGATTTCTTTCGAAAATTTGAAAAAGTCTATACCGGGAAACTGGTAGGCTTCTAAACCAGACGTGCACAAAAAAAAAAAAAAAGCCATAATCAAAGCCGAGATAGAAAGATCTGGAATGGCTCACCATATTTGGAGAGAGAAAGGCAAACACTTCTCTCTCTGAGAAATTTGTATGATAAATAAGGAACACTGTTTGAAACTGAAGGAAATTAAGGAGACAGCCTATATCAATATGTTGACTGCATATACAAGACAGATGAGTGCACAGAGTTCTACTCAATATGGACAAGGTGTGGGAACGCAGGCCTAATAAAGAAAGAAAAACAAATAGACATCACCTGAATCCAAAGTTGTAGCATGGCTATCTTTGGAATGTTCTATTCATCACCATCACATTCGGATAGCCCACCTGAAGAAGGCCATAGAATGGATTGGTCGAAACGTTGTGTTAACACAAACAATAAGAAGGAGTTTGATTGTTCAGAAAACTGTTTGAATGCTAATGGCTCATCTGGAAACTATAGACAATATTTAAAACAACAGAACAAAAATACTCTGAGTTCAAAGCACATCACCCAGAGCAAAACATTGTCACCACCACCAAAACAGAGTAGTAGGTCTGTGAACAAAGCGGACACAAACATTGAGAGCATTGAGAGATTCTCAGAGCATCGGAAATCACTCGATACCTGCCAGGTTTTGGAAGTTACAGAGTTTAGGATTGCCAAGTTTGGAATCAAAAGTAGCAAATTGGTGCCATACAGTTAATAGCTTGGAAATGAGATCAATAAGTTCAAACTCCAGCTTGGACATTTTATATACTAAAGCCCTTGAGAAAGGCGTGAATCCATTTCTTCCCCATCTTCATACACATCATGGGCCAGCATGGTAAGGTAAAGGCCATCATCTCTCCATGTCTTACTCGGGAAAGACCCATGTTTAACAACAGACCTCAACTTATTCAGGCCTGGGTTTTTTTAATTGAGGCTTACAAAGCAAGCATATGATGGAGAGATTTTAGTTTCCATTTTCTAAGAAATCCTGGGAAGTCATATATCATTTTCAAGTAAAAAGACAGATTTCATTTACTGGCAAATATAAAGGCCATGTGTCTGCATTAAGTATACAAAATGGACATGAAATTTGAAGCGCACCTCTGTGGGCTCCCAGCCTGAATGAGTAAACAGCTGATTAAAAGAACAATTTTAGAAAAATATAAAAAAAAGTAGCTAGTTATTAACTGACACTGGATATAAAAACTCACCAACTACTCTTTCAGTATCATAGTGAAATTCCTTCTACTAGTCTCTCTCCTTTTTTTTGTAGCATACACTTTCTAGCTATACAGCCATTTTGGATGCAACCCAATATCAAAGCTTCACAAAAGGTCATTAGTCCAGGTTTCGCATGGTCGCTTTTAACAATCAGAGCGTTAAAACTCAGAGGTCAGTCACAGTCTATTTCTTTGCTGTTTTTCTTAAGTACAGCTGAATCACGTTGGATACAATAGTTCTTGTACAATCACCAAAGTTGAGCAAGGTTGAGCCTAGTCAGTATTCAGTTGGGAGAGCATTTGGGTACACCAGATGCCATAAGCAGAATCAACATTTTTCTGCAGCCATCCAAGACATGCTCTGTTACTGAAGAGCAGAATATTTTACCAGAGAACACTACCTCACGCATTGTAAGGGCATTATCTTTGGTGCAGCCTCACTTTTAAAATAATCAAGTAAGTTCGATCGTTTACCACAGTATAAATGTTAGAATGTCTCATACTCATTTCAGGTTTAGGCAGGATGTCCCCCACACATACACACTCACACAGCAGTCAAAGTCATTCCATTTATTTGGTTTGATATATATCAAAGGGCTTTCGTCTTTAGGGATTTTCTAGAATTCCCAGAAGGCCAGTTCTGGCAGAAAAAATAAATAAATGATTGCAAGACAAAAGGGCTGGAAAACAAAATGTCAGAAAATGCTTTTAGCAGCTCATGCTCTTTGCTAAATAATTACATCGGCTTTTACCATGAATATTTTATCAAGTGGTATGAATCCATAAGGAAAAAATTCCATGAAAATTTGAGGTAAAATAAAAGAAAGTTAGCATAATTGAAATTTGAACTCTAAACTTTTAACAAGGAAATTGCCAAATATTGACATTTAAAAGCAGGACAATAACAGTGTTATTTTTGTCATCTTGATCATACTATTATTGAAAATATGTCTCATGGGAACGATTTATACTTCTATCTATAAATAGTATAAAAACCAAAAGTGATGTGTTTGTGAACTATAATCCAAATTATTTAGTCTTAACACCAACTATATACTGTATTACATTATGTAAATATAGACAAAAAAAAGCAGTACCAACACAAATATTTTAGAACTATACAAATACAATAGAATATGCAGTCTTCTTGAAGTATAACTAATTGATATACACCATTCCATTTATTACTAGATTTGTAAATAGTTCCCATTACATCAATAATATGATGATAAGAAGATTGTTGTTATTGTACCGTTTATGAATATCAATGATCGGTAATCTCTTATCAGCATCCAAATTTTACTTACGCCAATTTTCTGCCCTTTTAAAAAGTTTAAATAGGACAGAATTCACAGGCCTTGGTCTGTCAAGGCTGATAATGGATATAACAGCCACTTTCCTACCAGCACATGATCATATCAAGATTTTATAGAGAAACAAGCTACCTATGTACTCAATTACCAACTTTTATCTCTGGCTATCATTGTGGCTAGCTAATGACAAGACCATTGTTGAGATGACGGCCAATGTGGTGAATCACAAGGCAAGTTAGCTTCATGCTTCTCCCCAAAGGCATCATCACAAAAGTGACATGAACAATCTCGACTGAAAATCAAACTTGAATTGTTGGATTCCATTTTCTGATAAGATAATCTTGCTGTCATCTCACATATTTGGGGTGTCATTGCTATTCTAATGAAGACAAATTTGATTGATATGTCTGTGCCTCATTATATACAATGACACCAAATAAAAATAGTTCCAGAAAAACTTTACTATCTGACACTATTCAGATAATTTTTTTTTTTTTTTTTTTTTTCTAATCTGGATTACTTTCTGACTATTTACCTCTTGAAGATAGGGAGATGAAAAAAAGAGGAAGATCCTACACCCTGGAAAAATAGACACCTCCCCTAAAAACATCCTGAATAGGGATCTAAAACAAACCAGATCATTTGCCTGAAGAAGTCCAAAAAGGGCAGAAACATAATCGCATTTGTGTAGTGAATCCCTCACTTTATCATATTTCAAGCTCTACCCAAACTCAACTTCACGTTGAAAGTATTGAGTACTTTTTGAAATAAACCCATCACACATTGTATTATATATAAAAAAGATATGGATGTACGTGATCTGACCAAAAGAATAAACAATTAAAGAAAATGGGACAATGCTCTTACCTTTGAGCTAAACAGCTGCCAGTAATGCAAAGGCTCAAATAACTGGTTTCAATCCAAATTCTCATCTTGTTTATTCTCAGTCTATTTGCTCCCTTCAACGTGACAATCACGTATTAAGAAATAGATATATGTGATCCGACAGAATGAATTATAAATAGCATCATATTACCCTATTGGTAGCAGCCCAATTTTCTTTAATTTTTTATTCTATTTACATTGTCTAAATTGAATGATATGTTAACTGTGTAACAACAGGAGATCATTTTGAATAAGTTTCTATATAATATAACGCGATTTTTAATTCATTCTGTCTGATCACTCATATCAATTTCTCAATACGTGACTGTAATGTTGAAGGAAGTGAATAGATCAAACGAAATGAGACTTAGGGTTGAAACCAGTTATTTGAGCCTTTGAGTAACTGGCAGCTGTTTAGCTCAATGGTAAGAGTATCACCCCATTTTCTTTAATTGTTTATTCTATTTACATTGTCTAAATTGAGTGATTTATCAATCGTGTGATGACAGATCATTTCAAAAAAGTTTCTATATAATATAACGCATGTATATATATGCTCCCCAATTCAGGGTTGAGTGCTCTTTAAGTGAGGGTATCTCATTCATTGTAAGCTTATGCAATGCTCTTCCAACATGGAATGGAGCATACTGGTGGACGGGGAATATATATGCGTAAATAAATATATCGCTTAAATTCAACCTTACTGACCATCCAGTTCCGTGGAGGAGAGGGAGGATACCAGCCTCTCAGTCTGAAGCTAAGGTTTGATCCTCGTGGTACTGGATGGGATAATGGATAGTCTATAGCCACACTGATGAGTTGTAATACAACGAAACAGCAGTCTGTGGATGACACAATTATTTGATTATATATATATATATATATTTTCTTCATCGTGTCATCCACATGACATGTTTCGATGTATTACATCTCTTCAGTGTGGCTATAGACTTATATTATCTCATCCAGTACCGTGAGGCAAAATTGAAACCTTCACTTCAGATCCTTAGGCCAATATCCTACCTCTGGACTACAGTACTGGACAGTCATTAAGGCTGAATTTAAGCGATATATCTATGATACACAGAAATCCCTCATCCACCAGTGTGCTCTATTCCTATGAAAGAGCATTGCATATATATATATATATATATATATATATATATATATATATATATGATGGGGGGGGGGGTCATATGTACTTGTTTAATATGTATGTACTGATCATGGGAAATTCAAACAAGTCTGTAGTAGACTTTCAATTATAATAAAAACATTTTCCTGACCAGCACTATATCTCCATGTTGATGGATACAATTATGACAAATTTGTTTTTAATGTTTCAGTTTACCCTTAACTCAAATGTCAAATAAATAACACCCTAACAGGACTTTGAATAAATAAGATGAATTAATAATAAGTGATAAATTTAATACATCTATGTATGCACTAGTTAACTTGACAAATGAAAAAAAAAAAAAAAAAGAGAAAAAAATACAAACCTGGCTGTTGCAGGGTCAAACTCTACTTCTACTCCAACAGAAGACGATTACAGCAACTTTTGTATTTCATATTAAATAATAAAATCATATTTTCAGAGGCATCTTCACCTCTCTATAAGAGGATCTCTCTGTCAGTCCATCCATTCTTCACCATACTTTTTCTCAGCTGTTTTCAGTCAGATTTACTTGACACTAAGTATGCTTCATGTCACGTATTCTAGTAATGGTGGCATTCAAACTTGAGGTTTTAGAATCGTTTTTCTGAGTTGTTTTGATTCAGATTTATTTGAAACTTGATAGAAAGGCATTCCTTGATAAGATGCTTCTTAACTAAAACTATCTCCTATTCAGGGCCATGTGATCTGGTAATAAATGGCAGGCATGTAAACTTCAAATTGGATACTTATTGAACTTTCGGTTCTCATTTCAGTATAGAGATATTTATATATAAGAATGGAAGTAGCCCTTGCATATTTCAAACATAAATTTTGGTAGATATGTAAGATGTTAATTTAGCTCAGTTGTTAAGAGACAACTACCAAACAGATGATCATAATTTCAAATCACAATAGCAGAATGTTAATTCTTACTCTCCTAAATTTGATGAGGATTGTTCTTGTTACAGCAGAAAAAACAAAGTCATGGGCTTATTTTATTTTGATAGATAAATACATTTATAACTACAAAATTTCCCTATCCTGATTGGTAGCTAGATCTCAAACCGACTGAGCTGAAATTTTATCTCACAGAAACATAAAGACTTATTTTATCCAAATAAATAAATACATTTATACTAAAATAATATCTTTTTTAAAGTTATTTATCATACTTACAATACAAAAATGAAAGTAATCATCCTCAGTTGGAATAGAAGTTGAAGTGGAGACTAACCCTGCAGCAGACAGGCTTGTTATTATAGGTGTGGTTTCTACCCTACTTCATGAAATCTCTCAATAAAATCAGAGCATCTTTCTTATACTCCCTGTTTAGAACTTTTAGCTGTAGTCTCAATTTTTTACTTATATTCATAATAATTCTTGGAGTTCTACCTTAGTTGAGTCTTGGTAGCTCAATGGGTAGATCAGGCAGGCATAAACTATAGAGCCTCAAAAAAAAAAAAAAAAAAAGGAGAGAGAGAGAGAGAGTGGGTTCAAACCCCACTTAAGGCTTATTCTTTATTTTCCAATCAGCACTGTTTGCTCACTACCAAAGGGTAATCAGTCTGAGCAAAAATTGCAAATAAAAAGCAGACTAATTAAGATATAGGTACCAGCTCCAAAAAAGAGTAAGGCAAGGTGATACCAGCTCACCCAAACTCTTTACAGCCTGCCTCAAGATGATCTTCCGAAACCTGAACTAAGAGAATAAAGGATCAAAATAGACGAATATCTGAGCAATCTCAGATTTGCAGACATCTTCCTTTTTGCAGAGGACCTATACGACCACCAACTAATGCTAGATGAACTAAACAAAGAAAGTAAAAAAGTCGGCCTGCATATGAACTTCAGTAAAACGAAAATCATGTGCAATAATCATTTTGAGAATGAGAACATAACTTTCAAGATAGAAAACGCAAAACTCGGCAAGGTAGACCACTACATCTACCTAGGACAACATATCTCCACAAGATCCTCAAAAGAAAAGGAAATCAAGCGAAGAATCACTTTGGGATGACAAGTCTTCAGCAGAGCAAGCTCAACATTCAAGAACCAGATAATCCCAATAATCCTAAAAAGAAGAGTATAAAACCAATGCAACCTCCCGATAGTTACTTATGGAACTGAAACATGGAAACTTACCAAGAGACAGACCCGCAAACTGAGAAGCATGCAATGCACACATAAGAGAATCATGCTCAACCTTACATGGAGAGATCACAAGACATAGTATATTAGAAAGAAAACAGGAGTCTGAGACATCATAGAAACTTTTGAAAAACTTAAATGGCAATGGGCAGGCCATGTTGCAAGAATGAAAGACGACCGATGGACATCACGACTCACAACATGGATCCCCAGAGATCACAGATGAAACCAAGGTTGACAGAATACAAGATAGAGAGATGAACTAGATAAATTCAGAAAATACTAGCTCCACAATGTTCATGATAGAGAAGGTCTATGTCCAACGACAGACGTTAAAAGACTGATCATGAAGAAGTAATCATGAGGAAAGGAAAAAAATAAAATAAAAATTAATGATTCATAATACTTCAATGAAAAATGTATAATATATTGATCAAGATCTTATGATCTGAAGAAGGTTTCAGACTAGATCTCAACAAAAAATTCTCGATTAAGAACAGGAAGATATAAAAACTTCAGCATTGATTGGAAATATCTTTCCAGAAAAATCATCCAGATAGCCCCATCATTCACAGCATAGAAAAGTGGTTTCTTTGTTGTACATTCCATACACAGCACGTTTGCTTTTTTTGTGTGTTTCTTTGATTTCTTTTAACAATTTGATACATTCAAGCTCAGAACAATGCATGTTTAAGATTCTAAGCGACAAGTGTATCTTCAATCTTGATGATCTTATAGTAGAAAATAGAAATTCAGTGCTATTAAAAGCTATTTCTATAACATTTTTCAACAAAAAAAAAAAAAAAAAGGAAGGAAACACAATATGGATTACTTGAACATCCTCCCCCACCCCACAGCGGTTTAAGATGCTTTTATCAATAGGACTGAAACAAGCAAAATCCAGAATCAGAGATGCAAGGCTGTAAGCACAAATTTTTAAGGGGAATGCCTACGTACAAGAATTTATACGGTGTGACTGATTTGACAATAATGCATTTAAAAATGTACCTAGTCAGATGAGTGAACAATATCTTCTTCAACATTGTTATTAGAATAAAAATTAATTCACATCTTTCCTAGTGTCAGAGATTAGTTTGCAGTAACGGCTCATTAAGAATTCAGAGCGTTATTTTAAAATCAAAATCAGTAAACCCTTGAAATAATCTATACATGTGGCATCAAATTGTAAAAGGTAATAAAAAGCCATTTTTGTCTGTATGTTTTGGTTTCTTGTTGATATACAGCATGTTTAAATCCGAGGGTGCTGTAATAATAGAAATCTAATGAACTTGCAATTTTTTCTTTTCTCAATTTGAAATTCAATAGGATTAAACAAAAATGACAAAATAAAAGAAGTGATAATAATGAACTTGGAATATCTTATCCTGGACAATACCCAGTAACCTAGAAAGTTAGTATTTATATGTTAAAAATACTTGATATATTAGTATGTCTGACACGTACTCTATGTTTCATTCAAATAGGTTTGGTTCAAATTCTCAGAGAAGAAGAATGACAACCATGGAATTCAAAGAGGTCTATTCCAAAGTGAATATCAGCTTTAGTTATATTTAGTACACCAAGTTCACCAAGAACAAGGAATTTTTAACGCTTGTCTTTAGTTCATAAATGTGCCATTACCGTAACAATTTCTCTTGAGCAGACAGCCACTTTCAACACCTTTCAGCAAGTGTCTTCATCAGGAAAGAGACACATCCAGCAACCTTTGGAAACTTTGATGGAATTATATTTAATTCATGTACAAGTTCTTCTCCATGGCAGATTAACTATTACATTGTTTCTTCTTTGACTGAAACGAAATTGTTTTTTTTTTCGTTACGCAACAATTACTGGTTAGATTGTTTTGCCTTGCTTCTTTAAAATAAAATCTTTTGCAATAAAAAAAAAAAAAAAAACCACCTTAAAACCCAAGAAACACTAAACAATATGTTGCCATGACAACAATTGTAAAAGTTGAATGGAAATACCCATTTTTTTTTTTATAGCGAATGTTTTTTCTGTCCCACATAAACAGGGATGACCCTAACAATGCCTATTCTGACATAAGAAATAAATCAACAGACATGGGCCTCCCCTGGGGAGGGGAAAGGTCTGTTCAAATGGGGCATTTGCCATTGGATCAAGCCTCACCAAGGGATAGAGGGTTTTTGAAGTTGCAACCTTATAGTCAATAAACAATAATGGTAGAGTACTATTGTTCTGTGTGACCTGAAGTCAATGTTCACATATTCGCTGGTGCTCTCGCTTGTCGTGTCACCCCACCCCAGCCCCAAAATCAGATCATGCGTCTCCGGCTGCAAACAAGTGCTCCATCTTACAATGGAATTGGGTAATTGTTCACATTCACTTCACAATAATGCCTTTGAAAAAGGCATGAATCCTCTTCTCCCCCCCCCAGCTTCAGGTGAACAATAGGGCAATTGGAGCCCTTCAGCCCGGTAAGGTAGACCAGTTAAGAGAAGGTCAATCTAGCACAGTGGTTCTCAATGTGAGCGCTAGCACACCCAGGGAGGCATTGGTTCATTTCGAGGGGGGTCTTGCGGTAACTAAGGAAGTTAGATGGGTGTTTGAGCTTCTAGAGTTCTTGTGGAGATTCCAGAAACATCTATGATTCCGATTTACAAATGATTGTTGTTCAGTCATATCTGCTTAGAATTTCATTGATATACCTACCATAATATCTTCTTTAATAAAAACTTTTAACTTAATGTTGATGTTAGTCCATGTAATGACAAGCTACCACATGTCTTCAAAAATCTGTTGAGTCTCTCTCGTTTAAACTACAGAGGGTAGGTTGACATGTAGCTAGGTGTCAAAGGTTGGGGGGGGGCAGAAAAAGGTTGAGAAATACCCCAAGCTGGGGTAAGAGAGGAGGGTTGGGCTAGTGACTCCACCCCGTAAAAGCCTACTTGCTGCTGAAACTGCAGCAAAGAGGTTGCAGCCTATGCCAAGGAGTCTACAGGACTAAACAATCCATACCTGTCTAAATCAATAACATTATTCAAATAAACGAGTTGGTTTGTCTGTTTAAGATAATACTTCAAATCCTTCAAGTGACATTATTACCCCTGACAACAAAGTTGGAAGAGGTATATGTATGTATCGAATCTGCTCAGATAGTGTAATGCCTCACAAGCAGACGTTCTGGAGCTTGATTCCCAGTAGGAGCAAAAAATATGTCTGCTCGAATAGTGTAACGGTTAGCTTGTCTATCTCACACACAGAAGGCATAGGTTCAATTTGCAATATGAGCAAAGAGTATAGAAAACTCTTCATGACGATGAATTTCAGCAGCTAATTGAGTACACTCTAAGCTGTGCGATTAGGCTGGAGTTATCACTTCCACGTGTAATGAATATTCCAATACCTGATTACTGCAGGAGCATCACCCTCCTAAATTGTACCCCCTCTGGAGGGTTAGAGGGGAGCAATGTTGCCAAATGTTGTAATAACTTGTGTTTGTCCGTCTGTTTGTCCACATGATATCTCCAAACGTTTCAATGACACGCTGTGTAAGAGTGGGCAATGCGCTATTGAAGAAGTAATAAGATTGGGGAGGGGTTTTCATATCAAGGATTATTCCTCCCCAGCATCATAGCTATATGTACACACCACACAATATCTCCAAAAGTTCTCATTGAATTTCAATTACATTTTTTTTTTCCAAGATTGGGCAATGGGTTTTAGAGGAGATGATTATATTTTAAGGTGGATCCAGGAATTTTTAGTTACATCCTCTGCATCATAACTATTTCCGAAACGATTTTCTTCCAGTTTTCATCAATAATGGCGTTGGCAGTGATATGCGCTCTCTAAGTGCTCTTTGGTTTATACAGACCTCTCCCCCATAAGCTTATAGGAACACTTCAGTTAAGGGGGAGTAAAGGGCTCAATTTGCCGAAAAT
Source organism: Thysanoteuthis rhombus (assembly GCA_963457665.1). Taxonomy (NCBI): domain Eukaryota; kingdom Metazoa; phylum Mollusca; class Cephalopoda; order Oegopsida; family Thysanoteuthidae; genus Thysanoteuthis; species Thysanoteuthis major. Next base: position 9,550,998 of record OY735226.1, on the reverse strand, counting down.
TGTGCATGGATTTGCTTGAATCACTCTGATTTGTACAAAACATTTCACTCTTTTGCCTGAATGGGGGGGCTCCCTGTTCCCCTATGACCCCTCCCTTTATCACGCGGGTGAATGGTTGACCTCACGATACTATTCTAGCACCAAAATAGCTAAATTGACTGCTGCTCGGTAATAACGCGGTTGGCTTCCTTAGACCCTAGAACCCACGTTATAACCGGGGGGGGTGTACTTCAGCCATTAACTCTCTACAATGACAATGGAATTATTAATGATCATATTCAAGGTTAGATTTCAACCCTAAATTTCAGGAGTAAATTCTTATTATCGAACAAAAATTATTTACGTAAAAGTACAAAGACTAATATTAACGAGGACAATTAGCTCAAAACGGAGCAAGGCAAAGGTCACGAGTTCAATCGTCGGTGAAGGAAGAAGGATAAGGAAAACTAACTGTGGTTCACGCGAGCTTCCAAACGTATTGTACGAAAACAGATTTATCACGAAGTAAGCGTATTAACGTTAAATAAATACTAATACGTCCGGAGAGATTTTTTTTTTTTAAATAAGGTCTGAATAATCGTGTACCCTGCACAACAACCAGTTTTTAGTCCACGCCCCCCAAATAACCAAGAATCTTCGAACGTGACAGATACGAATGATAATGACCTCTACTTTTTCATTCATAAAATTAGTTGTAGATGGTAATAATATTTTCGTGATAAAAAAAATCGTAATCTGTTCCTTTCTTTCAACCAGAACAATTATAATTATTACTTTTACTACATTACTATGAGACTACAATAAACAACCATTGCAGCGACTCTCGTTCTAACGGCACTATTGAATGAAACGCGTTCTAACAGCACTTTTTTTTCTAATATTCTTGTAAGACTATTATTGGGGATACATTTCCCGATCAAATTAAAAGATAAATAATTTGCTTGCCGTATTTTTTTTTTTAGTTTGCATAGATGCCGTAATAATCCATCAATTATAATGGTACCCCCGAGGGGGCTCGCCGTAATAACGGAAGTTACTGTAATCTTGGAGCCTCTTATTACTATTTTATCAGTATCGTTATCATTACTACTACTCGTAAATCGCCCTTTTTATACATGACATTCAGCATAACTACTACTACTAATATATTTTAAGAGACTATCACGTTGACATGAGACAAGCAATTGAACATCTCTCTCTCATCTGTTTTACTTAATCTGATTAGGACAGAGAACAATCTATCTACTTATAATAAATAATACGACACGTGTATTTGTATATTTATTTTTTGTCTGTAACGTCTTAAAATCGATTAAATGATACGACACAACCTTTTCAAACCAGCTAAAAATGAATGGATCTTGATAATAGAAAAAAAAATTAAAAAAAAAACATCCCAATTCAAAGCCTTGTTTGTTAATCTAAGGACTTTAAATAATTTTCATATTTTTTTACGACACGGGTACATTGGTTTTTTTCACACACACACACACACACATACATACATATATATGTATATTCTATGATATTGCATTAAATTGTAAATATAGTTTATATCTATATCGATTTTATTTTTTAAAATTGACTTATTGTCTGTAATTAATTGGAGATGCCCAAGTAGGCACATTAGAATAATAAATAGTATTGTAAATCATTTTTGACTACTATTTACCTCATTCATGAATACGTGTGAAAAAAGGTATAGACATTAGAAATAACTTAAGATTTAATAGTCAAGAGAAAATTTAGGTGTTAATTTTAATTTCCAATACTTTTCTCTTAATTCAATTTGTTAATGAAGAAATAATTAGCTTCACATTTCAGTGTATCCTGAGTATTCGGAACGTTAAATAAATTTAACCAAATAAGCCGCTATTTTCCTCCCCGAATTCCTTGCATCATGGGTCAGTGTTTTCTAATAAGACGATGACTGGAGAGAGGAAATACGTACTTTTACTTATCATGACCATATAAGAATCCCGTTTTTCCCCAAAAAGAAAAAAATGTCTTAAAGGGAAAAACATAACCTACGTAGGACAGAGAATGATTTTTTTAAATTTTTTTTAAAAATAGTGATAAATTAGAAGAATTCAGGGAAATACAGGTATACCTTGAATAGTGCGGTTTATACATTCCAAAATTTTCCGTACAGTTCAAGGTCTTATTATAGATTTATCATTATCTTTTTTTTCCGGCTTATACTTAATTACACTAATTTGTACAGCAATACCTAAAAAGTACTACATCAGAACCGCACAATTCAAGGTATTCCTGTACGTGTTTTTCATAATAGCTCGGTATTCGCTGCTGGAATAAGGACAGTGGGGAGGCTGTGTGTCATCGAATACGGTAGTGTACTTTCACTTTACATCTAAGCAAAAAGGTACAATTTTGTTAGATGGTTATCAGCTGGATTTCCACTAGAAAAATGTCCATTTAATCCATGACACGACAAGAAAGTAGATACTTGTCAAATTAATCAATATAAAAGGATAATTCCTGAAGAGAAAAAGGCCATATCTATAGGATAGATAGTTTACCAGAGTATGTAGACCTATCGCCAGATGAATACTTTGAAGAAGAAATATGATTATTACAGCATCACAAACGTTCAAGATTTCTAATATAGTGTAAGCCAGATTTGTTAGGTCTGCTGGTACATATTTTGTATACCTTTTTCGTACTAAATAAATGTACTATTCATTCATTCATGGTGTATGAACAAAAAAAGGGGGGGGGGCATAATTAATGGAATGATCATTGGAATGTTCTTCCCGCGGATATTTTTTCCGTGAAGAGTGCATTCCAAAGATGACACTGAAGCCTAATGTTACAATTTTTGATTTTTCCCCTCCAAAATAAAAGGGGAAAATGACAGCAATTTGTTTAGATGAAAAGTTGTTTTATTTTATTTTTTTCAAGTAACACAATTTAAATAAAGATAAAAGCCAGATTAGATTTTTATTCTTTCTCATCACTAGTTAAATCTCATCACTTTGAAATACAAATCATCATTAAAACATAAAAAACTTATTTAAAAAAATGGGGTTTTTATAACAAAAACAAATTCATTTATTATGATGAAGTAGAGTCACCCATTTTAATTATTATTCGGTGATTATACATTGAAGTGGCGTAAAGTAGGTCACCATGCAAAGCTAATACATTGAACCGGCGTAAAATATTTTCAGCATTCAAAATCACAATTTAAATTTTGCAATACATACATTAGAAAATATACGAATCAATTTAGGAACAAATGAAAGCAGAGAACATGACCATTTATAACCGTGTATTAAATTTGATTAAAAAGAATTCAAGTTGAACTGAAGCCGGAGTTGAGGACAGTGTTACATTTAGATAAGGGTTTAAGATACAAGTCAATTTCGGTGCAAATGAAACAGTTAACTTATTATCACGATGATAGTTTCGCAACTGAAATTCCGAAAGATATGTCTGGAACTGAGCTTTGGATACTTCAAACTGCTACCATAGCACCCAAATATGTCAAAAATAGTTCACGTCGTCCATGCAAAAAATGGCGAGTTTACGCCATTTCAATGTATATTATAATATTATTAAATAATCTGACTACCTTAATTTGAGTTGAGTTGTTATTTTTTTTTCTTTGGTAAGTAAAAATTAAAATCAAAGTAAATGATAGGCAATTATCTATGTACTATTAATCTAATGAGAAAAATTGAATAAAAAAAAAAATATTTAAGGAAATTTGTCTCCCTACCTATTCCCTAATAACGAACCTGAGCCTGATGTGATGTGCTAAGAAGAATAGGTAAAAAAAAAAATATTACTATCAAGCATTGCCGAGCAAATCGAAATGGAAGTAAAGAAGGACTGGAATGAATTCTAAACGAAGGAGTGAATTCATATTGATCTTTGAATAATAAGCCGGTTTTAGTTTTAAAAAATCCACTTCCCACTTCATTGAAGGAAGAATCTCTTCCAGAGATAAAAATTGCTCGTTCTAGAGATGTATAGAATTATGACAACCGTTCCTTTCAAGTTATACACACACAAAAAAAAAACAATGTAAGTAAATTGATGCATAAGATTATTCTATGGTCAGTATAAGTGAATTGTTTAATAATAACCTGTCTGTAAGTAGATTTAAAATGAACCAGTTAGCAGGTGTGACTGATTTTTTTTTTCTTCCAAATTAGATGAAATAATAAAAATAATTTTTTTTAAACAAAAAAAAAAAAAATACTTCTGGACTTTCTAAATTGTTTTTATGTTTCATAAGAAATATCATCATTCAACTGAAATCATATTTCATCATGTTCATTCGTTCCCTACGTCTTTCTTGTCTCGGTATGCTGCATATCAGTCTTTTTCACATAATTGAATTTATCAAGACAATAATATCAACTCCTCATATATATATATATATATATATATATATATATATATATATATATATATATATACATATAATACATATATATTTTTTTAAATTATGATCAGTAAACCCCCGATTTAATGAAGCCCGGTATAACGAATTTAACTAAGTAAATGTAAGAATAAAATTATTTAATAACCACTTAGCAGGTGTGACTGTTTCTTTCACATTAAATAAATACAAAAATACACTTTTTTTTCTAAAAAACTGCAGACTGAACACGTATTTTTTATGTTGTTTTCATGTTTCGTGATGAGAAAAATCTCAAATTAACTTAAAATCACATTATATTTCATATCATCATATTCTTTCACAAATAAAGGTTTTTCATTCTAGTGAATCTATGTATGAAACCACCAAACAAACAATTTAGCAGGTATGACTGTTTCTTTCTTTTTTTTAAATTAAATACAAAAATACAAAATTTAAAAATAAAAAGGTATCATACTTACTTGGACTTTATGTTATTTCATGATAAAAATCATCCAACTAAAATCGCATTCTACCATCATATTCCTTCCTTAAAAAAAGTCTATATCGTTGGTATGAGATGCATATATTTAAACTGCAAATGTATGTGACACCAGAGTAACGTTCTCTCTTCTCTTGTGGTAATATCAGGATTCTTCCTCTCTTCACTCACTCAGTCTTTTAATGTAGTCTTCATATCATTATTATTATCATCATTATTATTATTATTATTATTTTCTTCCTGTTATAAGGAAGCACTAATGCTTCTGCTACAACGACAACGGCGACGTTAGATGAAATACACTAACGGTGAGTCAATAGGAAAATTCCCACAGTAAATAAAGCCCGGGCTCATTGAAAAAATACATTATTTCATCTACATGACCTTTTTTCTTCATAAAGAATTTCGTTATCGGCAAAAATATATTTCAAAGCCAATATAAAGCATAAATCACTATTTATTCATTCATTTCACTGTTCTGTTAAGAATATTTTTAAGCATCAAAATTCGCAGAAAACTTTCACCGCACACAATTTTTATAGAGCACTGAGAAAATTGAAATAAAGCAATTTTCTTATAAATGATTTTCAAAATTTGACTTCTATATTCTTTCGTCTTGATTTTTGTTGCTTTTTATCGCAACTCAACAAGGGTCGTCGACTTACTGCAGACTAAACAATACAGATCGTGATTAAGAATTAGCGCCTGGTGAGTATCGAACTCACATCCCTTTGACCCCGGGAAGATTCGCACGCTAGCTCTTACCCGTCTGGGCTACGGAAACTTAACAGCTTGGATAAAGATAAAAATCTAACCCTTTAAACTAATGAAAATGATGGTCAAATTATTGATAGTTCTAGTTCATCTCAGAATTTAAAACTAATAAATTCATCATCTCCAATTTGAATTGTCTTGAAATATAATAACCCCAAAAACTAAACCCTGCAAAACCCGAGTTTTAAAATGAACTCCGATTCAGGGGTTGTAGCTTGACATTTGGGGTCCCGGGGGACTTGACTCATTGAGAGACCCCCACCTGCGCTCCAATATTTAGTGAGTTTTTTTTTTTTTTGTATAATGTTAGTAGAAACTCGCCATCATAGTCAATAACTGAACAACCGTAGCGTTAAAATTTGAAGTCATGTTAATAAAAATTCATTGAAGAATTAATATGGTCAGAATGAATTCTAATAATGACATCACTGGCGTTTTCCCCAGGAAAACAGATTAAACAGAGGAAAAAAACATCGAGATGTTTCTAGATTTTGGAGAATCTAAATATTATTGATAAACCTGTCAAAATAGGGCCCCAAAAGGAAAAAAAGCTTTATTTCCAAAAAATTGAAAAAAGAATGTTTACAAGGGATCTAAGGGAGTATTGATACCAATTTTCAAGTTTGTAGACAAAACAGTATGGCCAGGAGCGCTGGAACACATGAACAAACACATTAAAAAAAACACACGCATATAAAGAGAAAAAAAATCCAAAGGGATAGAACCCCTCGCCATTTCTGATGGCTACGCCTATTCAAAGCTGTAGGTGAACTATCATTCGTAAAGATCCACCCTCTATTTGGGGCCTCGGGTGGCGTTTAGAAATCCCTAGCCCTCCCCAGCTACGCCATTACTTCGACTTGACGATAATTTGCTCTTATCGAGTTAATTGTTTTGGAAAATATCAATTATTTGAATATTACTGTCTGACATTTTGAGAATGAAAGGGTCGGGGCAGGCCGACTTTGCTCCATCAGAGGAGGACTGGGCTACCAGTTTTGTAATCCCCCACCCACCTGCTCAACTGATTATTGTGACCCAGTGGTAGTGCTAGGATTCGGTTCGGTAGGTCTTATGTTCAATCCATGACCGAGTCATACCGAAGATTTTTTTTCAAATAGTTCTCAATGCCTGCTCTGCTAAGCACTCTCAGCATAAAGAGTTGAATTGAGGAGGCCTGGAGTAGGATGGGCTCCGCCAGGCTATCTTGCTCAAGACACACCCATGACGGTTGCCAAAACGACAAGGACCCCCAGCCCAAGGTTGGGTGGGGCACATTTACACCATTCATATTTAATTTTCCGTAACAGGAACGCCGACGAATCGACCACGTGTAGGCGTCCTCCGACAGAAGCAATGTTGCCAATGTAGCGCCTTTCTCGCTAAATTTAGCGCGATTCTTATTCAGGCAGCGTGAAAATTCAACATTTAGCGTTATTTGGGGCCAATTTTTCGGTGCTACTTTTCAGCAAATTTTGCCCCAAAGTTAGCTATTTCTTAGTCAATGTAGCCATTTTTAGCAATTAACATAAAACGTCCAGTTTTTGACGCCTCTTTGAGGTCGATTTAGCGCAACACTGGAGGAGAAACCCAGATACCCTCAATGGCCAATCCATGTAGACAAGAGAGAAACATTATTCCTCTCCTCAACTATCCTGAATCAATATGACCATTTCCACTATTTCTTTACCCACGATCACGTGATGCTGTTTCCGCCTACGATTGCGATTACGAATTCACGTGACATGATCTTGAGCGAGCATGGGTGTTTATCTGGATCCAGTTGACATGACATTTCAACTAGACGGCTATGTTTCTTCCCCGATACCCTGGTTTGGTACCACAGGCGTCCGCTGCCATTTTCCCCAATGAAGTGCTGCACTCACCACCGTTTGTAGTGTAAGCAAGTGCGACCCACTGTATGACCTCGACGTCAGATGATGCATCTGACCATTGACGCAGATGCGTGGCCTGATTCCGAGTGGATCGGATGATGTGAACAACAGCGATTAATAATACAGTCTTTATACATGAGTTTACATAAAACTGCACCATTATCCTTTCTTGGCTATAAGATTCCAACTTTCAAACCCCTAGCTCTCAATGAGAGGCGGTGGCCTATTTGTCCCCTATTCCCAGCAGACACCCATGGCTAATACGCAACTTTCTGTGCATAGTTTTACAAACAGTGCAGCCTACTCAAAAAGTATTTTCGCCCCAGTTTGACGGCCAAAAAGCGTTAAAATTAAAAATATAGCCCAAATGGCCCGATGGCCTAAACTCACCAGAAAGATGCTAAAAATGTCCCAAATGGTTTACCACACCCGAGCTATTTTAGCTATTTTTGGCACTACCAAAACAGGAAAAGAGCTAAATTGAGCGTGAAAAGTGCTGAATTAACAACACTGTTTGCAGGTCATGTTTTTGATCATTTGATGTATCCAAATAGTTCCTGGTACTTGCTTTTATCAAAGAGAGTGGAAGAGTGGGCAGATGTTTATCCATCCATCTCTTAATAGAAACAAAAAACAAAGCCCAGCCCATTACAATACAGATCTTACAACATTCCTTCAAAATGTTGCCGATCTTATGTGGTTTGGAAATATAACTACGAAGCAGAGGAGATAATTGTGCATGCATCCTCTCAAAAAATTTAATGAGTTCTCCCGTAGTCTATTATCCTTCTCTCCACTGAATCGCATAGAAATTCATTGAGAACTTTTGGAGATATCGTGCGGACAGTCATGAGCGTATACATAAATGTTATCGAAAAAATAAAACAGGAAAATTTTTCTTTATAAAAAATCTTGGATCCGCCCCAAAATTTTACCACCTCATTTTCACCCGTTGCTCACTCCTTCACGAAATTTAATTGAAATCTATATAGTACTTTCGAAAACATCGGTTGGACAGACGAACAGACGCCATCAAATATATAGACCTTTTCCCCAACCCACTAGAACTGAAAAAAAAGACTCCCCATTGGCGTTTCTGAGGTTGGTGTTACCTAGGATGTCATCCTCAGTTTTGCCAATTCAATAATTTTTTTCGCAAAAAATCGACCTCAAAAAACGCCAAAACGTGTTTTAAAAAACACTGTTAGCTTTCTTGCGACCATTTATAATAGTTACAAATGGCTAGATTCATCTAAAATGGATAGAGATTAAATCCATTTATGGTTCTCATCTTTCTTATCACAGAAGTTGTTCAAGGCACAGCGTTTCGATGATGTATTTTCTTCAGGTGTCTATTCGTTTCAAGAGACAGATCCAAAGATTGATAACCATGCAATGTGCACGTGAAAGAATTATGCTGGGCCTCACATGGAGAGACCACAAGACAGCACAGTAGATCTGGGAAAAGACAAGAGTCAGGGACATCATAGAATATTGAAAATCTCAAATAGCAGTGGGCTGGCCATGTTGCAAGAATGGCTGACAACCGATGGACATCACGACTCATGACATGGATCCCCTGAGATCACATACGAAACCGAAGCCGATAGAGTATTAGATGGAGAGACGAGCTAGACAAATTCAGAAAGTACTGGTTTCGCGACCCCCACGACAGAGAAGTATGGTGAATCCTGGGGAAAGTCTATGTCCAACGACAGACGTTGAAAGACTGATGATGATGATGATGATGATGATGATGATGATGATGATGATGATGATGATTGCCCATGCTATGGGATATTTTGTATTCATTGATTCCTACGTTATAAGATCCATTTGATCCCGTTTATTGCTCGTCCCAGCTGAACCAGAGTATCTGTGAATTTCATTACTTGATCCATGGATTGAACTAACGATCAACCAACCGACCCTTATCCACTAAACCACTGTCCCGAAGTTCATCTGGTGGAATAATTCGGACCCTTTCAAATTTAATGTAAGATGTAAATTGGAAAAAAAATCAAAGGAAAAGCGTCCCATGAAATATGGAAGACGGTGACGAAGTGCTGGTTTATGTTGTATGCGTCAGTTGAGTGATCCGTGCAGGTCTCAAGTCTAGTCGAGACCAGGACTTTATACCTAAAAAGTTTTTCATGACCTCCCTTTGGTAGGATGCAACCGAAGGGACACTCCAATTACACTACTTATGGTGTAGGTACTCTATTAACTGTTGAGTGCACTAAGAAATGATGAATTTTCCACTCTCATCGCTTATACTGGGAATCTATACATTATTTAGAAAGTTATTACTAAGGTTTTAGGGGTCTGATATGTCTTTTATTTAGATCAAATTACTAAAATCCCATAGGTTTAATTAGTCACTTGATGAATTTTCATCTTACGAGACGTTTGCGGAACAGATTTTATCCATTAAGGAAGGTATCACTGTACATTATTTCATCTGAGCTGTTGCTCTCATTTTGGATGTTAGTGATGTCGTAATAAACACAACGTTTCGACCGCGTAACCTCCAACCTTCTTCGAGTGTCAATTTGTTTGTTTTGTAGTTGGTTTTTTTTATATCCATGCTAGGGGATATCTTGTATTATGCCGTCCATGTGATGTCATTTTTTTGGATGGTGGTCGGGTCTTTTTCGTAAATCCCCACCACATTAAATAATTATGGCTATTACAGCCCAACATGTTTTTGCTTTCTAAATAGATGTAAATAGAAAATGTCAAGAGCCCACATCACTAATTTACGTTTGCCCTGAATCAGTGGCTTTCCTTAGGGTTGGTGTCATCCTGAGGCGGTAACTCAGGGTGTCACCTTCAGTGTTGCCAACTCGAATTTTTTTCGCGCTAAACTGAGCGAAAAAGATTTCCAAAAACGCCAAAACACGCTCAAAAACATTATTAGCCTTTTTATAGCTATTTATTTAATAGTTGAAAATGGCTATATCCGTCTAAAATGGCTAGAAATTGCTAAAGATTGGATAAAATCGCTAAAAAGTTGAGGTAAATATTGAATTTTCGAGCTGCAAAAATATCATAGTGTCACCCCTCTGAAGGTGTCGCCTGGGGCGGGCCGCTCCAGTACGCCAGTTCCCCGACCGACTGAATAACCCCTCATCCTAATCCTAATGTGAGTCCTTTGCTGGGGGTATTGTCTGCAATACTATGATATTAAACCACGTTTAGTTGTATATTCATTTTTTGTCTGTAACACCAACTCAATTAAATAAACATTGTGCCTAACGTCTTTTGCCTGTGTCAGGGTGATCAATCAAAAAAGCAGAAAAACTGGTGATCAATGAATAAGTTACTTCTCTCTGCCTTTTGTTTGGGTGGTGATCACTGAATAAGTTTGAAATTTCACCAAAAAAAAATGTGTGGATGCTTCAGGACGCTAACTAAGCATGAATTTACATTGCAAATCATCTCCCACCTACTTTGAGCCCATTTAAGGGTGAGGTCAGAAAAATGAGTAAAAAAACGATTTTGGTGTGTCGACAGACAGACACAAGTGGAAACGTACGCCTCTTCAAACTTCGTTAGCAGAGGTAATTTTTTGATTCAAATCAATAGGCAATGTTGTTAACAAAGGTAGAAGATGACTTATTTTCATGATTTTTGTTGTTGTTGTTGCTGTCCTTTGATTACTTCACCGTCAGGTCAGATCAATTTCCTTACAATGCAAAAGTTCTGTTTTAAGTGATTTTCCACATTGTCCATTAATTAGATACCGTCAACGGAAACTGTCACCAAAACTGTCCACATAGGTTTCTTAGTTTTTTAGTTGGTCTGGCTGACTGGCTATATATGTATCGCGCATACAGGCCGCACCAATGGAGCTACCTTGCTAAAAAAAAATTAACATCCCCACCACCACCACCAAAAATGAATTATAGGTTTTTAGTGGGGAGTTCAATTTGTAATGAAAGTTCATGTTAGATTGATACCTTAGTTTGTGTCAGGCAGCATTCTGGAAATTCAGATTTTTTCTAGTGATCACTGCCCAAGAAAAGGCAAGAGAAGTCACTTATCCATGGATCATCCCTTTTTCCAACGTGTTTAATTGATCACCTACATCACGACATGCTGCTAGAAGACGTTGGTCATGTGACAGCTTCTCTTGGGTGACTAACCAGACCTGATTCTAGAAAATTTCAGTTTTTTTTAAGCGACCCTAAATAGACTATTGACCCAGTCAAAAGTGAAACGTATTTGTAAATCAATGGACGTTTGTATCGATTTATTGAACTGTTGTTGTGGCTTTTAATTTCATGATTCAGTATTTTGATTGGTAAATTGCTGGTGCATCCCGACAGGCCCTCTGAGAGAAATTTTATACGGCAGTGCAAAACTATTTTCTCCATCTTCTCCACTATATACACTGCACAAGCACCCTCGTCTTTCAGCTATTTTTTCCACTTGCTATAACCCTTTTAACACGTTGAACTGTATTCATCAAACGGCACAGTAAATTTATTTTATATAGATATCTGTACCTCGTTTAAATGAATCACAGTATCCTGCGCGTGTACCAGAACCGATTATCTAAAGAAAATAGATATTTTATCAAAAATCATCTAAAACAAAAATATCAGCCTAAGATTTAGGCATTGTTGGTCAAAAATGATCATAGAGACCCCAAAAAGCATTTCTTTGAAAAGACATGTTTTAGATGGTACATAGTGGTATACTCTCGGCTGATTGGTTGGGCGGGCCATTTGTGTGGCTATACTGATTTGATATGGGCGTATCATATCAACTTACAAGTTTCTATTCTACTCAAGGAACTCTCAGTCCCAATTCATTGGCTCTCCGAGGCCGTCCTTAGTTCTTTGGGTCCCGGTGCGATGCTCCAGTTGTAACACCCTCTCAGGGGTCCTGCATCCCGATATATTGTTGCGAAATAGAAAGGAGAGGATGCTTTATATATCAAAATTTGTATGACCCAAGCATAAACACCAAAATAAGAAGAACACTTTGTTAAAAACACTAGAACAATAAAATCGAAACTCTTGATACCAAAACAAAACAAAAATATTACTGCACTTCAGCAACGGATTAATTTATTATTAAAAAAAAGTTTTTTGGACGATCAAACTCCTTCTTGTCGTTTGCGATACCACGACATTCCAGCTGATTCATTCTACGACCTTCTTCAAGTGTGATATCCGAACGCAATGATAGTAAACAGAATTTTCCAATGATTGTAGTAAATAGGTTATTCTGATGGAATCCTATGTTGTAGCATGGCCACCATTGGAGAATTCTGTTCACCACCGTTCGGATATTACCTCTGAAGAAGGCCGTAGAATGGATCGGCCAAAACGTCGCGTCAAGAACACGAACGACAAGGAAGAAGTCGATTGTCCATAAAGCTCTTTGAATGCTAATTACCCTTCTCGAAACAATAGACAGTAATTCATTATTGTTTCTTGGTGTTTACTCGGATGGTGTAAGCGTTTGCACGTCTACCTCACATGCAGACCCCGGGTTTGATTCCTGGTATGACTGTACAGTGTGGAAAACACTTCATTAGGACGAATTCCCTTATGCTTTCGGAAGCTAATTGAATACACTGAGCTGTGTGATTAGGGTGAAGGTATCCCTTGGGTGGACATGCATTCTGCCAAGGTGTTGATCATAAAAACCTCTAGGAATAAAGTCTCGGTCTCGACCAAACGTGGGACTAGAAAGGGTCACTGAGTTGACGCATGCAACAGAAATCGGGACTTCGTCACCGGCCTCCATACTTCTTGGAGAGTTGTTTCCTAAGAGACAGGACGCTTTTTACCTTTTTAGCGTCAAGTGATACCTAATACAAAGATGTTACAAACTTACAACGGGACAGAAACCAAAAGACAAGTCTGGTTATTCACTCAATGGGAACCACCACATGACCAATTTCTCTTGGCAACAAGCAGTGTTGGGAGTGATCAATTAAAAAAATGAAAAAATTGGTGATCTATGGATAAGTTAGTCTCCTTCACCTTTTGTTGGGCAGTGATCACTAAAAAAAGTCTGAAAAAACAAACAAGTGTGAATGCCGCCGGACACAACTAAGGGTTTAATTCAGCATAAATTTACATTGCAAATTGACCCCCCCCCATCTTAAGACGTAACGGGGTAAGGTTAAAAAAAACTTTTTTTTTGTTGAAACGCTTAAGAGTAAATGTTTAAATCTTCACCCTCTTGCTCCATCGATGCAGTCTGTGTGCGTGGTACACATTACATAGCTAGCCAACTAGACCAACCTGAAAACTGAAAAAACCCAGGTTGACAGTTTTGGTTGAAGGTTTGGGGGGGTGTCCACTGTTAATAAGACATTAAAAAGAATATGCAATTCACTAATCGACTCTAACCAGTGTCTTTTCTGGAAAATGAAAATCGTAGAAAAATCCAAAGAGATTTTGACATCGAGACTAAACCAGACTCGAAGACTGGATCTGGTAGTCATGAATAAGGGAAAAAAATGGTCAAGTTGACCACTGAGTCAATATGAAAGAAAATGAGAACTTGGAGAGGTACTAGGAGCCAACCCAGGAACTAGAAAAGGTGTAGAATATTGAAGTTTCAATGTTGTCAACTAAAAAAAAATTCCATGCGAGTTTGACTGTCAAAAGTGCTAAAGGGCATCAAATGAAAAAAAAAGGAAGAAAAAAGATTGCCAAAACACACCGTGAAGATACTGAAAATGGCCAAAACATTCTCCCTAATGGCTAAAATGTTTAAGCATACCTGCACTAATTTATTCCAAGAATACTGAGACAGGTGCTGGAGATTTGAGACATGAGACCGCTCCAGCTTCAGCAATGACTGTTAGACATCCAGCATAACGTGTTAGACAAGACTATGACACCAAAATAGCCATGGAGATGGTTATGAGCGAAGGGTTTCTCCCACACACAAAAAAAAGGCTGTTAAGTGCGAAAGACGTCACCGGTTGGATCAAAACTATTTGGGGTGTCATAGTTCGGCTTCCGAGCATCGTAACGATGGTGTGACTATAATCACGTTTACTTATTTATTGATGTTTTGACGTTTAGCAAAAAATATTCAGAAAATATTTTTCCGTTTCCGAGTTGAACGAAAAATTGAAGTGATCCTTGCTCATACGGATGTGAAGTAACGTGGTTTATATGCAGTGTTCAGCGACCGTATTTTATATTAATGCACTAAAAATGAGGTAATCATCACTGATATGGATGTAAAATGATTGTCTGCTTTGACTGGCTGACGTATTTCACATCTGCATAAGCAAGAATGACCAGAAGCAATATGTTTCGGAAAAACTATCATAATTTCCAAACTACAGTTGCTGCATACGTAATTAATCTTGGGATTATGGGCTATCGATGGGTAGAAATTCCATTTATCTATCTCCATTGGCCTCTGGGTTATAAGGATTTAAAAAAATAAACAGGACTAAACATATCTTCAAACGTGTGTTATCGATTGGTGAAAACTGCAAACTTCTATCTTTAACAGTTTTTAAGATATGGGGCAATTCTGCTACAAATACATTTGATGAAAGCCACTTTACCAACGACTTGGTCGCGACTATTTGAAATCTATATCAAGATCAGTAAATCTAAAATTTCATAGTTTGCATCAAGGCAAATACAAGAACAAGGTAAAAATCAGATCTTAGATGGGCAATTTAAACATGAATTCTCTTCTTTGCACTTCTATAGCAACAATGAATTCATCATATATGAAAACAATACGTCATCGAAATCACATTTTATTTTCATAAGCAAACTTATGGACTGAAATGAACCTATCAGTGAAACTGGTCCTAGTTCAGTCAAAATACAAGGTTTTATAATGAATCTTCATGGAAAGAATAAGAGAGAGTGCTTAGTGAAGAGTGTGTGAGACGTTTGCTCTTTCGATTTGTCAGATTGTTATCGCCGTAATAGATATGCGTATCAAATAATCTGTGCATTTGGAATGTAAACCAATATTACTAACTCTTGTTGTTAAACTCATGGTTTGTAACTCAACGCATTTTGAGGTCGTTTCTTGAATAGAACTAATACTAGACCAATCTGATGGTTTTGTGAGCATTATTCTCAACCTGCTGTGCTTGTTTGTCACGTTATAGTGATGTTAGGAAATAAAACCTCAAAACACGTGTTATCAATTGATGAAAACCACATGCTTCGTTAACCTTGAGGTCTTGACTATTCATCATTTCGTACACCTGCACATTTTTTCAAACAATATGTTCCTGAAACCGTAGAGCAATTTTATCTGTGCATTCACGGGTATTTATAGCTGTTGTACAAATTTCGTAATTTCAAAACGAACATAAAAGAGAAAAGGGTTTTTCGATGTCATTTAGCCCTTTTGAGACTTTCGAGAGCGGGTTTCCAAGACTGCTAGGATGTATATGCCCCGTGTATTTCTGTAAGAAGTCTATTGGGACGTATGTGTCACGAAAAATAAAGTAAATGAGATTTTTCCGACTTTAACAAACGTACAATATGATATGATCATAGCATGGAATTCATACAGAAATTATATCACTGCATAGAAGAAATGCATGGAGGAGTGGCCCTCTAGTCCTTGGATAACTGCTCAATGGGACAAATGTATCCCATCTTGATTTTGATTCTTCAAAATATGGAAAATGTCCGGTTTGATAAAGGAATGGTTTTCTTTGACTATATCATTCTGTTCTGAATCATAGTACGTACTTCCAAGCAAATATCAACATTATTATTACATTTACTCACTGCCAAAAAGTACCCAGCTTGAATTTAGTTGTGATAAAAAGCGACGACTAATAAGACGGCAGTAAATAGGAGCAGAAAATGATCAATACTGATGCACAATACTTTATTTACCATGATAAATATATATAAAAAAAAGAATTAACAGAAGATTGTCTGCACCTTTTTAAAAAGACTGATACAAAGTATAGAGAACATGTGTGATTGTATTCATTTAAGATATTTAGATACCTGAGAAAGGCCGGGAACTACTCTTAGTTGATTATGTGTCTCTGATGAATAATTAGTGCAGGCTTTTGGCACGGCATTGTCTGGGATCTATAACCGGATTGATCAGTTCTCAGTGACAATGGCGTTGGCGGGTGTATGCGCTTTTGGAGTGCTTACGAATTCCTTTGATCATATTTCTGTCGTTAAATCTACTTTCCAAAATCTCCTTTGTTCTTCTGGGGGTGTTATTTTCTGATTTTGTCGTTTATTTCATTCTGCTTGATCGAATTCGCTTTAAGTACTTCTAGAAAAGGTGATGGTTAATTCGGATAGTGTAATGGCTTGCACGTTTGCCTCACACACAGCCGGTCTCAAGCTCAATCCCCAGTATGTGATACGAGAACGGAAAACTCTTCATAGGGACAAATTTCATTCAGCAGCTGACTGAGTTCACTTGAAGTTCTGTGATTAGGTTGGGGATGGACTTGCATCCTGCCATGGGGGTGGTCGTAGAGACATGATAAAAATAAAGTGTTGGTCTCGGCCGGACGTGAAATTGACGTAAAGAAAAATCCGGGACTTCGTCACCGTCCATTTGAATACCTTCTAGTTTACCCCTTACCCCCAAAAAATGACGACTGCAATTGAGCGATTTTGAAATTGCGTTGTACTTATTAAATATCAAAAGTCTTGAGTTTCTATGACGTAATTTTCATTAACTGACCAATGAGATCAATCTGCAAAGAAACAGAAAATAAATTAGCACGTATGTTCATGCAGATGGAAGTTGTCTCTTAAAATAGGCGTTTATTTGTAGATACTTATAGTCCTCTTTTCAATTCAGTGTCGTGATGATTTCCTGATTGGGAAGCTCAATCGCCTCTTGGCTCCTCGTTTTTCTTCTTGTATTTTTGCCCATTTCTTCTCTTCTCTGATCACCATGGCACAGTGGTAGAGTGCTCGTCTCCAGTTAGATAGGGCCATGGTTCAATCCACCACCGAGTCATACTAAAGACTTTAAAAAATGGTACACAATGCCTCTCCACTCAGCACAAGGATAAGAGTTAAGGTATATATCCTCGATGCTAAGGGGTTTACGGCCAAATCAGTTCTCGTAGGATCAGCAAAGTTAAGCAACGTCGAGCTTGGTCAGTATTTGGATAAGTGACCATTGACAAGCCTGAAAAGCTGGAAAATGGTCTTCCAGGTAGTTTTCCCGTGTTTACCTAACACTGTGATACCGTCTATGAGGGTATAAGCGGAGAACGATGATACACCATTCCCACGATGTCCTGACTCTATCAAAGTCTTCAATTCGTTTTCATTTTTGACAAAAAAAAAACTTTTCAAGTCATGCATATCCATTATATGGTCAAGTTTCCGTTGCGACTTTGTAAATTTATATTCTCCATTAGAATTCTGCCAAATATATTGGAGCCGTATCATTGCTATAACAGAAGGTGGACTCATGCTGTTTCAAGTTGGTCACGTGCCCATACACACTTCTCTTTTATGCAGTTTTTCTCAGACGACAAGACTACAAAAAAAAAAAACTTCAACATTTAGCTTTGTCCAGTTTTAAATCTGAACGATATATTTGATAAATAAAGCTCTTTTCCGTAGGCTCATTTTATTTATTTAACTATTTTTTTTTTTTTTGAGCAAGATCGAATTTGAATGGATTTTGGATATGTTATTGTAACCTACCAACCCTCTCAATAGTGCAAAATTCAACTTGGCCTTGATATTTTTTCCGGGTTCAGCTCGTCAATGGCCCTATTTCTACTGGACTGAAAAAGGTGAATGTAATACACACTCTCCACAGAAAAAGCCTCTTCTTCTGCAGAACTCAGCTTTTGGGATTGTCTTCTTACCGTTTGTTCTACATTCCAGTCTCTCATTGCATTCGTTGTTAATCTCACTTCACGGCTCACTGGAATCCCAACATTAAAGAGCCTGATCTTGTGTGGCGGATTAACTATGTAGCAAAGGAAGCATATGCTACGTGCCCAGCATTCTCAAGAGCCCCGGGCTAAATTCTTGGAAGCTCTCAATTCCAAATCAGTGATCTTGCACTTCCAATAGTACTACGCTGCCTTCAACACCGTTTTCAAGGTTAACAATTTTCATCAATCATCATCTTCATCATCATCATAAACAGTCTTTCAACGTCCGTCGTTGGACATAGACCTTCCCCAGGATTCGCCATACTTCTCTATCATGGGCGTCGCAGAGCCAGTGCTATATGAATTTGTCTAGCTCGTCTCTCCGTCTTATATTCTGTCGGCCTCGGTTGTGCATGTAATCTCGGGGGATCCATGTCGTGAGTCGCGATGTCCATCGGTTGACCGCCATTCTTGCAACGTGGCCTGCCCACTGCCATTTGAGATTTTCAATGGATTTTATGATGCCCCTGATTCCAATCTTTTCCCAGATGTACTGTGCTGTCTTGTGGTCTCTCCATGTGAGGCCCAGCATAATTCTTTCATGTGCGCGTTGCATGGTTCTCAATTTGTCGATCTGTCTCTTGGTGAGGATCCATGTTTCAGCTCCATAAATGAATTTTAGGAAGATGCATTGGTTATACACCATTCTATTTAGGATTAATGGGATCTTCTTATTTTTGATGGTTGAGCTTGTTCTGCCAAAGGCTTGGCATCCCAGTGTGATTCTTCGCTTGATTTCTTCTTCTTTTGAGGGTCTCCATCAATTATCAATGGTCCTATATTTTCCAATTTTGAGAAATAAACCGGTCACAGATCCTAATGAAATATTATGTATTATTGATGTAAACAAATCAAACTAAGCCATTTGTACAATACTTCAGTTGTTGGTTTTCATTAAGAGAAAGCCATGCTTAATGTAGAATTAGGAGTAACTTTATAAATATGAATAAACATAGTCATGCATTTTTTTATGTATTTCGTATTCAACAATTATCATATATCATGCTTGCAAAAACGTATCTTGTCTGTGAACGAAGTGAGTCCGCTCGTCGTGACGACTGTGCATCGTATACGGGAGAGGTTTCCAATTATAACAATATATATATATATATATATATATATATATATATATATATATATATATATATATATATATATATATATATATATATATATATATATCTTTTAGGTTCCAAAACTAATTTCGCTCTGTCTCGGGGGTTCTGCGAGTATGAGAGGTTTCAGAAACCCTGCAGTAATTCATGTGTGTGTGTGTGTGTGTATGTGTGTTTGTATGTGTGTGTGTGTGTGTGTGTGTGGTATCTATGCAATACATATACAATACATAAATACGAAGGTATTTGAAACTGAAGTCATAGCCACAGCACAAAAATCAAAACGGATAAATTATACTATTACTGAAATATTGGATATATTAGTCGTATTCTCTGGATATATAGCAAGTAAAGAGATATTTTATGATACAAGTAAAAACGATTATGTGTTCTAATATTTATGTGTATTTCTTTTCAAATTTAACGCCTCTTTATCACATGTGCTACAAGCCTAGGCAGTAGCTTGACTTAGAACTGATGACTTCGTAACACATTTTGAATCTTTTGCGTATCAAATAAATATTCTCCTCGGGTCATTCGAGATGTGTATTGGTAATCTGAGAAGGTTCTTGAATGCTTTTTCTTCTGATTCACTCGTGATGCCTTTTAGGAGTTTGAAAAGACACCCCTTTTATCCTACACACATTCACACACGAAATAAACCTTCACCGTTGTTACTTATCGATTTCTATCTAACACTGACATGCGATTTCTTTCCTTCCTCCCTTACTTCTCTCTAAAATGTATTTCCTTCTTTCTTTTTATTTGTTTCTTTCTGCTCTTCTCTTCTTTCTCTTTTTCTTTTCTCAATTTCTTTTTTCTGTCCTCCTTTCTTTTTATTTCTTTCTTCTCACTATCTCTGCTTATAACTTTGACCCATCTTTACTTTCTTTATTTCATTCTCTCTTTCTTTCTTCATTTCTTTCTTTCCCATTTTCTCTCATTTATTCTTCTTCTCGCAGTCTTTTTTATTCATTCGTTTATCTTATTCTTTCTCTCTTTTTCTAGCAGGTTTCTCTTTTTTCCCTGTCTTTTTTTTTTGTTCTTCCTTTCTTTTTCTGATATTTTGCTCTTTCTTCTTTCCTTTTCTTCCTTTCTTTCTTTTCATGATAGTTTGCTCTTTCTTTTTTCATTCCCTTTCTTTCTTTCTTTTATACTTTCTCTCTTTTCTAACAGTTTGCTCTTTCTTTCTTCATTTTTCTTTCTCTCCTTTTTTTCTTTTTTTTTTTTGGCACAATCGATTCTTCAGCGTAGCGCCTTCTCAAAAACTTCTTTCATTTCCCGTGACAGTGAAAATCGTTCAGTTATAACTACGACGCGACGCGACGTTTTTCATTACCGCGAGGGTGGGGTCTCCAGGAGCGAGGGAGCGGCACTGGGAGTGAGGGTGCTTTCCATCACCTGGATTTCGCAGGAAATGTGCAGAAAGAACAGATTACAGGTTTTCCGAATGATTGATGCTCGACTGGAACTACTTCCCCCGACTGAATCCAATCTCGGAGTTTCTCCTGTTGATAATTCCCACTTGTTATTTCAGTGAGGCGTCTTCAACCTTTCCCACCGACCGAATTATTTTGATCAATGGCACCCAGGGACGTACCGAGAAGAATGGGGGTGTCGCATCCACACCCGAAGGCTCCTTCCGTATATAAAATTTAGCCGATTTCAGTAATTTCAAAGACAGTTTTAGGCATAAAAAACCAACCATGCTTGGCAACCTTGATTTATTTAGCCTGCTTAACCATTCCGTCGACAAAAAAAAAAAAAAGAAATAAAAAATAAAAAAAATAATCAAATTACGTACGCCCCTGATGGCATCACACCTGTAAGGATGAAGAGTTAAATCAAATGGAATTAATTTCGAACTCAGTTACCTTTGCCAATTAAATCGCTGGATAAAATCAATAAATATTGTGGATATGGATTAGGGTAGGTTGGACCCAGGATTTTAAGGTAGGATTCAAATGGGAAGAATTATTTTCACAGATTTTTATGTAAAGAAAATAAACTTAAAACATCTAAAGCAAAAAAGTAATATGTGATCCGACATGTTTCAATTACGTTTGAGTCGTGGCTTTTTAGCAGTAGACTTGAGAAAAGAGTAAAGTAAAAATCAAAGAAATTACCCCCGAATCAATAGATAAAAGAATTATGAAGAATATAACAGAAGACATCTTAATCATATTCGATGTAAAACAAAATAATAGCTTTTAGTTTTTAAGGTTAATCTATTTATTACTTGGGGTTATTTCGTTTTCTTGACAATTATTTTTTTCTGTCTGTTTTAATTTGTTCACGTCTATCTTGATCTGTTCATGTCTATCTATGTATCTTGATTTGTTCACTTTTATCTATCTATTATCTATATCTGTTCACATCTGTTTATCTAATTATCTTGATCGGTTCACATCAACCTATCTATCTATCTTGATCTGTTCACTTCTATTCATCTATCTACGTCTTCTCACATCTATTTATCTTGATCTATTCACATCTACCTATCTAATTATTTTGATCTGTTCACATCAACCTATCTATCTTGATCTGTTCACATCTATCTAATTATTTTGATCTGTTCACATCAACCTATCTATTTTGATCTGTTCACATCTATCTAATTATCTTGATCTGTTCACATCAACCTATCTATTTTGATCTGTTCACATCTATCTAATTATCTTGATCGGTTCACATCAACCTATCTATTTTGATCTGTTCACATCTATCTAATTATCTTGATCTGTTCACATCAACCTATCTATTTTGATCTGTTCACATCTATCTAATTATTTTGATCTGTTCACATCAACCTATCTATTTTGATCTGTTCACATCTATCTAATTATCTTGATCTGTTCACATCAACCTATCTATTTTGATCTGTTCACATCTATCTAATTATCTTGATCTGTTCACATCAACCTATCTATTTTGATCTGTTCACATCTATCTAATTATCTTGATCTGTTCACATCAACCTATCTATTTTGATCTGTTCACATCTATCTAATTATTTTGATCTGTTCACATCAACCTATCTATCTTGATCTGTTCACGTCTATTTATCTAATTAATCTTGATCTGTTAACATCAACCTATCTATCTATCTATCTATCTATCTTAATCTGTTCACATCTATTTTGATCTGTTCACATCTATCTAAAACTTGTTTAATCGTGCCTTTTCTGGAAACCCTGGAACCCCCATCCCCTGGAGCTGCACCTGATCGTTAAGTATAATCGATAATTATCAGGGATAATATTGAGCCAACCCAACAGGCGTGTCTAATCAGGATCATAGAATGGTTCCGAGATTTCTTGTCTGAATTTGGGGTAATTCCTACTTATATGAGGCCAAATTCTGGTTGGCCATAAAATGGCTACACCGATTGTAAATTGCTATAAAATGACTATCCCGATTGTGAATTGTAAAGTTCTACACACTTGCTCATCCGATGTTAAAAAAACGGAGCACAACTTATGTGACAGATAGGTAGAAAGATAGATGTAACCAGTTCTAGATAGATAGGAGCATAGATAGATAGATATGAACTGGTCAAGATAGATGAATAGATAGGTGTGAATAGTGATAGATAGATAGATAGATAGATAGATAGACTTAGATGTGAACAGACCTAGATATATAGAGAGATGTGAACTGGTCAAGAGAGGTAGATATATGAAAAGGCGTGAACAGAGGTAAATAGATAGATACGTGTAACTTGATCTAGATAGATAGAGAGACGTGAATTGGTCAAGATAGATAGTCCTGACTCACACATAAAACTGATTTGTTCTCAATCGCGATAAAACGGGTCCTTTCACTTGAAGTTACGCACAGAGAAACAAATAAAGAAGCAGAAAAAGTCTCACGTCTCAAGTGGAAGGTTTCATTGTTTGGCTCAGGTGAATTTCTGTCATTCACAGATAATGGATAAAGATTCGAAGCAGGGGCATAGCTGCGAGAGGGTGTGAAAGAAATCTTGAATCTCCTTGGACCCCCAAAGGCTTTATTGGTTATAGTTCACCTACTTCATTTCCACAAACTCTCACTAAAATTCACTAAATGTCGGGGAGGAGGCTCGAAGAACCAAACCCCTAGGCCCCCAAATCGTTAGCTACACCCCTGTCCCCACCAATTGCAGATTGATTCCATTTATTGCTGATCCTGATTTTCCTTTCGATGAGGCTTGTGAAAGATAAAAGTAAAGCCAGGGGTATGCCTACGACAAACACTGAAATTGCACCCCTGTCGAAACGTTTTTAGCTAAAACGGGTCAACTGGAAATGAAAAGCTCTAACCGATTTTAGCCATTTTAAAAGACAGTTGGAGCTATTAATAACTAATTGCAGTTGTCTCCAAGCTTTTCTACCTGCCATTATTCTCATCATCTTTTATTCTTTTTCTCTCTTTCGTTTCAACCTCTGCTTCTATTATTTGTCTTCCCTCCACTGTCATCAATGACACTATGCAGCACAACGATACGCCTTGCAACATAAGTATCAAATGTTTTACTTTTTTAGCTTTCCATTTGTACGTATTGTTTGGTTTCACATTCGAATTCGGTAGCCTTGCCTCGGCATGAAAAAGAGGGTGGAACAGAGGAAACCGCGTGGGAAAAGACGTATGCCTAAAGAGTTGAAATATGAAAATGCCACATAAAGAATTAAAAACAATAATGGGTGTATTAAAGAAAATATACTTTTAAAAAATAATAGTATTCACAGCTAAATTCGGTAGCCTTGCCACGGCATGAAAAAGAGACGTGGGACGGGAGGGGGGACCGCGTGGGAAAAGTCGTATGCCTAAAGAGTTGAAATATGAAAATATCACATAAAGAATTAAAAGCAATAATGGGAGTATTGAAAAAAATATACTTTAAAAAAATAATAGCATTCTTTTTTCACTATCCGAGAATGGTGCTCCTTCGAGTTACGCCATTGGCGAAAGCGTCTTAGAAGACACTCCCGATGGAGTATGACAGTCGGTGACGAAGTCCTGGTTTCTGCAGCGTGTGTCCATTTGGTGATCCTTGCAAGTCTTGAGTCAGGTTGAGACCAGATCTTTATACTTTATACCAACGACTTTTTGTGACTGTCCCCAGGACAGGATGCAAGTTCACTGAAGGGATACCTCCATCCTCATCACACATTTCTTGAGTGTACTCAATTAGCTGCTGAATGCACACGGAGCTTTGTCCTAATGATGGGTGTCCCAAATCCTACGCTCTTACCGAGAATCGAACCCGGGACCTTCAACGTGCTCACCATCATACTATTCAAGTCTACGATTAAGACTTATGCTTTTTATAATTTTTTTTCAATTTTCATTTGGAGCAGGTTTTATTGCCCGTCACTATGGGTAGTGCATAGAATTTGCACAGACCGAGTAACAATTTGACACTGATCCAGGGCGTCTATAAATCTCGCTTCTCTACAGGCTGAATCTTTTTTTTTTTTTTTGCGCGCGAAACTTTGGTCACGCGACTAGGTTATTAAAAAAAAAAACGCGGGAAAAAAAGCCCGCTGGTATTTTTTTCCTCTTTCCATCTCATACTTCGGCTTACGTTTCAATATGCCATTCCATGAAGGAACAAAAAAAAAAGAAGAATCAAACAAATTAGTCATTTTCATGAATTAAATCATTAGCGTGAGAAGAAAGATCAGCCTAGGACGACAGCACAGTGGCGTGGCTAGAGATAAGCAGAGATTTTGGAAAGGTGGGGAAGCTAGGTTTCTCAGGTGGCCCTTCCAACATTTAATAAGATTTGATGAAAAAGGAAAATTTGCAAGAAAATAGATATGTGCTATCACCTAATCGATAAGAAACAACCCCAATGACTGACTTATTATTAATGCAATTCATGTTTGTAAAAATATATTCTTGTTATTGTTATTGCAGCATAGTCATCCCGGGGACTTTATTTTCGCAGTTGAAAAAGTTTGAATTTTTCATCTTTCATTGCTAAATATTTCATGTCAGTCTCCCAGCAAGAATTTACTACTTAGATTAAATGGAAGACCGACACATCGAACATTTGATTTGTTTGTTTTTATGGCCAGTCAAGACCCGGTCGAGGCAGTAGGAGGGAGTTATGGGTTTTTGTTTTTAGAGTTTTATATATATATATATATATATATATATATATATATATATATATATATATATATATTTCGTTTTCTTGGGGGGGGTAGATTTGGGGGTAAATAAATTTAGAAAATTCCAGTAGAAATAAAGGTGTCTAATTCACATCCACTCATGTAATAATTAACATTGTGTATTTGTCGTCTGTCACGCTCACGTCATCAGTGACGTCCCCTGGCGTAATTCGACAGAAATAGAATTTTTTCTGTTTCGTTAAACTTGATAGATTGTATCTTCACTTAATTTCACATTTAGATAAGTTAATTCGGGAAATATTGGAGATGATAAGAAAATATAGCACCAAATAATGTTTTTTAATATTTTACAAGTACAATGTGATTGCGAAATTCCTCAGTTATTGTCGTCATTTTTTTTTTTTTTTTGACAGCTCGAGTAAACAAGTAATTGATGAAGCCTCGACCCTCCCCTCCATCGGGAGCCCGGAGGGGCGTTTTCAAACAGTATCGTTTACGCGTCGGCGACAGCGCACCTTCTAAAAGACGTTAGTTGGTATTTAGGGTGTCATTTTTCAATCGAATCTGCTTGGCTGCCGTCGTTCCAATTAAATTAATGTTGTTATTCAATCGATTTTTCACTCATCATTTCAAGGAGCCTATTTCACCAGTGTTGAATTTGCCAACTGACATAAGCAGAAAAAAGAGAGAGACACGTAGGGTGGGGTAGATAAGTTATAACATCATAGAATAAAAGCAACAAGAACTATTTAAAAAAAGTAAGTCTGGTTAGTCATTTAATAGAAACCGTCACGTGTATTGGATATATAAGAAGAAAAAAAATATAAAAACAATTTTTTAGAATAAATATATTCATTTATCAGAATGGAATAAGTCTTTGAGTATTTCTAATATAAATTTTGATAGATACGTAAGACTTGTCAGTTCACAAGCAGAAAAAAAAGAGACACGTGGGGGGGGTAGATAAGTTATATATCATAGAATAAAAGCGACAAGAACTATTTGAAAAAAAAACAGGTCTGGTTAGTCACTCAATAGAAAACGTCACGTGTTTTGGATATATAAGAAATTCAAAAACATTTTTTAATATAAATGTATTCATTTATTAGAATGAAATAAGTTCTTGGGTATTTCTAATATAAATTTTGATAGATATGTAAGACTTGTCAGTTCAGCTCAGACGGATAGAGCGCCACTTACGAATCAGTTGGTCGTGATTACAAGTCGCGGTAGGAGAATGTAAATCTGTACTCCCTCAAATTGGGTGAGGGTTGTTCTTGTTCATATTAAGAGAAAAACATAGTCAACTCCTGTTTTGGACAGGAGTTTACCAAGAATAACTTGAAAGCACCCGATACCACTAAAAAAAAATAATCAGTTTTCCCGTGGCCTATTGTCCATCCCTCCTTCTTTGAGATATCGTGTGGACAGTCAGAAGCGTATACACTAATGTAATAAGGAGAGAAAAAAGAAAAATATCTCTCAATCAGTAAAAATTCCTGGATCCAACCCAAAATTTTACCACCTCTTTCTTGCCCTATTGTCTACCCTTCCACAGAATTCCATCGAAAATCGGATATATTGTGTGGACAGACGAACAAATAGACGGCACGATGGTCAACCAATAACATTAATTATTACAAGGTGAATTGACTGAAATATTGAACAGTATGATTTTATTGGATGCCGTCCGTTGACTCTTCAGTCAGGGGTAAGAAATAACTGCAGATAAAAAATACCTCATAAATACCATATAAAACTATGCATTCTTCCCTTTTAATCAAAACGAAAACAAATACAGTTCTGGTTAGTCACTCAACAGAAACCGTCACGTGACCGACGTCTTTTGTCACCATGTCGTGTTTGAGGGTGATCAAGGCGATACTTAAGGTTGGTCATGGGGTGATCAATGAACAAAAATTGGAATAAAGGGGCTGATCGATGAATAAGTTGCCTCTCTCGCCTTTTGTTGAGCAGCAATCATTGAAAAGTCTGAATTTTCAAATTACAAGCGCGCATAAACTAGGGATCAATTCAGCAGAAACTTACATTGCAAACTGAACCCCCACTAAAGACCTATTTAGGAGGATTTAAAAATTAAAAAAAAAAACAACAAAAAAACAAGCTTTTTTTCTGGACATAATAAGGGATAATTTTTTAGATTTTACACCAGTCTTGTTTCAGACAGTTCGACCTCTGCTCTTCAACTTCGACGGAGTCACACCATTTCGTTTTTGACATTATACACCTGAAGAAGACCGTAGGAAGAATTGATCGAAACGTCGTTACTACATCAAAAATGAAAATAAGGGTTCGTATTCTCCAAAACAAAGTTGATATGCATGCTGTACACTGGTTAATGTGTCATTTGTATGAGAAAAAACACATATGAGATGATTTATCATCTAGCCATATATATCGACACCCAGTGATATATCACCTGCTCAGGGAAGTAGCTACCAGAAGAGATGCACAGCACTAATCCATTTCACCTTGTTGAGGCTGAACAACCACAATCGCTGTTCATACTTGCTTTACACCATTTCAGTCCACAAAAGTTTTTTTCCCCGTAGAGACGTTTTACTTTCGTAAAGCGGGGGCAACCTGTATACATTTGCTGTAAAATAATCTATCGTGTTATTATGCTTGTTCCAACCTGCGTTCATTTTTTACGCTTGTTACGTAGTAACAAAAGGGACATGTTAGGTAATTTAATGAAAGGGTAAGAAGAGAGTTGACAAAAAAGAAAGTGAAGTAGTTTAGTAAGAGGGTAGGAGAAGAGAGGACAAAAGAAAGTTAGGTAGTTTAATATGAAGAAGAAAAAAGGGGGAGAAAGGAAGGTCAGGTGGTTTTGTAGTGAGGAAGATTTTTGCCTGTTCGCATCTTTTTTTAAAAATTGGATGGGCTCTAAAGATTGGAAGGGATAAGGGAGAGAATGAGAGGAAACAAACTAAGGGCGAGAGAAAAGTAGAGGCACGTAACAATGGATGATCTTGGTTGTTGACATGCGTGGAATGTCTACGAGTTCAGCTGGTGTCAAGTTGGAATGACATTTTATTTTTGGTCCCATGGCTAAATCTTGACATACTTGGGCTCTAAATGCAAAGTCACAGGAATGTGCTGAAAGATGACACAAGAGGAGACAGTTGGAGACAGGGTATGTCAGGCGAATGTTGAAACCAGGAGATGTGGAGACCGTAACACGAGAAAGGACATCATGGTACTACGACCCTTGTTGCGTGACCCGATGGGAATAGAGAGAGAGAGAAAGAGAGGGGAGAGAGAGAGGGGGGGAGAGATGTCGTTTGGCAAACAAGTCAAGTTAATCTGTTCAGCTGTCACCCAAATGATAAAGCAGACTGGGTTCCTACATCTATATCTATAATTTAGTGGTGTCCGGCTGTGTGCTTGTCTGTCTGTTAGCAACGCTATACAAACCAGCTAAACATGGGCGCAGCCCGAGCAAATTTGGCATGCAAACTCAATTGGATCCATGGAAAGTTATAAAGTGAAGATTTTTAGATTTGGAATTTCAGAGGGAAAATTATGGTAGTAATTCTGAAAGCTGCAGTTCTTTTCTCGCTCCTTAGATATTTAACCAAGCGTCGACACGTACTTCTGCTAGTTAAATAGATGTTACAAGTAATTGATGATTTAAACCAGAACATAAATGAATACGTTTATTGAAACCCAAAAATGATTTTCTGCCTCAGCCAACGAAGTTGGAAGCGGTATATGTATTCACACTTGTCAGTTCGTCCGTCCGACTCTCTGTCTGTCTGTTTATCCACACAATATCTCCATAAGTTCTCAATCAATTTTTTTTCAAAAAGGTGGGCCATGGGCTGAGGAAGAATTGATTACATTTTGGGGTGGTTAAAAGAATATTTCATCGTTAACTTTCCCGTAGCGTAGCTATGTGTGAAATGACTTTCATTCAATTTCTAGAGATAATGGCATTGGCAGACGTACGCGCTCTCTGAGTGCTTTTCTAGCTTCTTACATCTCGCTTCTTCATGGATATTTCAGAGGAAATGGTGTGTGTGTGTGTGGGGGGGGGAGTCATGAGAATGAATGTGACGTCATCGTGATCAATTTGCAAGGCACTCAGTGCACGGAATGCCGTTAACTCTTCTGCACGAAACGACCGTTCCCAAGTAAGTTTGTTATTTATAGCTAAAACTGTCTTTAAAATGGCTAATATCGGCAAGATTTTTGCTTATTTCCCGCTAACCTTGTAAGAAGAAATGTTATGATCATTTTTTGAATCAAATAACTTGTATTCTAACAATCCAGTATAAATTATTAATAGAAATTGAACATTTACTCATTTTAAACTTGGCAGAATTAATCGGCTAAATTCGAATGATTCAGCTATATATGGCTGATAAATGGCTGATTTGGTAATCTTGTTTCCCACCCGGAGTTCTCTTGTCCCCTTGCAAAAGAAGGAAAGGGGGGTTGCGTGCGGGTGGTTCGAACGAGTGTATAGGCGAGGCGGAGTGGGGAAAGAAGAATAGGAAATTCAGGAGGAAATAGAGAGGGAAGGGATTCACAGACGTGGGGTGATGGTGAAGGGCTGTGGAGAAGACAGAACCCATCACCACCACCTTGAAAAAAAAATTCCTGAGGGTGCACCTTATTGAAAATCTAATGAAGCTGTTAAATACAGAGGTGGGGGAGAGAGTGTTTTCCTCCGTCTTCATTCATATCCCTTCACCAGGGTTGCCAACTTGGCCATTTTCTGGCTAGAGCTAGCTGTTTTTTGTTGTTTTTTCTATGCTATTGAGCTAATTAAAATTTTCGAAAGCATGTATCCGATTCAAAAGTATAATTAGTTAAAAGCTAGTAAGATGGCGTCACGATTTAGACAGTTTAGAAAATATTGGTTCCACAGTGCCCAAGACCGAGATATTTGGTGAATCCTATGGAGGGTCTATGTCCAACGACAGACATTATAAGACTGCTGCTTATGATGATGATGAAGTTTGATAAAAATGAGTTTACAATTTTAATCAATAATTTGTTATAGTGAGTGTTTAGTTATTTACTTAGATAAGTGGGATTCAAATTAGTGTATGTGTTACGTTGAATCGGTGAAATTGTCTAATTGATGAAATTTCGACTTTTTTTACAGAAAATAAATAAATATTTTGTTTTGATTTGATCAAAAGTTCATTCAGTCGAAACAAAACAAATATTTTTTCTACTTTTTTCATTATATTTCATTATTACATTAATAACAACCGATTCTCCTGAATCTAGATATTTCTAAATGTTTTTTAACTGTATTTTATGTTTTCCAGTGGAAAACACCAGTGATGCTATAAATAGAATTTATTCTGCAATTTTTTTCACATGACAACAAATTTTGATGCTACAGTCATTCAATTGACTGCGATGGCGATTTATTTCAATTACTCTTTGTAACAAGGAACAAAATCATTGTTATACACGGACAATTCATAGACCACACGTTGAGAGTAGCTAATCAACAAAACTGGGGAAAGTGGACCACTACATCTACCTTGGACAACAAATCTCTATGAAACCCAAGAAAGAGGAAGAGATCAAGTGAAGAATCATTCTAGGATGGCAAGCCTTTGGCTGAGCAAACTCAACCTTCAAAAACAAGTCGATCCCAATAATCCTAAAAAGAAGAGTATACAACCAATGCATCCTTTCGATAGTCACTTATTGAGCTGAAACATGGAACCTAACCAAGAGATAGACCTATAAACTGAGAAGCATGCAACAAGCACACGAGAGAATCATGCTCAACTTCACATGGAGAGATCACAAGACAGCACAGTATATAAGGAAGAAAACAGGAGTCAGAGACATCATAGAATCTATTAGAAAACTTAAATGGCAATGTGCAGGTCATATTGCAAGAATGACGGATAACCGATGGACATTATGATTCACAACATGGATCCCCAGAGATCACATGCAAAACCGAGACTGACAGAACACAAGATGGAGAGATGAACTAGACAGATTCAGGAAATACTGGCTCCGCAACGCCCACGATAGAGAAGTTTGGCGAATCCTGGGGAAGGTCTATGTCCAACGACAGACATTAAGAGACTGATGATGATGAATCACCAAAAAGAAACTGGATTCTTCTTAGATGATCACCAAACTTATCTAAGACTTTATTTATGAACAGCATTTTATTTTCGTTGATTTTCCGAACACTCATCCTATTAAACCCAGATACGCGATAACTAGACATTGTGGATCTTGGCCAGGTTTTAACTCTCCTTAGTTTACTAAAAGATCGTTATACACTACGTTATGTTGTTTACCCCCCACCCGGAAATATATCTCTCTGCACCCCATCCCACCTCCGGGAACGTGGCAGCGGATGCCCGTGTCTCGTGGGTAATGGATAGGGGAATGTTAAATCTCAATTTCACAGAAAGGTGGCTCGGACGACACTGGCACTCTTCACCAACAGCTAAAATCAATCAGCCAATGAACTAATCAGCAGCAGATCAATCGAAACAAACAACGCAGTTTCACGTTCAACATCCCCCCCCTTCACAACGTAATATAATATTTTTGTGTAGAGCTACTTCTGGGTCTCAGCAAATGAATTTCTTTTATCCTTCTAATTACAGACGGTTGGACTAAAATTTCAGTCGTCGTAACTCTCAACTTCGAATGATGGAAATTTCCATGTCGAACAATGGACCCTTCCACTGAAAGCTATGGAAGACTTCTTCTGCTTGTTCCTATGTTAATTTGTCCTTAACCCC
The DNA here is from genome assembly GCA_963457665.1 of Thysanoteuthis rhombus. Lineage (NCBI taxonomy): Eukaryota > Metazoa > Mollusca > Cephalopoda > Oegopsida > Thysanoteuthidae > Thysanoteuthis > Thysanoteuthis major. Next base: position 9,518,533 of record OY735226.1, on the reverse strand, counting down.
AAGTGGAAGGGTCCATTGCTTATAAGGAAAAAAAAGACGAAAAAATGTTCAGCTAATTTTGCAACACCATGCATAATCAAAGTTACTATCATATTTCGAACATGGCAACTGAATTGCCCCGTGGTCATTAAAAGGTTATTGCATTCCTAATCTGGTATCTTTGGCTCTTAAAGCGTGTTGTCAAACTCCAGTAGTAACAACAAGAACAATCCTCACCAAAACGAGGAGTGTAACCAATATGTAAAACCCCAAATTCCTCTACTGTGATTTGACCTCTAGATCAAACGACTGCCAAGAGGCTATCTTACTGTCTGAGCTACATTGACAAGTCTTGGGTATTTACAAAAAATTATCATACAGATATGTACAGTCTTATTTTATTCTAATGGATAAATACATTTTTACAAAAAAACATACATTTTTATAATCTTTTTAATTCATCATACATACAATACAAAAGATGCAGCAATTGCCTGCCTGGGGTGGGCTTCCTTAGTATCAATCACCTCAGTGTAAGTTGGTAGGCTTTTCCCTGTGATGGTGAAGTCAGAAACACGTTTGTTCAGCTCATAACATTCTTTCAAACATTGACTACAACAATAATAATAATAAACAAGGAGCAGAAACTCTGCTTGTTACACTATAATCTTTATGAAACAGTAATCATCTTCAGTTAGAGTTGGAGTGAAGTTTGACCCTGCAGCAGCCAGTCTTTTTATGTTAGGTCTTGTGGCAGTACATTGTCTATACAGCTTAGAAATAGGGTTTTTGTTTTCATAGTGGTAACTAACAATAAAGACCAGGCATTTTGGGTCTTTTTCAGCAAGAAAAAATGCAATTTAATTCTTGGGGACAGGGTCATATTTCATGTCGCTTTTGGTAGGGACTAATGAAAAAGACACAAATTTTATTAAGGGACAAGTTTCAATTAATTTCACTTGAAAAATCAACATTTGCCACAACTGAAGCAGTGCATTCATATGATACTAGTATGGATACCCAGTATTTATTGGGGAAAAGAGAACCTCAAATTAGATAACACAGTGAAGAATGTATTTTATTTCTCTTTACCCAACCCAATACAACAAATGGTAAAACTACTATTTGCACAGAGACATAAATCTTTACTTCAAGTATAAGCTGTTTACTGACTGTCAGAGATCGATGGCTACACTGAAGTAGTGATCAAATGGCTCTCCTAAGTAGAGATCAAAGAGATCAACAAAAAATTAAGATAAAGCTAAATGGTGGTCAAAAAATAATAATAATGCTTTACAATAATTCATTCTCCCACCACAAACTAATATAAAGATTATTTCCAAGTTTATCACGGAAAATGACCTGAATTAACTTCACCTTAGCACAATGTCTTCAGTATGAATTGAATTATGCAGATCTTTTATCAATGAGAAGAAGGACAGGAGAGACATCATATAAACTGTTGGAAAACTCAAATGGCGATGGGCTGGACATTCTTGCAAGAATGTCAGACAACCGCGGGACATCACGACTCACAACGTGGATCCCCAGAAATGATATGCGAAACTGAGGTCAACAGAAAGTAAGATGGTGTGACGAACTAGTTAAATTCAGAAAGTACTGGCTCAGCAAAGCCCATGATAGAGAGGTCTGGCGAATCTTGGAGAGGATCCACGTCCAACATCAGACACTAACAGGAGGAGGAAGATGATGATGATGATGATGATGATGATGAGAGGAGAACCTCCTTTCACTATGAAATGAGTTACATAGGATTTTTGTCAAACTTGCCTGTGAAAAGGTTTGGTTCAAGTGATCAGTCCCCATCCTAGACTCGTATCACAAGCGCCAAATTAACAACAAAGAGTTATGGCACAATAACAATTTTGTGGTCTGGTTAGGAGTGGTGGGGCAGGCATAAGGTGGGTCTCTACATTTTGGCCAAGAGCAAAGTATAGTATCTATTCTTATCAGATTATTATTAGACATGTCCTTGAAGTGAATATGTTGTGGGATTGGCAATGTATTAATGGATAATTATCGACTTAAGCATGGTTTAGGGTTTTTAATCTTGAGATAAATCAAATTACATCATTTCTTCTTTGACTTAGAATAAATTTATTTTGACTTCTCACAATAATTTTTATTCAAGTCATTAAACATCAATGATGTATCAGATGTAGCTGATAAGAACTGATACTACACTTTGCTCTCAGCCAAGAATAGATATTACAGTTTGCTTGTTGCTAGAAACTCGAGAAGTCACATTCCTGATTGTACCAGAAATGCTGTGTGGTAACTTGAAGGATGTACAAAAAACTCATGGCAAAATTGGTTGTCGGTGGAAATTTTAAGTGAAATGAATATAATCAAAGTTATGTCCGATATGTGCTGTTTTAATTATGTTAAGAACAATCCTGTGCAAAAATATATGGTAACACAATCCTAGAAAAATCATCACTCATTGAAATTGATACAAACTAACAAGTGGGGAAAAAAAAAAAGAAGGAAAAAGCATGCCTCTCCAAGAGCAAGTATCAATCTATCCTTCATATCCTCATGTGGGTTTGAATTTATGCTATCAGCTCTCAATAAACTAAGATTGTATTTCATATGGCCTCTAACTTGGAGAACCAATGTCAGTTGTAATTGAAGATAAAGTTATGATTGATCCCAGAGTAAATAGTATTTTCAAAACAATAGATTTTAGTTATGGATGCAATGAGAGAATCACGTGGATCAAAATATGGAAATATGTAAACTAAAGGATTGTCCTAATTACCAGACATCTATTTGGCTACAGTTAAATTAGTAAGAGCGTTTCTTTCCCTCAGACTTCAGAGCTATTGGAGAAATTGCAGATAGAACTTGTTCAATGCAGAGAAACAATTCATAAATACAAGTTTGGCACAAGGCAGGTAGCGGGTATGTCTATGTTTTTGGGTACGTCCAGATATCCAAGAGAAGTGAATGGTCTTGCCTTGCTGAGTTCCAACTCACCCTTGGGAAATGTGCAGCATTTGTTTGCCACTGACTGACATCCCAGGGCGTTGCAACACAAAAATGATCAGACGAGGTATGGTCAATCTTTCTACACTGCCATTCTGGAAATCAGGGGCGGAAAAGTATTTGGATGTTATTGGACTTGGGACAGTTGCACTGCAACTTCCCCCCCTCACCTTTGATAGGACAGCCATGTCATCCTCAGGTGGAGTGGTGGGGCAGGCATAAGGTGGGTCTCCACAGAGACTGTCACTTTTGCCAGGGAGGGGGTATAGATGGGGATACCCCCCCCCTATTAAAGGCCAGCTTTGGTAGAAGGGGTCGAGATACTTTCATTCACACAATAAGTAACTCTCAAAGTTCTCAATGAATTTAAATGACATTTTGAGGCATAGTAGACCAAGGGCCAGAGAAGAATTGGTGAAATTAGGGGATGGATCCTCAATTTTTTTTAGTCCTTTCAATAAAAAAAAAAAAGAAAAAAAAAAGAAGAAATCCCCGAATCCACCAATCAACAAAATTCATTGAGAACTTTTGGAGATATTGTCGACAAAAGTGATTTTTAAGCCACAATGATTTAGACTAAATCGATATACTCCACTTTTTAGAGCAAAACAATTGAGTCTTTTTTACAAGAGATCATGAAGGAAAAGACTGCATCCATAGCATGAACTTTCTATTAGTTTTGGTGTTATATCAGCATATCCAGAACTTTCAACTTGATTGCCTTCCTCAGGAAGTCTTATTTCTGTTCAAGATTGTCTATGTAGCATTTATCTAGGGTGTCTTTTAGACCTGTGATTCACAATCTCAGGGAGTTCAATCTTTGTGAGGTGCTCAATTGTTGTGACTTGTATCAGACTAAGCTAAACTGAGCACACAGATACACATTACATACATAATTTTGCTACAAAAAAATTTGACCATGGAAAAAAAAAAAATACTTACCCTAAAACCAAACTTCTATTGTCTCCTTCAAAGTAACAGCGGTAAAAGTTTTGGTTCAGATGCACTGTTGTTCAAAGTCACTTGACCTTTGAGTAGAATAGTGTGCAAGGGATATATATATATATATATATATATATATATATATTTTCACATTACACTACACCCTACCATAAAACTTCATTGAGCAGACCTCTGGGCAAGTCACGTAAAGGCCCTGCAAACTTAGGATCTGAACTGACGTGGAAAACCCTCCCTGATCTCTGTTTGTGGATCCAAGCCATCATAAATATATATATATATATATATATATATATATATATATATATATACACTGGGGTGTTTAGTTTATACATATTTCACTGCTATAATTTATGAGCTAACCAAAAAACTTGGAAGAGGTCCAAGTATTCACTCATGTTAGTCTGCAGAGGCAATGCTCACCTGCAATCTTTTACATTATCTCCCTGGGTTTCTCAGATAAAAGTTGTTGGGATCTATGGGTCCCAAGTGCTGCCTCTCTTGTCTGTCAGTCCACAAAATACCTTCAAAAGTTTTAAGAAGCATATGTATTATTCACTTATACTTGTCGGTCAGTCATCTGTCTACAAAATATTTCCAAAAGTTCTCAATAAAAGTTTATGGAAGGTTGCTTAGGACAAATTGGTAAAAGGGGTGGATTCACAAATTTTTTTTTTTTTTTGATTTTGGATGAAGTTCCCACTTTTTTTTTGGATGTATTACCACAGCAATCAACAGCATTATGGTTGTTTTTTAGAAGATTGATGTTTCTGATGAATAATTATTATAGGCTCTGTTTGCAGCAAAGTCTAGAATCTTAACTGATTGTTCAGTTTTTAGTGACAATGGTGTTGGCAGAGATAGGAGCTCTCTGAAGGATTTCTAGTTAATTTTATATGTATATGTTATGCCAAGTTGGTGAAATTGAATTGTTGCCACCAAAAGTGACACAGGGTTCTGTCCTCCTTTTATACATGCATGCGTTTGTGTGTTCCAGAGCTCCTGGCCATACCATTTTATTTAGACATGAAAATTGCCATCAGTACTTCACTAGACATATTCTAAAAATGTTTTGATTTTTTAATTCTTGGAAAAAAAAAAGAAAAGCTTTCACCTTAATTTTGACAGGCTTATTACTATTTAATTTTATTACTATTTAATGTTTTCTAGTGGAAAACACCAGTTATGTCATAACAGAATTGATTCTCACCATATTTATTCTTTAACAGTTTTTTTTTTTTTCACATGATTTCAAATTTTGATGCTATGTTGTTCACTTATTGACCTTGATGGTGAGTTTACTTATTTTTTTGCAAAAAAAAGTTTGGTTACGTAAACTTTTGATCATAAAAATAGTTTGTTTTGATTTAATAAACTTTTGATCGTATTAAAACCATGTATTTATTTATTTTTTGTAAAAAATGTTAAAACTTGCTGATTTGGCATAACAAATACAAAATGGACTTTATCTTAACACAAGTTAACAAAGACAAGTCATAGGCTTGGTATAATTTCCTGAAGAATAAAAGGAAAAAAAAAAACCCCAAAAACAAACAAACAAAACAAAATAACTTCAGAAACAATTGTTAGTGTCTGTTCACTCTTAGGTATGTATGGAGAGTTTTGTTCTTTTCAATTACCAATGACACAATTTTCCTCTGACATTTTTCCTCTTAAATGCCAGGAATTAAACCCGAGTCCTCACTTCCTTTTGATTTTAATAAAAGACATAATTTGAATCTATCAAAATGACAAAGAATCTTAAAAACAAAAAAAAGTAAGCATACTATCCCAACATCTGCTAGCGGGCCAGATCTGGCCTGCAGGCTGCCTGCCTCCGTTATAGTTATATAATGTAAATGGGGATCAAGTAAGATTTTGCACAACCTCTCCTCTCAGTGGTACTGACCTCCACTGGATTGAATTGGATGACAATAATCTCTACTTGATTAGGTTAGGCTATTACAACATTCAAAGAGATCATGGGAAGACCCAGACAAGGCATATTAAAATGCTGCAGACCCCATGATATTCAAAAGAAATAGATGTAAATAAATTGTTGTAACACTTTTTTCTGCTCATCTGAACATTTGATTCTTAGCCTGGTGGTGTCAGGGACAGCCTAAGTTACCAGGTACATGGGTAGTCACCTGGGGAGCCCAGTGCTAAGGGACACTGGTCATATGTCTGAGACAGTAGGAATAATGGAATAATGAATAAATATACAATAAAAACAGTCAAAATGGGAAAATTCCCTAATGCGAGGTCTGATTTTTCAGGGATATCTGACAGTTTGTCTGGGGCACCAGGAACTGAAGTGAGTTTAGTGATGATGATCTTTACTTCATCCTAGTTAACCCTTTGGGTACCAAGTATTTTTAAGGAAGATTTCATAAAATTTGACTGTGTTTATTGAAAGGTGACAGAGGGAAAATAGTTCATGATAGAAGGTAGAGGTAAAGAAATCAAATTATAAGTATGGTACAATGTTTATGTTGAAAAAAATATCTAATTTTCATAAGATGACAATCTAGGATTTTAGAAATTTTAGTACAATAACTCTAATAAATCTTTGGTTTTATAATTATGTACTATTTCAAAGAGTTTTTTTTTTTGGATGTGTTGACATCTTTGTAAGGACGGTTGGTTGTATTTTGGTAAACAACGGAAGGAGGAAGGAGGAGAACAGGTGATAACATTAAAAGTACATCTATTCGGATCAATAGATGACATATCAAAGTTTTTTTTTGTTTTTTTTTTCAGTGTGGCCAAGTATTGTTTGTTATTAATAGCTAAAACTGTCTTCAGAAACTTAGTTATTTTTCAGTTAACTTCATAGCTAAAAATGGTATACTCATTTGAAACCCACTTTAGCAAAAAAAACAAAACAACAAAAAAACAAAAAAAAAACAACAACCCATACACTGAGACTTCAGAACAAACTATTGAAAAAAGAAATCATACACTTACCTGAATTCAAACTTACTTATTCATCTTCTTTAATGATTCAGCCGAACCATCATCACGCCACAACTCATAATACTATAACTACTTTGTCTAAATTTTCTTCGAAATTGGAAATCACAGATATGGACATAAGGATGGTAAATGCATTGTTAAACTTATGTTCTTATTTACTTAGTGAAATACAAGACGTGGAGATGACTAATTTTTAGTGAGTAAATTCCTATCTGTACTTGGTGATTGCTGCGGTTCTGTCCATAATCAAATAAACAACACAAACGCTTACAACACAAAGAATCTGAATAAAATGACCACAGTGTTTTACTTTAGATCCATGGCAGTATACGGGCACCACCTATTGTTCATACGCACAGCAGATTTCAAGCTGTTTTCTCTGTACATATCATCTACTGACTGATTGGAGGGAGGGGTCGCTATTTAGCTAGGGTGGTGCTCAGGGGGTTATCCAACAATGACGCAATTGTGTCATCCATTTTTCCTCTTAAATGCCAGGGATGTAACGTAAATCATCATTTCCTTTTGCAGTCAAATAACGTAAGTGGTTGTACTGACTTTTCTGCTTGAGAAGAAAATCCGGAGATTTCAATTCTTTCAACAATAGAATGTGTAATCTAATAAGGAAATAAAGAATTCCGTGGTAAAATTCCACAGCTTTACATAAGTGGTTCCCAAACCCTTTGTTGCGACTTGAATGAGCGTCACAAGTATGTTCCTGAGGACTGTGGGATGGTTTGAAGCGAACGAAAAAATATTCTAAGAAATGAAAAAATAAAAATAAAAAAAGACACTAGAAGTGAAAAATATTGCAAACATATTCACAATTACGGACTATAAAACATTATTGAAACCCAAAACAAGAAAATAATCGTGAATAATAAAACATCTACAAATGTACGAAAAATATATTTTATTATGATAAAATAATGTGCTTAGGAGAAAGAAATGAATATTTTCAATGTTTCCATTGGTTCGCTTCATTCATTTGCCATTTAAGGTAATACTCATGCAATTGAAGGTGCAGACGGGCCTGATAGAAGGTGTGGTGTATTAATGGTTGGCAGTATGAAAAATGGTATCGGTGAACAGAGTTCAAACTCTAGCTGAGATAGTTTGAATTCATTTCATATGTCCTTGGGAAATGCATGAATCCACGTTGTCCCCAGCTGTGGGTAAATAACAGGATAGACTGGGTGCTTCAGCCTTAGTTGGCAACCAGTCTAGAATACAGACATCTATGAATATCTGTATCTTGCATAAGTGAATCGTCGTAGCTGGTGCATGTACTAGAAGAGAAAAGAAAGAGAGAGAGAGAGAAGAAAGAGAGAGAGAGAGAAGAAAGAGAGAGAGAGAAAAGAAAGAGAGAGAAAAGAAAGAGAGAGAGAGAAAAGAAAAAGAAAGAAAAAGAAAGAAAAAGAAAGAAAAAGAAAGAAAAAGAAAGAAAAAGAAAGAAAAAGAAAGAAAAAGAAAGAAAAAGAAAGAAAAAGAAAGAAAAAGAAAGAAAAAAAAAGGAAAAAAAAGGAAAAAAAAGGAAAAAAAAAAGAGATCTTTTAGCTAAAATTATTTAAAAAACACACCAGCACAAGATTTGGACATTGACAGTCCCAAAAAGCACGTGGGGGAAGAGAAAAAAAAAAAAAAAAAAAAAAAACTCTTTTAGATTGTGCTTAGTGGTGTACTTGTGCAAAATTTCAAGATTTTAGCTCCCAAATGACCAGGAGCGCCTGGACACACACACACACACACACACACCACACACACAGATAGATAGACACTCAAAGAGGAGAATCTGTGGCTCACTTGGCTGGATTGTCAGGCCATTGGTGGGGCTACAGTGATTTGGTACAAATTGGAAAAATCCAACCCCTCGGCTAGTGTCGTGAAAGGCTTGCAACAGACTCAGTAAGGAACATGTTCCCAAAAGGTACGGTTAACAGGGCTCTGATGAAGCTTCGGCAAGCAAAAACAAACAGAAAGTGATTTATGATAAATGGCTGAAGTAAAATAAAGGAGAATAATAAATGGACGGACAAAATTACACGATCCACGTGTCAATCTCCCCACAACACGTTGAGGACAAGTGGAAGATTCTAAAAACAAAAAAAAATCTCATGCAATCATTCTAATAATCTAACTGGCTAAAGTTTACAATTCATACAGAATAATTTTTTTTATTTTATTCTTTTAAAAATTAGAATATTGTAAATCATTTTTATTCATGGTTTTGCTACTATGTTTGACTGAAACGAAATCAGTCCGAGTTTAGTTGCAATAGAAAGCAACAATTAAGATGAAGGTAAATAGTAATAAAAAAAAAAAAATTGAAAAAGAAAAAGTTAATAGGGAAAATAATCCTTGTAATTCTGAGGCAGTGATTCCCAAAGACAATGTAGTGGCAGGGGGCATTGGAAGGCAAAGGGTGGTGTGGACATTATTTTCATTATAATTAATAAGATACTTTTGTAAAATTATATTTTGTTGTTAAATATGAGCTTGAATAAAAAAAAAAAATGAAATGGCTTTCAATGTGTTGTTTTTGATTGGGGTGGGGAGCGCTTATGAAATATATCCTCTGAAACAGAGGGGAAGGCCCCAAAAAAGTTTTGGAAACACTGTTCTAAAGCAAGCAGGATATGTGAAGAGACGGCAATGCCAGGTTTCCATCTGTATATACAATATTAGGTAGGTTCCCAGAATGCATCTGTATAATGGAGATAACTCCTGTTAGCCGCAAAATCAATTATTCCCTCCTTGAAAGAAAAACAGAAGCTCAATATGTTACGGGACTTGGATGAGTTGCAAACATGTATAAAGAAACTACTCGACTAAGTTTAATGTTAGCTAAATAAAAGTTTAAAAAATAAAATGTCTATACACAAAATAAGTTTAAGATGCTAAGATTTAAATATAATGAAAACTTGTAAGAAAAAAAATGTGCAAGCATCAGCAATTCTAGTCAGACATTCAGAAAGGAATAATCAGATCTTTAACTTCTTAAATTCATATAAAAAAAAATTTGAAAGTCATCATAAAGGAGCATAACTTCTGATAAAAGTTACTTTCCTTTAACCTTAAAGAACATTTTTAAAATTTCTTTTTATATTCTATTCACGAAAGAGTTCCACTTTAATTTGGAGTGGTATCAAGTGGTTTATGAAAATAAGAGTTCATTTCTAATGTCTCATTAATCCTTATTGTACAATTTTAAAAGAATCACACGATCTTATCTAAAAGGAAAATCTTAACTGAGTAACTATCAAGTTATATAGAGGTTCCAAAATGTATATTTTCTCATTGAAAGATATGAATAAAAATTCACCAGAAATAAATGCAATAATGAAATTAAAAGCCTCTCTTTTGTTCTCACCTGATTAAAATTGAAACTTTCCATAGTTTTGAGAAGGGTCATTAAAATTTAAAGAGTTTTTTTTTAATGATTGAACTCCTTGTTGTTTGTGTTGTTAACCTGACATTTTGGCTGATCTGTTCTATGGCCTTCTTCAGGTGATGTGATGGGGGTAAACATTGCTACCATTGAAAATATTCTGTTTACCACCGTCACGTTTGGATAGTATACCTGAAGAAGGCCAGAGAATGGATTGTCCGAAACATTGTGTTAACAAGACAAACAACAAGATAATCATAAAAACTCTTTGGATAAAATGGAAGCGTTTGTTTGGCCCATCAGAAGCACTACTTCCATCATAACTTGACAGATTTATGATGCAGAATCCGATAAACAAAAGGCTTTTAATTTCATTTTTGCATTTATTTCTGTTGAAAATATTAGTCATACATTTCAATAAAAAAAAAAATTAACATTTTTTGGAGCCTTTATATGTTGGTTAAATATTGCCATAAGTTTATGCATGTCAAACCAAAGATTACATTCCTCTTGTTATACCTATCAGAAAATTTTTTAGTTTGGCACTAGCAGACAAAAAGTAGAACTATTAACCAAAGAGTTGATGCATCCAACCAATTTCAGTCAAGACAAACCATTCGTTGTTTTTTTTTTTTTTCTTCCAGGGAAGAATACTCTTTTTAAGAAATCGATAATAACAGAAAATTACATTTCACAGAATGAAAATAAAATGACAATTCAATATCTATACAAATATATATATATGTATGTACATGGAAACATGTTATTTCCCAATGATGTAATTCATTGATCCAAGATGCAATAAGTTAGTCATGTACCTCAGATAATTTCTCTTGGTTAAATAGGAACCACAGTCTTTATGTAGATAAATATTTGTATCATCAATGCGAAAGTATGCGATCAGAGAGGTATACCATAGATGACTGGGGCACATCCAATTAGGTAAGAAAGTTTACAGGAACTCCGAGCTTTCACCACGGCTTCCGAGAGTGACATCTTCGTTTTGTCTTTGGAGAGGATCCAGTTGTTGAGAAGAGTCTGCAGGAACCGGTCAATATCGCGGTCAGTCACGTCCCACAAATTGGCCACAATCACAGGACTTGAAATGAAGAACAAAATCATTGTTAGAAATCTTAAAAGAAGGATTTGAGGGGAAAATATAAGAATCTGCTGTAGGGTGTTTTCCAGAATAACTTACCAACTGCCCTCGACTTAGTAATGATACTGTCAGTTGCCGTTTGCCAAACAAATTTTTTTTTCTTTGAAAAGTAAGAAAGGAAATAACGTTTGAACTGTATCATTCTGCATTCTTTTTCGATTATCACTCCAACACGTTTGTTTGCCGTTTCATTTAAATCAGTTATTCGACATTTTTCTGAGTGGTTCAAATTTAGTTCCACACAGAATATCAAAACATTTTCTCTGATGAGTGTCAAAAGAAACTTCTGAGGATTTGACCTGAGAAACAAATTCAAAACTTTTTTATCTTCCTCTTCCTCTCTTGTTTTACTATACATCCACCGATTCTAAAATTTTGTACCACTCAGAGACTGTTCGTTAATTCTCTTATTTCCTTCTATTTGTTCACCGTTTGAAACATCAAATGAGTGAAGGTGAGAAACTTTACAATTCACAATTGGAATCACCTTTCCTTCATTGTACCAAAAAGGCTTTTACCGTCGATTGATTTTTACAGAAACTGAAATATTTTTGCGTTTTTGTGCATCAATAGCACAGAGTATGCAGGAGATACAAAACACCATATGCCAGTGAAAGATACAAATCTCCAATTTTATATTGTGAACTACAGTAAGAACATTTTTGTATGAATTTCTGAGATGAGGATTTATCATCATCATCATCATGCACTGATTCACTTGGACTAGACAACTAAGATGATCCATTATCTTATGCCTTTGCTCTTTTCTCACTTTGCCTGCATCTTCTCATTCTCTCCCTTATCCCTTCCAATCTTCAAGGCCAATCTACGTTTTTATCTAAATGTTATATAAAAATGAATTAGTTCAATATGGAAAATAAAAAATCTAAAATACTTCCTACCCTCTTATTGAACTACCTTTCTTTTCTGCCTCCTCTCTACCTACCCTCTTATTTTATCTAACTACCTGACCCTTTCCTCATGTTACTACTGAGAGCATAACATTCAAACGCAGGTAGAAACAAGCAGAATAGTATCATAGATTATGGAGATAAATTACTTACCAAAATGCCAGGTAGTAATTGTTAATCATGCCCGTTTCATCTAGGATTCCTCGGGCCTCCATCTGTCCGCTACTACAACCCATTAGGAGAGCAGCTGCCCGGCAATTTAGTTGTTGAAGATAATCACCATGGAGATATTTGTTACCATTACCATGGCCACAGTATCTGAAAGTTGAAAATATACAGAACGATGAAATCCAAGCTTTTGAGTTATTTACATCAAACAAGAACAGAGGGAAGCAGCTCATTGTGATCCCTTTGGGACAGAGTCTTTTAGATAATAATACCTGGCTGTTAACATTAAGAAAATCATATAAAAACTGGAACAATTTACATTCATTGTTTAAGATTAATGGTTATGAACAAAATTACATAATAAGTTTTTTTTTTATAAAAATTTATACCTTTCAATTAATTTTGAATAAAGTCTATACTATGCATGATAGTCCCAATAGCAACATATCTAGGGTGAACTTGGATTTTGAAGGAAGAAGACCAAAGAAAACTGTTTATTTGAGAATGATTGCCTCAGGACTTTTGGTGGGAGTTTCTTGCATAAATCCCATCAAAATGGGTGATATAAAGAGTGACCTAAGAACATCAAATGAAATCACTGACATTATCATGAAAAGATTGAAGTGGTTTAGTTACATGGTACATAAAGACAACACCAGTTATGTCAAACATTCATACAAGAATGATTTTACTAACAGAAGACCCACAGGACATCCACCAAAACAATAGAGTGACCTAACAAGAGAGGATACATAACTACCTCTGCTAATGGCAGAAAGACTGGCAAAAGAAAGGACAAAATGGAGGTCTTGTTTGAATAAGTATATACAAGGAACCTTGTGTTTATGCCGATGATGAATAGATGAATGGAATAAAATGTTTGTGACTGATCTTGATAACAATAACTGTTTGACAATATTATCCACAATTATAATAAATGGCTTTCTTGGTATTTGAAATAAAAATATATAATTACTTCCTAAAAAACTTTCTCTTAATCCATAATCAAAAATAACTAAGTGATTATTGACGAAAGAATCAGAAAGCAAAACATTTGTACCTTGCATATATGTATCAACATGGCCTGGGTGTGTATCAGAACTAATTATCTAAAAAATAGATTTTTTTTCATCTAAAATCATCTAAAAAAAAAAATAAATAAATAAATAAAAAATTCCAGCACAAGATTCGGGGTATTGTTAAATGACCACCGTCCCCAAACAGCATTAAAAAAAAAAAAAAAAAAAAAAAAGAGGGAAAAATATTTTTAGAAGTTGCCTAGTGGTGTAATCAAGCAAATTTCCAAGGTTGTAACCTCCAAAATGTGACCAGTAGCATCTGGAGACACACAAACAAGCTAAGAGAGAAGAACCTATAGTCCACTTGGCTGACTGGCTGGTTGATCGGGCAGGCCATTGGAGGGGCTACAGTGATTCAATAAAAAGAATTGGGGGTGAATGAAGAAAAGAAAGCAAAAATCTATATACTTACATCATTGTATCATTTTGTGTAAGAGCAGAAATGAATTGATCTGCAGTAGGAGGCTTGCTCACCACTCCTTCCCAGCCTTCAGTACTGAAATAATGTGATAAAATGATAAATCAATGATGAAAAGCAAAGAACACACACATCAAGTTTTATAGTGAATAACTTTTACATACATTCTTAAATTGAAAATTCAGATGGGAGATTGGAGTTACAATCCAATAAAACTATGAATACTATGATACCTCAATAAAGACAACCATTCCTCAAAATGTATCATTAGATGAAAATTCGTTAAGTGAATAATTAAACCCAAGGAATTTCAGTAATTCGTTCCAAATAAGAATACCGGATTCCTAAAACCCAAATAATAATCTTGTAAATAATGCATAGCATACTAAGAGAGCAGACAGACGTATGAGATATCTTAGAAGCCATTAGGAAAACCAAATGTCAATGGGCAGGCCATGTAGCAAGGATATCAATCAACTACTAGACATGGTGACTCACAAGATAAATCCCTCAAGACCATAAGCTAAATTGTGACCAGCAAAAAGGCAGAGATTTACATGGTGGTTCAGACGGGTTCAGAATGTATCGACATTGTGATGCTTGGGGGGAGGTCAATGTCTAACAACAGACTTTGAACAGCTGATTGAACAGACTTTGAACAGCTGGTGGTTTAGACTGGTTCAGAATGTATTGACATTGTGATGCTTAGGAGCAAAATAACTTGGGGGAGGTCTATGAACAGCTGATTGATGATGAAATACTATCTTCTAATAAACAATTAACATATAATTTTTATAGATCTACTTATTTTAAAATTCTTTCCAATCAATACAATAATTTGAAAATGTGCATTCAAGAGAATGTGCTAATTTGAAGGGATAGTGTTTTGTCCTTATTCCTGTGATTCTTGTGGAGCATAGGGCCACATAGTGGTTTCAGTAGCAAACACATTTTATGGAGTAGAGTTGCTAGTCCCACACCTGAAATGGACTGGCTTACACGGTTAAATAGGCTTCAAATGCCTAGGGAAAAAATGGATTCACACTTTCTCCAAGGGAATTATTGCAAACTGAACGTAAGCAGCCTTGCCTGAAACTCAAACTATTCAGATTCTGTAACCAGATATATTTTCTCACAACTCAACTTTCTGCAAAATATGCCTAGTCCCCACCCCCTTAAAAAAAAAAAATAAATAAAAATAATAGTGAAACTTACCTTTCAAATGATTTTTGAAAGATCTCCTGAGTACATGGCAAATTATCATCAGGGTTCAGTACATAGAAAGTATTTTTGGGATCAAAACCATCAGTTATAACTGAATTCTTATGATGAAGGTAGGACATCTGGACCTTAAGGTAATACAGCGATGGGATTCGAGAAACTGGTCGATTACGTAAAATGGGCAGATTTTCCCACGGAAGATGTTGCACTACCTGAAAGAAATGGTAAGAAACAAATTAGATAACATTTTTAAAAGAATTCAGAAAAAAACATTAGAAAATTTTATAAAAGCTTTTTATTTAGCTTATCTTATTTCTTATACAATGTATAAAACTGTGCAACAGAAAAAAAAAATGTTTTTCACAACTAGGGAGCAACTGACGTGATATCTTGAGAAATTTTTTTTGTTTCGGGCCTTTTGATTCTGGCAGTTAATCAAAGATTCAAATCGTTTTGAATCTTTATCCAATTCTTTACCAGAATAAAAAGATCCAAAACAAAGAAATTAAAATTGATGGTAAATTCAAATTCATGAAAATACAAATACCTTATCCAAAATGAGAATGAGTGGGTGCCTGTCCGAGACAGATGAATTGAGACTTTTGCCAAGTTGCAATATTTGTGACTTGATTGAAGTGAACTCCGCACCATGTACATCTTCCAAACCTGTCACTTGACGAATAGCCGTGTTGAGTTCTTCAGCAGACAGATAGTCACATGAATCAATTAAAATCTGGGGGGAAAAGGGAAAAAAAAAAAAAAAAAGCTTCAATTTTATTTGGATGAAAAGAAATTAATGAAAGCTAAATGAAACAAAATGGTCAATGTATAAAGGAATCTGCTTATAATGATCACTTTGGAGCAGGGTCTTTTAGATAAGGGTTCTTCAATGTGTGGGTCCTGACCCATTACTGTGTCGCAAGATGCAGCTGACTTGATTCTAAGTTCACAATAGATAAATGAATAAGCAAACAGTAAGTTAAAAAATATTGGTTAAGATGAAATAATTAAGATTTGAAGTATAAATATATCTACATTATTGAATCTTTGTAGTCCTACTAGTAGCTGCCTGACCTGCCACCGGGCTACAGACTATTCTCTCTTTGAGTGTCCGTTTATGTGTGTGTGTGTGGGTGTGGGTCTTTGGTCACTCTTGGTTACATTTTGGGGGCTACAATCTTGGAAATTTGCCTGAGTACACTATTAAGCACAATCTAAAAATATTTTTGTTTTTTTTCAAAATGTGCTTTTTGGGGCCACTATGGTCATTTTGGGACCAACAATACCTAAATCTTGAGCTGGTATTTTTTAAAGACATAATTTAAAATAATTTTTTTGTTAATTAGTTCTAGTACACAAGGTGATTCATTTATGCAAGGTATGGATATATTATTATTATTACAAGATTGCTTGCTCCATTCTATCAAGAGATTATGCTTTTTGTGTGTGTATCTATGGATCTTATTGGTGAGAAAATTATACATCATACTTATATAAGATGGGGTTACTGGTACTATGCATTTGTTTATGATACATGTCAGTGGGTTGTGAAATTATTGCATAAAATGAAGCTGGGTCATGATCAAAAAAGTTTTGAGAACCCTGCTCTAGATAACAATAATCAGCTGATAACATGAAACAAAGGATACAAAATTAGGAACAATCAAAACAAGTTCTGAAAATAATATTGAAAGATAAGCTCAGTAATGAATTGAATGTTTTAAAAGATAGAGAACCAAAGATAATGCATGGTTTTGATTACTTCAACTTCAATAAATGTTTATGTTAGCAATTCGTAAGGTGTTAGCAGAAAAAATTGCCGAGACTGAAACTCAGTGTTGCCAGCTGGAAAAATATTTTTGTGCTAAATAGATAGGAAAATTGTCAAAAAACTGCAAAAATGGCCAAAAACGCTTAAAATGGTTAAAAATAATAGCTGAAACTTTTAAGCGCTCCTGTGCTGATTTAGCAGTTTTCACACTGTCAAAATTTTATTTGTCAATGATGGAATTTTGTTTGAAGATGAATTTGACAACCATACAATTCCTTTATGCTATCAAGCAACTGGGAACAATATGCTAGAAATATAGTATTTTTTTTTCTTTGTTTTATAACATCTGTACAATCAACCAGTTGGTCTGGCTGGCTTTGTATGTATTCATGGCGTGTATCGGCTGCACCAATGGAGCTAGAGGACTGAAAATATCAGCATTTACTCAAAATTATGTCTAGAAAAAAAAATTTTTTCTTATAAATTTCTCCTACATAAGCTTTTAATGGGGGTTCGATTTGAATGTAAATTTATGCTAAATTGATCTCTCAGTTTGTGGCCAGCAGCATTTATGCTTGTTTTTTTTTTTTTTTTTCAAGATTACCTTTTTCAATGATGATATGATGATGGTCCAACAGAAGACGCAAGGAGTAATTAATTCATTGATCACCCCCCTTTTACCAATTTTTTAATTGATCGCACCCAACATGGTATGCTATCAAAACACATTGGTCTTTTGACAGTTCCAATTGAATGAATGACCGGACCTATTTTTCTTCATCTTAATCTTTTTTATTTGCTTTTATTATCACATCTCAAGCTGTAATTCTATGGCAGTGAGTAAATAGTGCAATCAAAAATGAATAATCTCCCGGTGAGATTCATTCACGTTCTTTTTTTGAAACAGAGAAGACTGCTTGAACGCACCAGTTGCTTTGCCATCTAAGCTAGGAAAATTTGATGGCTTGCAGAAGCTCAAATGAAACCTTTGAAACAATCCTCTATATCTCTGGTACCATATTTGTTTTGGTCTCTGTACTAGTAGTATCAGTAAAGCAATCAACTTTTTCTTATTTACTTTTATCAAATGAAGTATTGCAAACCAATACTATACATTTTTGACCACAATTTTCCTTCATCTCAATTGTGATCAACTGAAACAAGCTTGGCTGCACTAGGGTCAAACTCCCTTGCTTCATTAAAATCTAAAAGGTAAACAAAACAGAATTCATTTCTCAATACAATATCATTCCGAAACTATGCATCCCATTTCAAGTCTTTTAATAATAGTTCCTGTAAATGGGAATCGCAAGCAGAACAAGTCAAGTTGGACTTCAAAAGCGGGATTGAATTTGTTATCAGTGTTTGTGTACGTCACTGGTGTCACCGTTATTTGTGGATGATATCATTCCTTTTTCCTCTGATCACTGTTACATATGAAAAAAAAGTAAAAACTCAATAGCAAGAGTTTGACAAAAAAAATAAAAATAAAAAAAATAATAAAAAAAGCCTACCCAGCATAAAGGTTATTCAGCCCCAATTGTCAAAAGCAAGAAAGAAAGGAGAAGCCTACTCAGTCTAATGGTTAATCCACTACTGATCGTGAAAGCAAGGAAAAAAAAAATGTTTTGCCCCAGTTGGATTTGATCCCAAAATCTACTAATGACTAGCAGAATCCCCTAGACGATTGGGCCATGGAAACGCTACTCAAAATTGATATCTATTTGAAATTACAAATGAAAATAACAGAGGAATATCTACTTTTTTAAATTCATATGTTTTTATATTGTTTAATGGTTCTATTATATTAACTGTTTTAATGACATCCTCAGCAGCAGAATAATGTTCACAGAAAAGAAAAATAAATAGAATATTTATATTTGTTATTATATAAAAATAATATTTTTCCAAACAGAAATTCAATGTTTACAAAAATAGAAAATAAAAAATAGAGAACTTGAAAACATGAGTTGACACAACATAATGTTCCAGAATCACTCTTTTTTTTCTTTTTTTTTTTTCACTATCTTAATCTTATTCAGGTCTTAAATTCAGACATCCCAAATTCCATGTCTGACCAATTACAACAATAAAGTCAACTAATTCAGAGTTTAACTCAATTTACAAGAAGGAAAACAGTGAACAAAAATTAATAATGGTTTATAATACTTCATTTGATAAAAACAAACAAGGTTCGCTGCTTCAGGGTCAAACTATACTCTGAACACAACTATTTTAGCTTTAATGCGGAATTTTAAAAAAATTAAAATAAAAAAAAACGTTTCCCCTACTGAATGAGGGGAGTATATGTGTGCAAAATTTCAAGTTTATTCTAAGGACAGTAAGTAGTATGGAGAAAAGAAGGAAAAGAATTATTGTAAAAAAATAAATTAAAAAAAAAAAAAAAGAAAAAAAAAAGGAAAAGTGAAAATTCCAATTAAAAGAATCAGTTTAACGACACCAGATAATTCAATCAACCATCTTAACATTTTCCTTTTCTCACTTTCATTGATTGAGAACATAAGAGAATACATCTTCCTCTTTTCCCTTTCCTCTCCATCTATCATTTTGAACTTTTCACTTTTTAGTCTTAACCGGAAGTCTGAACTTGTTTCTGTTGTTAGGTTGCGAAAATAAAGTCAACTCAGCAGGTGTTTGTCAGTAATTAAAAGATAACAAGTTTCTGTCTGATACAAGAATAAACGCTGGAACAATTTCAGTACAAATCAATCTGATGAAACCTGGAGATGTTTTACTTATTACATTGGATTTGGTCAGAGTAAAAAGCGTATTTTGGACCCATAAGCAATGCTGGCAGAACAATAATACATCCGCATTCAGATTATGCCTGCTGCCATCTCTCACCAGTGGACTCCCACCCCCATCCACTGTGACCCTCCCAACATTCCAGCCACTTCTCCAGCAGCTTGTGACATATTTACCCACTACTTATAGCAGACTTTATATTCAAGACTTCTTTTCTCTGCATTCATTTTATTCTTCTCTTAAACCAAGGACACTCGCACAACGCACACTGACATGATTCTTTTCATTGGAACTAAGAGAATGAGAATCCATGATCCTCATGTTACAGACTGTAAATCTTTTTAATAATTCACCTCTGCCAACAATGTTGGAAGAGGTATATCTATTATCTCATATTCGCCTGTCCACACAATGGTTCTAAAAGTTCTCAAAGAATTTCAATGAAATTTTGTGGAATGGTTGGCCATGGACTAAGGGAGAACTGGTTAAATTTGGGGACAGATTCAGGAATTTTTTTTTTTTTGATTGAGGGATATTTTTTCCCCTCATTAGAAACTGTCAACCCCAAAAGTCAAAATAGGTGTAAGGATGAACGTTCATACATTGTGTGAGGGGGAGTAGTAAAGGCAGTTAATTGTGTGTAGCAAGAGGATGTTGTTGCTGAGGACAAAGCAATTAACCTCCACATGGTTTGATTGTTAGCATCACATGCTGACACAACTAGAAATGTTGAAGGAAGAAGGGAGATGTATGGTTGCCATGACAGTATGGAGAATATGCAAACCAAGTATGATCGTGGGCGCCAAGATTAAACAGAGTCAAGAAGACACATACAAGAATTTTGACAAACAAATGAAACGTACATTTAATACAGAGACATTTATGACATTACAAGGCTGAAAAGGGAATACATGTTAGAAGACATAGATATGATTGATTGTGTGAAGAGGAGAAGCCTGTTCGGTCCTGAGGGTTATACCTATACATAAATGAAATATAGGAAAGAATCAGCATTTAGGGAACACATGACAACAGGTCTGTCATTTGGCTTATTATTGAATGAAGCCTGATTAGTAATGTCAATTATAGTGAATGGTATATTTGACCAAGCAAAATCATCAAAGGGCAGTTAGCATAGTTAAAGTTAGGTGTAGCACCTGTTAGTCTCCCAATCAACTAGACTGCCGACTCTGCTTTCCAGGAACAGAAGCAGATGAAGATTCAGGTGTCAACAAAAACTGGTGGCCCAGACCTCCTCAGAGGAGATAACAGGGCAGGTGCCAAGTAGGTTCTCAAGAGTTTCTGAAGACTTGCAGACTGTCAGTCCTCCATCAATCATAAACAGACCTGTAACATTCTGTCCCCTTTGAGTTGGTTGACGCAGCGGGGTACCTTTGCTAGGGGGCTGACAACAAGAGAAAAAAAAAAATAAGAGGAGGTAGATGAGACTGATGTCTTACCTGAAGTAATCCAAGATTTGGCCGCTCGGAACATTTCCCTTTGATGATTTCAGTGATTTTTTCAGCTGACATTTTCAGTTTCATCCGATCATCTTCATTTGTCAAGTGACCAAGCAGAATTCCTTTCCAGCAACCAAGCCAATGCTGCTCCATTTGGTTAAGAACAGTCTGAAAAGGTAACAGAAATTCAGCACATCCTCTAAAATAGAGATTCAAGATGGACAAGAATAATAGTTTTGATGGTTGAAAGTTGCTAGGAAGATTCAGTACCAGAAAATAAATTTGATTTTAAAAAATCATGGAGGTATAGATTTCAGAAGATAATCCAGAGGTAGGCTGTGAAGTGTTTAGGTGTGCCGGGTATTGCCCGACGTTTGGCCTTTTCTGAGCTGTAAGGGCTCAGAGTCTTTATGTAGCCTGATAAAGGAACTGCTGTGTCAGTAGGTATGTTGCATGACTTATATATATATATATATATATATATATATATATATATATATATATACATACACACACACGTCATATATGGGATCTATGTCTCATCAGTATGGAATAATATAAAAGTAACATTTTTGTGAGTTTTTCAGGGTGGTATGAAAAACCACATCACAGAAAATACTCTATACGGTATTGATAAAACATGGAAAGTTTTGGAAATCATCAATACATCATAATAATTTTTGTGTTATCAATGAGAAGAAAGATTGTAAAAAAATTATCAACTAAAAATTATTTTTGTACACAATATAAACCTGGTTGAAAACTCAAAGTTGTTTACAATTGTTATCTGGTTAGTCAGTTTCCTCAGTCACTGTACTGTAAATAAACTTATTTTTAGTAGATTAAGTATTATGAATTTAACATTTTTTTTCCATTTTTATGCCACTATTAATCTTCATTTTACTATTTTTGTTGCTTTTCATTGCAACTTCTCACAGACCGGATAAAATTAAAGAAAACTATCAAGATGAAGGTGAATAGTGACATAAAAAAGGAAAAATGTTAATCACCACATAGTGATTTAATGAAATTTATATCTCTCATTAATTAACTGAAATTTTTTCAATAGTATCTATCATGCACTTCAATTAATGCTCTTTTAAAAAGTATTGCAATATTTAAATATCCTTGTTGAAAGAATAATATTGGTTATAACTGCAAGAAAATAGTTAGTTAGTCGTGAAAAAGAAAAAGAATTTTTGTGTACTCAGAGGATTTCTGAGAAGATTAAGGCCAGGTTTATGTTTTTGATTTAAAAGAATATCGATTCTGTCATAATTGATGGATCTGTCACCAGAAGAAATGAAGTCAAGCGGCAGCAGAAATTCTTTGAGGATTTAGTACATTTGCGGCTCCCTGGAGCCCCTACCCCCTCCGACAAACAGGGATAACTTAATGAGCATCTCCAATTTTTCATGAATAAAACTGATGTTTTCCTGTTGCCCTATTTTTTTTAATCATTAAAAAACAGAAAATATGAATAGTTGTAAAAATTGATATTGAAATAAATTTTGTATGAAGTATACGTTTTGTTTGATATAAATATTTATCAATAAATAAATAAATAACACCCTCATTTTCGACAGGTGCTATGCTATTTTTTTTTCATTTAACAAGAAATAAATTGAAACTATTTCAGATAAAAGTGACTCAAAACCAATAGGATAAATGCAAATATATTGATATGTAAATGAAGCAACTTTTGTTAGAGGGAAATTTATCAACTTTCAAATAAAATTCAACTTGTTCTATCCCTGAATCTGCTACAAGCAGAGTTCAAGCATTCCTCTTACAATATTATGTGCTCACATTCTTTGGAAAATTGAAGCCAGATTTTGAATGTTTCTGTCATGAGAAGGCTCCCAGAAGACTTAACCAAATCAGCCAATGAAAACACTGCACTTCCTTAATCAACCAATCACAATACAGCTATCTTTACCACTGAAGCAAGCGCCCAACACCATGCGCCAGAACAGTAGAATTCCATCTCACCTTTGATACGCATATCTCGTAAATGCTGATCATTCATTGTCAAAGTCTCCACTTGGAAATCGCTGTTCTCTCAGTCAGCACACAATTTATCAATGCAGATTGTGGCACACAGCCGTACATAATATTGGAATCCAATTCACACATACAGTGCACACATAGTCCACACTGATCAACAGGATAATCATAAAATGCCCTTTAAACAGAAAATAGAATTTTCTATCTAAAATAAAAGGCACACAGCTATGATCACTGGTCTTTCTTCCTTATTATCATCATTGTTGTTGTACCTCTAATTAAATCCAAGTCACGTAACAAAAACTAATTCACCTTTAAATACTTCAAGAAACCAGTCTATAAAAATCTCTATCGCACAGTTTTCGAAAAAAAAAAAAAGCCTGACTTCTTAGTACCAGTGTTACTATAAATGAGACTGTTTGCGCCCATCTAATAAGTTAATTGTCCCTTGTTGACCGATGACATGGGTGCAGTTGACAGAGCAGCGGGTGATTAATTTTTTGACTAATCAATTTAGAATAAAGATTATTTTTTTTATACAAAAATCTGACTTTGTCTACCGATAATTCTGTATTTTTTTTTATCCCAATTTACCTAATTCTCTGGCTACAAAGCGATCTTCACAGTCATTCAAAACTGTTTTCTCCAGGGCTGGGTCCTGCACAGACCTCCCTGGTAGTTTTTAGTTTTTGCTACCCTAAGAAGGCATAGCTGTGGCTCGCATCACTATGATAGCCACCAGCAGATTTACTCAACTCATACCCCTTCAGCTTATGGCAGGGGGTCACAACAAAGCACTCAACGCCAGGACAAGATAAGTACTCACTCATACACATACGTCTTGTAAGGAATTTTTGTTATAACACGTGCATACATTTTAAAAGACACTGACTTATTTACCCATTCAAACACCATAACTTTCCAACACACATACACACTATACTAACACTAATTTCTGAATTTCCATGTGTTTTCATTTAATTTCTATCTTCATAAATAAATATACATTTTATTTCTGTTACATGTGCTATTTGTATTTCATTCCTGCGGTTACTAGATTTACCTTTCAGTGTTTAATTCACTCCAATGCTATATTGTTTTTACTGATACTCTCTGTCGTATTGCATTGTCAACTGACTATGCTTAAGGACAGCCCATAGCTTAACCGATAAGCACGGCATTCTTAATTGTAAAGGATATTGGGTCAATCACTTACACTAGATCAATGGAGTCAGATGATATCAATAACTTAATATAATCCCAAATACTGCCAGACTTTACATATTTAAAGTTGAATATCACAATCAGATCAGCCACATTGAATAAGAGAATTTTTGTATTAACTGAGAAACATTGATGAAAGTTATTCAGTAATGATTTTTCTCAAACATTTGCACATACCTGCATTTTATTATCAAGGCTATGCCTAGCATTCCACCATTCGTTTTTATTCAAAAGGCTCAAACTTTTACGATTTGCAATCTGGATGGACTCGTACAACTTTATTATATCACTTCCCTGTAATAAAGAAAAAATGAAAAGAAAAAGATAGTTACAGTAGAGATAAAGAATTTCTCTTCCTTTTTTTGTGAAGAGTAGATTAAGAACAGAGTCTTAAAGAAATTGCTTATGGAATTCAGTAAACCCGAGAAATGGATTTTTATAAAATTATTCTGTCTTTTTTTTTCTTGGTAGCCCCAGGACTGACCCATCAATGTCAGCAGAAAAAATTGCCAAGACTTCATCAGAATATATTTTTGAAATAGTTTTTCTGTTAAAAAGTGCTGAA
Organism: Thysanoteuthis rhombus; assembly: GCA_963457665.1. Lineage (NCBI taxonomy): Eukaryota > Metazoa > Mollusca > Cephalopoda > Oegopsida > Thysanoteuthidae > Thysanoteuthis > Thysanoteuthis major. Next base: position 9,493,469 of record OY735226.1, on the reverse strand, counting down.
TTTTTAAAAATAAGCAAAAAACCCCAAAAAGGTGCTAAAAATGGCTAAAATGTTTAAAGAGTGAAAACAGAGATTTATTATCCATGCTGACTTAGCGCTGGAAGAGAAATGGGCAACAAGTTTTGATGTTTCGGGACCACTGGCTATGGTGTTTTGGGACATTTGTACTCCAAGTTCTCTAAGTCCATTGACATCCAATGCTTCTCCCCCCCTCCCCCAACTACTCTGAATAATTGCAATTTGCAAACATGAAAAAAATATAGTTTCTGCTGATTTTGCAGATACAAATTTATTTCTTAACATTGGAAAAGAGAAATTTAAAACTCAAAAAAAAAAAAAAAAAAACTTTTGGGGAGCTTAGTTTTTGAAACATTGTTTTGTGATTCAAATATACAAAATTTTCATTTTACTCTTTCAAACAAGGTTTTAAGTCAATTGGTTCCTAAAAGAAAGATCTTAAAAAAGTTCAAATGAAAGCCAATCAGATATATATACATATAATTTTTAACTTGGTGAAGCAATCACCAAAAAATGATTACTGATAGATTGAAAACTCACAATGGGCTATAATTACAATACATTCATTAATTTGATATTTGATTTCAGTGATTCAACATTTATTACTTCAATTAGTATATTACCCAACAAAAGAGTTAGACTCAACTGACTACTGCTATTGCTACTCCATCTAAGCAATAAATATTGTTTTAAAAAATGGGGGGGGGGGCTTGATTTTCGAAAAATTGTTTCTAAAATAAAAATGGTCAAAAATTTCAACATAGTGATGGTGATAATTTTAAAAAATCTATTAGTGTTTAGAACCCCTTCAAAACAACCTATAAAGGTGCTTAATACCCAAATTTAAACGTGCCAATAGACTTCAGAAAGAGATCTACAGGACATACACATCCCAGCAGTCATAAAAACATTGATATATATATAAATATATATATATATATATATATATATCAATGTCCCACTAGTGGAAGTCTCAAAAAGGCTAAAACAGATCGATAAAAAATATGAAAATAAAAACAAACCGGTGATTGACTATATCCAGGCAAGGAAACAATTGTTGGAGATGTGTTGTGTCGATATTGTGTAACTATCAAAGTCGGAGGTGAAGAGAAGTTAGGAAAGGCCACAACGGATACGTGACAAACAGTCCAGACTATGAAAGGAAAAGAAAAGGAAAACAAATTCATGAATCAATAAAGCATACAGGAGGAAAAAAAAAAAAAAATCAATATTAAAAGAAATCAATTTCATCTCATTCAAAATTAAACAATAAATTCAACTTTAGAGTTTGGTAGACAGAAAAAAAACGTTCTTAAAATTTAGACATTATGACGGCACGTGAAATTTTTTGTACAGTATCTGACCATTTATTCAGTTTGTAGGAAACTAAAATTATCACAAAAGTCGATAGTCTCCAATTCGGCAGGCACTGTAATATTCATGTGCTTGGCCATTCTTCACTCAACTTCTGTGGTGTGGTTAAATTGTCATAAAATGAAGATAGATTGATTTTGATTAAATAGGCCCTTTCTTCAGGGGGATTTGTTATAAACAGTTTTGTTATGTAATTTTCTTAATTTACTTTTCATTGTATATTTTTTATCCTATATTTTAAGAATTTCAAGCGGAATAATAAAGATCAAACAGTCCCTGCTTTGGAAGTGTATCAATTTGTATCTGTAAAATAGAATTTCATTCTTTACTTTTCTGCCTTCATTTCATATTACAAGTATATTTATATATATATGAAGTCTTAGTCCAGAAACATGGAAAATCCAGGACTCCAGGTCACAACCCCCAGTTGCAATCTTACCAGATAAATGGTCTACTACAATATAAATGTAATGTGAAGTCTATGATAGTATCAACTAAAAAAATGTAGATGCAAGAATAAAAAGAAAAAGACAAAAAAAAAATGAAAGAAGAAACGTTAACTCATTTTTGTGGTTTATTCAGACTAATTTGTCACTTTTGTCACTTATTTATGGTTTGGCTGATGTACTCTGCGGTCTTCTTCATTGTGATATAGAAAACAACAAGAAATGAGATAATTAATCCAAATAAACCAAAACAAGAACACCTCGTCTAAAAAAACCAAAAAATTCATATAAAAATTATGAATTGTCAAATTTAAGAGAATCATAAAAATTTACAGAGGTGTCCCACACTCTTTTTGTTGTATTTCAAAGTTTTCTCCTGGCGTTTAACAATTAATCTTAATGTTCATTTTTTTTTCCTTCCTATGTATAAACAAGCCACACATTTTTACGGTTTGTGACAGTGAAAGATTTTGAAGCATGGGCAAAACATAATTTTGAGCAGAAAGGATGAAATCCAAGGGAAAAGAATTAATTTCAGAAGTTGATGTGAAGAAGAAAAATTTCATACATAAAAACATGAGAGTAATATGTGATCCAGCATTTTTCACTTACACCTAGCTTTTTAGAACTAGAATTGGCAAAAGAGTAAAAAAATCAATCAGAGTCAATAATTACAGAACCAATAAATCAACCAATGAAAATTTATATGAAAATTAAGATGCAAAACATCTTATTTATATTAGATGAAATACAAAATAAGCTTTTGTTTTTAAGATTAATTCATAATTGGGATTATTCATTTTTTTTTTTTTGGTAATCTATAAAATTTCTTAGATATTTAAAAGACCAATTTGTCCTTTGCTCTAGCAGAGATAAGGGATCTGAACTCCCCTTCAATCTGTGCCCAGTATAAATGAAATATGAATAAAACTTACCTGGGTCAATAGCCTCTATTAAGGAATGGATATTGCTTGGGTTTTGTCCAAAACTGAGAGCCTGTTTTGCTTGTGTTAGAATTTCGAGGGAAGGAGCATTCTGAACAAAGAAATGACTTTTCTTCTGACCTTCACTGGCATTTTGATCTTTTATTATTTTTCTAGAAAGAGAAATATTGTTGTTGTGCAGATTGACATCATCAAAACAAATATAAAAAAAAATCTGCGGAAATTCAGATGTGACTCTTAGAAATTTAAGAACAGAACACCAAAAATTCATGTATGACATTGAATAATACAGGTTGAGTATTGCTTATTTGAAATTCCAAAATCTTCCAAAATCTGAAACTTTCAAAAACTAACATAATGTCAGGTTAATAGCAGATACAGGTATTCTACAGATGCTACTGTGCTTCTTGTCACTCTGAATGTATTTCTTTACATCAATGATATCCGTACCTTGAATAAATGGATCATTATAGTCTGTGCATGTACCAGAATTATCTAAAAATTTTTGGTTGACAGTTTTTATATGGCTAAAATAATACCCTGTGTGTGTACCAGAATGAATATCTAAAATTTAAAAAAATTCCATAAAAGAAGTCAGTGTGCTTCCAGACACAATCTAAAGGATCAATTTAGCATATGCTTACACAGCAAATTTAATCCCCAACTAAAAACCTATTCAAGGAAAGAATTTTCAAAAAACAAAAATTGTTCTACCCCCCCCCAGACATGACAAAGAGTAAATGTTCAACTTTTCGGCCCACTAGCTCCATTGGTGCGGCCCATATGCGTGATACACATAGAGCCAACCAGACCAACTTGAAAACTGAAGAAACCTATGAGGACAAATTTGTACCTGATTTTCCTGCTCAGCTGCGTGATGAGAGAATGTCGAAGTGTTACTGCTTGAGCCTCAGCAAAGTAGAAGGCTGCTTTGTCTGCATCATGTGTGAGGTAATTCATGGCCAACGCCTTACACGTAAAGTTGTATAATGAACAAGGAGGGAAAAGATGCATCTGTCTATAAGCGGATTCCAAAGATCTCAACCTCATATCACTCCGGGATGAATCTGAAAAATTTGGGAAAAAAAAAGAGAAAAAAAAAAAAGACATTAAACAGCGCTAAGTTTCACGTTCAAAGGGTTGATACGAGCACAAACCTCCATAAATCTGGCTCAACCTTCAGCACTCCATAGTCTGATCAGTTACTCAATAGAAACTAGCATGTGACCAATGTCATTTGGCAGGACACATTATTGGGGGTGATCAATTGAAAAATTGGAAAAGGGATGATCAAGATAATCTCTTGCCTTTTGTGGGGCAGTGATCATTAAAAAATTCTGAATTTTTAAAAAACAAGGGGATACTAACTAAGGGATCAATTTAGCATAAAGTTACATTGCAAATTTATCCCACCACTAAAATCCTATTTAGTGGAGGAATTTTAAAAAAAGGGGGAGTTTGAGGAGTAAATATTTTCAGCCCTGTAGCTAGGAGTCCTCAACTATAAGAATCAAATCTTACTTTTTACCTACATTTTACTCTGAATATCGGCACCATATTATATTTTTTCAATACCAATAGTATTATTAAAGCAATTATTTTATCTAATTATTACATGAAGTATTATAACCCATCGTATGCATCATACATACATAACCATCCAGACCAACTTAAAAACTCATTATAGACACCAATGGTGATAGTTTCTAATCCAATTATATGAATCCCACCAAATGAATCAACCCATAAATAATGTCATTGTTATCACTTCCTTGCTTGTATCAGGTTTCAACATAAATCATGCTTTATCTTCTCTATTATTAGGCCAAGTTGGGCATTCCGTGATAACAGACTCTTATTACAGTTCATTTCTTTTATGTATATTGCTGTTATTCTAAGAGAAAAAACAACTGCTCCAATTCCATTCTTTTTTCTCATTGTTTGAATTGATAATTATGATTTCCCTTTGTATTAATTGGACTACTTTTCACTTTCATCTCAATTTCGTCAAACTCCTAGAGTTGACTTTATCATTGTGAATTTGCCAGACATTGGAATTTAAGACTTTTAAATTCAAGACAAAAGAGAGAGGGGGGAAAAGAAAGAGTGATGCCATGAAGTCATGTCATGTCAACTTGTGTTTGTGAGTTATCAGTATTTTATGTAAACATTGAAGATCTGTTATGAAAAATATCATTGTCAAACTGTTCTATTTGAGCAAAGACTTTACTTTCATTTGTCACAACAATGACAAACACCCCTCCAAAAATCAGTGACAACATGATGGCATGAATAAGACACAAGTACACAAAAACGAATGACATATTCACTCATTCAACTCAGGTTGACCTGTTTTATTACAGGATCTACTAATAAAGGAGTTGAAATAGGATACAACATTTTGGAATAATACTGTATGGAGGAATGAATTCTGTTTTGTTTACTTTTCAAGATTTTGATGATGTAAGGCAGTTTGACCCTTGCACAGCTGAACTTGTTCAAGTAGTTTTTATCACAACCCAACTCGGGCAAACAGCACAAATAGGAAATAAAGAGTAAGCTGTCCCAGTGAGATTTGAGCTCCTCTCCCTCTTGCTAGAGGGAAGCCAAGTTTCCTTCTAGCAGCTCTAACTACTCAACTACGAGAGCTTTATGGTTATCAGGAGTCAAATCTCACCTTTTAATCCTACCCTCTACCTAGAATATTGGCACCATATTTGTTGTTTTTGCTTTCATACTGGTAGTGCTACTAAAGCAATTATTTCATTGTTTATTATTAGATGAGGTATGTAAACCATTATATTAATTTTGACTATCATTTTTGAATACCTTAATTTCCATTATTGATTCAGATTCATTCTTGCTCACTGCCATAGAGTGACAGCCCAAGCTGAGTTGTTATAAAGTTTTAAATGCTAAAAAAAAAAAAACATGATTTCATCCAGCTATTTAAATACAGAGAAACCTTGATTACACTGTGCACACGATTTTCGTTCCTGTGTAGTGAGTTTTATTTTCTGATTGCTTGTGGGCAAAAGATATAGAAAATGGCCACTATTCCCCTCAGATTTTACTTGTGATCAGGATAGTAATATTCATAAGTAAATTATTTTTCTTACTTGATGTGATTAAAAATGTGCAAATTTGCCCGTTGTCTAATTGACAATAATATTTTTAATTTTTTAAAAATTTATTCTTGGATTAAGTATCGCAACATTATTATTAATTTTGGCTAGTTTTTATTGTCATCCTAACTTTCAGTTGCTTTTTATCATAACTTAGAATGATTAAACTGCTCAGCTTTCTATTTGCACTGTTTAACTGTTGCCGTAGGATTAGAGTTTGATCCAAAGTTGTGATAAAAAGCAACTCAAAGTTAAGATGACAGTAAAAAGCTGATCAAAATTATTGATAATGAGAATAAGTGGTTTTCAAACTATCACTGTCCTGGTTGCAATTACAAAGTTTGAAGGGAATTTCATGTTTTTTCAGATATAATCAATCAGAAAATAACACTCATTACTCAAGGACAAAAAGAAAGGTGTACTGCCCACTTTTTCCAGCTAAAGAAAATCATACATATACGCACTTATCTGCCCTCGGTAGGGATCTACTTGCTAACCCCTACATTTCTGTAGAAATGATAAATTCCTTATCACTTCCTCTTTGACATCACACAGAGCTACCAACCAGATAGCTGATTGTTATCTTTACAGTATTTAAACTGTGGTGGTAAATCTCTCTCTCTCTCTCTCTCTCTCTCTGTTCCGACAGCCTCAAGGTAAGCTCAGCTCAGCTCAGCTCATCTCTCTCTCTCTGGTTAGGATAGTTAGTATAGTTTTTATACACACTTTTTTTCTACACACGCATCATCACATATTCATCTCAAGAAGACATCCTATCTAAGTTAAGCACTCTCATCGTAGTTAGGGCGGACTTCTTAAGATAGCTTCATAGTGGCTACACTTAGGATGACCATACTGATGGACATTCAATAGACTATATCTCACATTTACTTAGTAACATTCCTTTCCCTTCATATCTCTACATCTTAATCCTGGTAGATCCCTCCACATATTTGTGTTGGCAGAAACTCCGGCCCTCATTTATTTTAATTCACTCATGAATCAAACCTGGCACTGTTGTTAACCTCTTTGTTTGTCCTTATTTCCGCATTTTGTTAACAATCCAACTAACTGTGTACTAACCTTGCTTTTGTCCTTAAGCAGTGAACACGCTACTTACCAGGATTTATCTCTTTAGATCAAATCTGGTAATTTATATTTTAGAGGGCTAATATAATTAGCAGCCCTAGAAAGGTTTTAAAATGTTGCAATGTTATCCAAGCAAGACAGCGGGGCATATCTTGTAGGGATAATTGATTGTTCTGATAACTGATCAAATCATAAAAAAAGAAGCTATACCAAACACAATTACGTGACCTAGAAATTCGGATAACTGAGGTTTCTCTGTACAAGTCCAACCATCCTTTCTGGTAACTGAAATCTCTATACAAAGGGAGTTAACCAAAATTTTGTTCGTTTTTTAAATAATAGTGTAAATTTTCATTTTATAGTCCTTCGAAATGAAAAATTAAAAAACTTCACTTTGAAGCTATGATTTATTCCGTTCTGCTGATATGCTGGATGAAATATTCAATAGCATTATTTCAATTATTTTTTTTTGTAGCAATATTCCAGCAAATTTATTATTTTGTATTTCATCTGATATAATCTTTGGCTTATTCTTCATACATTTTTTATTCATTTCTTTGATTAATTTCTTTTTTTACTCCACTTTTTTGTCAAGTCCAAAATGCAAAAAATCTGCAATTCAAGTGTAAGGGGAAAAGGCCTGCCCATAATGCTCAAAATTTTTTTTCTCTCCAGTGTATTCATTCGTAAAAACTAGTATAGCACCAATCAAGTGATAGGACTTATGATGAACGGATAAATTATACAAAAATACATTTTAGTATAGGTGGCACTACTTCAATCCAGTCCCTTTTGGAATGTTGTGCTTACATCATAGAAACATGCATACTACTAATGCCAAAGTGAGTACATAACTTGTTTTGTTTTTTTTATTCTGTATTTAAAATAATTTTCTTTCAAGTGATTTTTCAAATAGATTACAATTTAGAACATTTTCATTTTTAAACAATGAGATAGTTTGTATTCACTTTACACTAATGCCTTTGGGAAAGGCATGAATCCACCCCTACCCCTAGTGATGGGCAAATAGTAGGGGCAGACTGACAAACTAGCCTGAGGAGGGATCATCTTGATACCCTGATAATAAATTCATCTGTGGTGCCCCAACAACCCAGTACATGGATTTTGGAAAAAAGAAATAGATAAAATGAGTTGAAATTGTTTTGTTTTTTTTCAAATAAATTTAAATGAAATCTTACCAGAATTTTCATCTTGGCAGTCTCTCAATGTTTCTTCCTTTTCACTGCCTTTTTTATGTGCAGCAGAAACCAATGCTCTGGCTGGACCCCTTCTTGCAGGTCTTCTTTCTCTGTAAGTGCTGCAATCATCAGAGCTGTCATCACTCTTAGCTGCTCGTAAAATTTCAGGAGAACTTACATTGAGGAGATCTTCAGAAAATGATTCCCAGTCTCTCATATCCGTCTTAACGTCCTCAAATGAAACACAACCCGGACTATTCATACTGAGAACAGAAGAGTCATCATTTGGTGAAGAAATAGAACCCAAACTCTCATTTAGACGGATGGCTGATGTCAGAGACACAGGAGAAACAGAAAACCTTTTTCCCAAAGGACTTTCTGCCTCTCCCCGTTTGATTTCCCTTCCGATTCGGTTGGAGGCTTCAGTTAATCTCTTTTGCCAACCAGTGGACTTAGTTTTGGCCGCAGGTTGCCGCTTGGTTTTGGCTGTCTTAGTCATTACAGTCACTTCATTATCGATTCCATCAAAATCATAAATATTTTCTTCATCACTTTGGTTCTCCTCAAATGCATAACTATCTACAGCTTTTCTAGATTTAAAAATTTTAGATTCAGAGGATTTCATTTTTTCACATTTACTGGTCAACAGAGATGGACCGGCACTTTTGGGTATTTTTGAAGTGCAGTTCCTACTTTTTCTATTGGTTGCTCTATTCGTGACGGGACTTGTTTTCTTTTCACAAGGACTTGGTATTTTGTCTTCAACAGGGGACGTGTTTTCATCAATTTTAGAATCTGATGTACTATCAATGACAGTGTTGCCCCTTCTTCCTCTGGCTTTTGTAACTTTAACATTTTTAGAAACCTTTGACCTTTTAGAAACCGAGGCCTTAACATTGGTGGGCTCTGAATCTACATCGTCTATTTTGACTGAATTGACAGGACTCTTTTCTTTTATTTCTCCTAAAACCTCCCTATTTTCTGGCTCTTCCTCAATTTCTCTTTCAATTATTTTGCCCCTTCTGGCTCTGGTTTTTGTTACTTTAACGTTTTTAGAAAGTGTTGACCTTTTAGAAACCTGGGCCGTTATACTGGTGGACTCTGAACCCATGTCTTCAATCTTTCCTGAATCGACAGGACTTTTACAGACTGGGGCCAGGTCTTCAACAAGAGGGAGCATATTTTCATCATTTTTAGGATCTGATGTATCATCAATGACAGTGTTGCCTCTTCTGGCTCTGGTTTTTGTTACTTTAACATTTTTGGAAACCTTTGACCTCTTGGAAACCTGGGCCTTAATACTGGCAGACTTTGAATCTACATCCTCAATTTTGACAGAATCGACAGGACTCTTGTACACTGGAGCCGAGCCCTCGACTGTGTCAAGCTTTTCTAAAGTCTCTATTTTTTCCTCTAAAACCAATTTTTTTTCTTGCTCCTCCTCAATTTCTTCTTTTTTGATTATTTTATCAGAATTTTTTATTTTACAATCAGTACTTTTATCCTTCCCAGCAGGACTTTGCATTTTGTCTTCATCAACAACAGGGAGCGAGTTTTCATCAATTTTAGAATCAGATGTATCCTCAGTAATGGTGTTTTTGCCCCTTCTTCCTCTGGCTTTTGTAACTTTAACATTTTCAGAAACCTGGGTCTTGACACTTGTAGACTTTGAATCTGCATCCTCAATTTTGACTAAATCAACAAGACCCTTACAGAGTGGGGCAACGTCCTCAATCATGACAAGCCTTTCTGAAGTTTGTACTTCTTCGGTTTTTTTCTCTGGCTCTTTTTCAATTTCTCTTTCGATTATTTTATCAAAATTTCCTTTTTTACAATCATCTCCAGCATCATCGAGAGAGCATTCTCTTCCCATTTCTATTTCGTTATCTGCTCGGGACCGGGTTTCTTTTGGCTTATTTGAAGCCCGAGATGTCCTGCTTGACCTGGAAGTTTTTCTCACCATCTTGGCTTTTATTTTCGGTTCACTCTCAGTATGCAGTGGAGAAGTGGTCCCTCCTTCAGGTGATTCTTTATTGACGTCAGACTGAATTGCTAATGAAGATTCCAAGGCGACTTTCTCTTCAGCTGAGTGCAACTGTACTTGCTTGGGGAAAGGAGACAAAAGAATTGAATTCTGTATTGAATTAATTTTGACGGATTCAAAATTTGGGCTTCTGGCTTTGGAAATGATTTTTTTCTTTGACCCTGACGTTTCATCTCCTCGGCCTTTCAAAGGCGAATCTTCCTCAATAGACAAAGCTGCAATCCTGCTCACACAGGATTCTATATTATCCCCAGACTTATCAACTGATTTTAACGGAAAATATTGAGCCTCAGGATTCAAAGACATATCCGATAACTGAGAAGATAAAAAATCAAGATTAAAGTTAGGTTCAAGTAATTTGTCGATATTAATACTATCAGACACGCAAGGTATAGTGTTTGCTAGAGAAAGAGCGAGCCCTGCTCGAAGAAAAAACACTTCAGGGTTATTGTAACCAGTAACATTACCTAATAATACAAGTCCTTTCTTTGCACTATTAAAGGCAATTTGAAACCTGCCTTCTTGTTCAAATATCTGAGCCCGGATCAAGTAGGTTCGAGCGAGATCAATACAACTATTTCTCAAGTGAATACTTTGATCAGATGTCATCTTAAACCCACTTGACTTTTTTTTCACCAGAGGTTGAAGTACCTTGTTCAAAAAAGTGTGCTCGAGATTTGCCTTTATTATCCCACTGAATTGAAGGTGAAGTGCTTCCATGTCAGACTGCAAGTTTTCCTGAAAGGGTCGTTGGCCGAATGCATAGTCATACTCCCCAGAAATCATCTTGCATTTCAACTGGAGCTCTAAAGTGACCACATCTTGACACTTTTGACACAGACACGATTCAGAGTGGGCAGTGCTTTCGGGCTGGTTTATCACAGACGCGGGACTGAACACAAGTTTAGAGACAGTATTTTTGCTGCTAAGTGGAGTGTGGTCAGCAAATGTGTCCGCTTTTAGAGTGCTCTCTTCATCACTACACTCGGCTGACCATTTGAATTTGCTGGTGATTAGGCTTTTGCCTGTCTGATTTTCCGGGGTGCACACGGCCGCCTCTACTGCTTCAGGGCATGGAGATTCTGGTGTTATTTCTTTCTTATCCTTGTCACCGAGTAGCAGAATCAACTGGGCTTCATGTTTGGCCTTGATAATATCTAAACTTTTGCCGGACAAAAAATTTATTCGGACAAGTTGCAGGTAGAATGTTGCAGACCTGTATAAAAAAAAAAAAATCATTTTAGAGTGATTTTAAATTGTGCAGGCATGTTTAATGCTCTGCTCTTGATACAAGTGAGTTGGGTTTTTACATCAATTGATGAATTTTGTTTTGTAATAACTTTTGTAAAACCCAACCAATTTTAATGAAATTTATGCCATCTTGTAAAGACCTGTATTGTGAAAAAACTTTTTAAATTCACACCAACTCTGAAAACCACTGCATACAAATTTCAAGGGAGTTCTTACTCTAGATTTGATATAACGCAATGCACGCCTAAAACCTAGGAGTGAATTATACCAAACTTCCTCTATACATCTGATTTGACCTTGCAAATGTTTTCTTTTTCTAACAAAAACTAAAATTCTCCAATTTGTTAGCATATAACAAGAGTTTTAGAGTTGGAAATAAGAAAAGTTCCAGAAGTCAATCAAAAATGATTTATATCTAAAATTGGATTTCTTCTTTTATACATGTTTTTGTGGTGCAGTTGCTTGTGTGTTCATTGTGTCATCAATAGATTGGTTGTTCAAATCCACCTGGGATCAATTTTTTCTTTTCAAAACAATAATAGTTATCGTTGAGGACGTTGTGTGTACATATTGATATTAAAGAAAACAGGACCTGTAAGACGAATGCATACCTGCACAAAGTGTTAATATAATTGTGAAAACTTACAAAAATACTGGACAAGAATATTTCAACATAAAATAGACAAAAAAATAACATTGTAAAGCATAATTGAACCTTGTTTTACAAAGTTTAGTTACTTGGTTACATGTCACTATAAATAGTCATTTAGTGCCACTGCATTAATAATTGGAATTTGACGAAAACCTAAATGGTTCTTACCATCTAGGCAGGACAAATATTTCAGCCAATCGTAGGCCTTCTTTGATATAACATTTGGCTTCTCTTTCTTCTCCAACATGACAGTAGAGCTGACTTAAGTGAAGAAGGGATTTCAGGACCTCAGATACAATTTCATATTTCTCAAAGTCAAAGGTCACTCCACCAACTGCACAGGTAGAAGAAATAAAGAATAAATAAAGATAAATAAAAAATAAAAATGAATAAAATGCTGAATTACCATTCAAATCTACAAGAAAATACTTATTGGTGTCAAATTGCTAGTAAAAACTACAAATATGGGTTCAATCTGTATATATAACATTAAGATTATACTGTCAGTGATTTTTTTTCTATAAGTGGTATTCTACACGAAAAGGACAAAAAAAAAAAAAAATAAAAAACATAATCATCCAATTGGAGACTACAAAAAGGGGGACCATTTTAAGCCATTTTTTTCTTTATTCAATTTTAACTCTTGATATATTTCCTCAGCAGTTATCTCAAGATGCATACTTTGAAACAAAAAAAAAAAAAAAATTTTCAAGATAAATTTTCAGAGAACCATGTTAGTACAAACTGAATTTCTTTAATGTCAACATTCTGTCGGTGCATACTGTCTTTTTTTTCAGGGAAATATAATGGAGATGCAGGAGGTGGTGTGTTTATATAGGGTCCATATCTTGTAATGGGTGGGATTGATAATTGTCTAAGTGGATACTGAGTGTATAGAGGAATAAGGATTAGACCAGGTGTTTTGTACTTTTTAAAATTAATTTCAGTCTGAATTTTTGAGATGGGGAATCATGGTACATACGTTTTTTCAGAACACAGCCCTTTTCTTGATAATGAAGCGGTTCCTTTACTTTTAGTTAAAATTAATTATGAAAATGAATAAGTATTAGCTTAAGCTACGAAACCCTCAACTAGCCTCCATATAGAAGGATCACATCATTCAACTACTCCCTATAAAATCTATATGTTCGGTCGCTCATTTGTCCCAGCTTTCTTGTCAATTACTCCCTTTTCCTTTCCTTCTCTCTATACTTGCGGTTAGCGTAGTTTCCATTCTTTGACTGTGACTACATATACACCATCCTTCATCACTGATTTTCCCCAATGTGAAAATCTGTGAGAGATATTCTAGCTTGGTCAAACATACCACTCATTATAATAGGCTCTACTAATCAGGTTCCATTTGATAGATAAACCGAACAACATCAGACCTTTCATGTTATGTGTTCTAACTAATCATTCTCTCCTAGATTTCATTTCAATGTATAGGAATAACTATCTGAACTAAACAGGCCTCTTCTCTTTACGATTATTCCTATTAATATTTCACAAGTATTTTCTTTTGTTTCATGTATTGTTATAAATGTCTCTTTATTAAATGTACGTTCTATTTATTTGTCAAAAAATTCATGTGTTGTTATAACAATTACAAGCTTTGTTCAATCTCTGCATTCACTCATACTTGGTGCACATATTCTCTATACTGTCATAATGACTATCATCTCCCTTCCTCCAATAACATTTCCACTGACATCAGTATGTGGTGGGAAAAACCAAACACGTGGAGACAAAATCCTTTCACCTTCACAACTACATGATCTGTTCACTACACAGAACTCCCACATCATCACTACTCTCCCTCACTCACTATAGAAACCACCTATAACAGAGGACTTTCCAACACAAAAAGATACAAAAGTATTTATAGTTGTTTCTATATTCACGTTACAGCTGTTGTGCATCCCAGCCTCCTTTAGGTGTTTGCCAGATTCAACAATGCTTTCAGTCAAGATGAGGATAATTGTCAAAAATCTATATATTATAATTCTGGTCAACAAAATTGAAGCTTTTTTTCACTTTCAACTTTTTTAGACCAATTTTTGACTCAGATTACAAATTTTGAGTCTGTTTCACTCTAGCATGTTTCATCCTATTTGCTATGGAAAAATCTTGTTTTCAGTTCTACTATATATAAGGCAAAAATTAAATGAAAGATTTGTGTCAGTCAGAACCTATAAAACTTCAGAAAATTATAATTCCTATGCATAAGATATAGAATGTAAACACTATACAGAAGGATACGCTAAAACATGGAGCTTTGGACATGCTACGGTGTCAAAAATAAATTAAACCCAGCAACAGTGCTGAAACCAGTCTATTGTGGGTAGCGGTGATTAATGAAAATTTAAGCAGAGAAATTTAAAATGAATTACGAATATCTGAATTTGAAGGTGTTGGTGCATCTGGTTGAATGATACAGTGAATAACTGCTGTATACATGCGCATAGCTTCATATGCCAAATCCAGTGGGGTTTCTCCCTCATTATTTGAAACACTATCATCCACAGGGCAGGGCATCAGTTTCAATTTGGACAGCAAACGTTTGGCACATCCCAGGATGGCACATGAACTCTTATTTTTGCTGGAGGTCAGATTGCAATTGGAAAGAACTTGCTGGGTTAGCTGATGAGCTTTGCTGAACTGGAAATAGAAATAAGAAGGCTTATAATCTTGAAACCTAAATGATTACGTGTTGCATATTCAAGACATATATATAAAGGAAAGATTTTTCTATGGTAGTTTTATAGCTAGAAATATTTATTTACTTATTGTTGTAAGTATTAATTTGTACTATTTTACTCATTCTTGGTTCCTATATCTAAAATCAGTTTCATATTCAATTTTGTTGTGTGGAGAGAGACAAATACAAGTGAATATATATATATATCCTTTTTCAATTCCGTTGACAGAGATAAGGTAAATAGATAACGTAGTCAATTACTATAATCAATTGGTGTACATATCTCCCTTCCAAACAAGTAGATATCTAACATGTATGCATCGAGGAAAAGAAACAGAATAAAAAATACATGATAAACTCCAAATACCTCTCCTTGTTCAGCTAACAACTCCGCTTGTGTTAGAGTCTTTACAAGCGAAGACATTTTCTCCGAGTACGTTGCAGCAGAATCCTGAGCGGTGTCATATTTGCTGTCCATCAAAAATTTTGCCAGAGCAGGATACCCAAGAGAGGAGAGAATGTTGCAGATTTGACAAAGGACTTTCAGCTTTAATTCAGAATTCTCCGTCAATTGACACACTTCCACTGCAACAGTGAGGGCACGGACAGCATCCAGTGGCTACAGATAATAAAGGAAATCAAAAACAAAAATCAATTCTCATTCCGCTAACATTTGAAACATAGCAGCGATTGCTGTCACTGACTGACAATCTAACAAATCGACATAACAAACATCTCACATTATCTCTATAAAGCATTCTCTCCCACTCATATGAAAGAATTACTCTTATTTGATGTTGCTCAAGTGAGGAAGTTGAAGAAGGAAACAATGACATCATTGTTCCAATGGAAAGTTAATGTTTTCGCATACTGTATTTAAAAAAATTTCCATTGTTCTTTTCTGAATGCTCTAATAAACCACTTTTACTTCAAAAACAGTTAATATTTTTAACAAATTAAGTAATATCTTAAGAAAATAAATCTTGAAGATAAAAATCATATTTAATCTATTATTTTATATTTTCTAGATTTTAGATATATCTGGAGAATGCAGATGTTTCTAGGCATTTTCAGATAATTTTTTGATTCAATTTTAGAGGTAAACCTGACATTAAAGTTAGTCACACTGCTCTTGCTAGATTTTCCCACAAGAAAAGAATTTGTACATCTATGGGCTGACTTTCGGACTTGTTCAGAAAATAAAAAGGTTTGCATATAGATTTCATTCCATTATACAGAATGTCTCAAAAGTGACAGAACATTTGCTTCTCCATTTTTTCTTTTTAGATTTCTGCCAAATCACAATGAAAATGATTTCAATCAACAGCTCAATGTCTAACAGATTTCTAATACGTCCAAGAATATGTGTACCAATTTTCAAGTTTTCATCTGCTTGTTTTAAAAAAGATTTTTTTTTCAAATTAGTGTACAGTAACTTTTAAGGTACCCAATTTAACAGATTTCCTTCTCATTAACATTTTGGACTGATGCTTGCCAGAATAATTTTTATCCAAGCCCTTATGATTTAACAATTATGTTTACAAGCTTCTAAAACTTACAGACAGTAATATAGTCTAAAACAATCAAATTTTACTTATAATGTACACAAAGTATATTCAGCAATATTGTTTTAAGATTTTATGGGAACATTTCTTCATAACCCATACAGGAAAGTGAGTACATTGAAATTCTATTCAGAATTTTCTTTCTGAACAATAAAACAATTACTCTTTTTTTTCTTCTAAGGTGATAATTTAATCAGTATGTCATGTTAGCATACTAAAATGCGTTTCCTCCGTTTAAAAGAAATAAAAATAATAATCATATATATAAGAGCCTCTTATATATCTATTCAATTTTTTCTTCCCTCGCCCTTTCTTCATTTGTATTAAACTACCTCTTCTCCCCCTCCCCTTCTCCTCCGTGTCTGTCATATTCATGGTATCAGTAGCAGTAATCAGCCGAACCTGTTGTTCTATACTAATATACCTGCTAGCGATGGGTCAAGGAGACTAGTAACAATAACGATCAATATTGATTTTACAGGGTAATGCATTTTGTAAAACCAACAATTTCGGATGTCGAAAGTTATAAATGGTCGCCATTCTTCCTCAATGGACAATGGAACAACACAAGAGTGTCTCCGCCACCGTGTGCATACATGGGCTAGGTGTAGAGAAATCCTGGGAGGCCGAGTCATCAGAATCCCTGCAGTAGTCCACAGAAAAGCAGTGAGTGTCATATCAGCTTGGCTGCAGGAGCTGCCAAAAGGAAGTCACACAGCCTCAAGGTGGCTTTACTCCCTGGTTTGGAATCAGAGTCATTCTCCTAGACTAGTGGCTTTCTGAAGGCTACAGAGCCCATTCTGATATTCCATTTTATCCAGATTTGAGGGGGTGCGGAGATGGAGTCATGCCTTTACCAATGGCATTAGTATAGAGTGAACATTAACACTACAACCATGGTTTGAACTTAGGTCACAGATTCCATTTCCTGAATTGTTACTGTTACACCAATCGCAATTTGTTGAAAGTCATGAAAGGCAATTATCCAGGCTGTTCAACTTCCAACATCAACACAAAATTTGAACATCTAAATATATTGGGTATTTTATAGACAAGTAAAAAGAAGTTGAAAGTACCTTCAAAGAGGCTGTGTAAATAGAAGCTGCAAATATAATTGAATATACAAGAGAGACAATTTCTGCTGTCGTCATGCTGTTGCATGTTTCATCAGTAGCAATAGCGGCAGCACCCTCTTCAAATAATTCCAAAGAAAGATCGAGCTTTTCAATGGAAGCCGATTCTATCTCCAAGGTAGATGGCTTCATCTTCTCCAGAACTTTCTCTTGATTCTGTTCTGCCAGATGGGTACACAACAACTTCTCACGTTGAAAAACCTTCAAGAGAGAAAGAAAGAAAAAAAAAGTGAGAAAGAGATCACATTATGTACATTTAATTTCGAGAACATGTATTAGCTCTTATATTCTTAATGGGAAATGTGGATGTTAAATCGAGGGGAGTAGCTTCTGATTAAAGTTACTTCCCTTGCACTTTAAGGTAATTTGAAAAAATGAATTTTCTTTCTTAAATTCAAATCATTGAAGAGTTCCACAGCGTTTTCATACAGCTTATGGAACTAATAAGTAAAACCTGACTTGAACAGTTTAATTATTCCAGAATATTTGCCCCATTCACTCATCAATGACATCCAAAACAGCAAACAGTCACAATTATTCCCCCCCACTTTTTGGACTCATGAAAGGGAATCAAAAGGAGATAACCAAATGATGTTGCAAAAATAAAATATGAAAAAGTATTCATACATTGCTTGTTTTTGTTATAAATTTTTCATTGCCCGCCTGACCAACCAGCCAAGTGGGCTACAGATTCTTCTCTCTTTGAAAGCCCATGTGCCCATGGGCACTCATGGTCATATTTGGGGGGCTACAACCTTGAATATTTGCATTACACCACTAGGCATCATATGAAAACTTTTTTTTTCTTTTAAAAGCGCTTTTTGGGTCTCAAGGATCATTTTTTGACCAACAATGCACAAATCTTGTGTTGGTATTTTTGGGGGTTATTAGATCTGGTATACATGTGGGCTATGGTGATTCATCTACGCAAGGTACAGATATCATTATTTTTTTTATTACTACCTCTTACCTTCATCTCAATTTTGTTAGTCGCCTCCTATCGCAACTTTTTGATCAGGCAGTGAGTAAATAGTGTTGATCAGAAAGTAAAGAATAAACCTTAACTGGGATTCAAACTCACATCCCCATAGCCAAGGGAAGCACCTTTTAGCCTGCCTTGCTTTGCCTATTGAGCCATCAAGACTTCAACTGGACACAGAAGTCCAAATAACACCCTTAAACCTATTCTTTAATAATTGGCCTGAGCAAAAAGTTGTAATGTGATAGACGGAACTATACTTCAATAGCTATGGTGGGGTGACTCCTGTGAAAAAAAAAAAAAAAAAAAAAAAAAAAATGATTACTGAATTTATTCTCTAATCCAATGTATTCCTTAGCTCATGGCCTGCTCTTCAACAAAATTTCATAGAAATTTGAGAACTTCTGGAGATATGGAGAGGATATCCAGGCAAACATGAATCATAAACCCCTTTCAAACTTAGTAGGCAGAGGTAAACAATATTCCATTCTTGATACAACTAAGTTATGGCAAAATATTTAAATGCAGCTATATCAATTTATAGAAGATTTTAATTAGAAGAAGTTTTTTTTTAAAATGCTTAAATAGATAGAAAAAAAAATGGTTAGTAAAACTCCCAGATTACCTTTTGATTGATTTCTTCTTGTTCAAATGTATAAAGCAAAAGATAAGCTTGTGCCAGGAGGAACTTGTCCTTTGCTTGAGCAGATTTTGATAAAGGCTCCATCAAATCAAGTGCTTCAGTCAAGTAGTCTTTCCCAGATCTGGAAATAGATGTAATAGATTTACGTAGGGATACATCATACAAATATATATTTTAGTATAACATTTTTTTTTTTTTATAAAGAAGGAAATGAATACCCCCCCCACACAATTTATTTTACTGTCAATTTTCCAACGACTATACATATACCCAGTTTTTTCAATAATTTTAAAACAAAGCAACAGAACTGGATAAAACAAAGTTTGTTTTATTCATGAAAAATCAGAGATCCATATATTTGTTTTCTGTCCAATGTAGACAGCAGCTACATTGGTGGTAGTGACGTAGATACAAACGTAGACAGCATAAGCTAAGGTATACAGCTATGTCATACAGAGACCCCCTCTCCCTCCATCTTTTTATTTTTGTTTTAGCATGAGAGAAATCAAAGTACTTTCCCAATATCTGCGGACATTCACTGAGCCAAGTAAATAGCGAGTTACGTCCCTTACATCTATTCTCAAAGCTGTGAATTTCCATTAGTGTTTTTCAATGCTAAAACAGCTGACATTTTCAAAAGATTTATCTAAGCAAATATAAATTTCAATTAAACATTTTTAGGACAGTACTCAGGTATGTTAGTTTATTTTTTAGTCTTACAATCAAGATTTAATGTCACAAGATTGAATATAAAAGCATCAAATGTATTATGCTTACATGAGGCATTATCTCAAGTGTTCAGATCTTTGAGAAAATGTCCATATATTATATTTATGACGGATGTATATGCTATGCTGAATTAGTGAAATTGCATGATTGTCAAAGTTTTAACATTTTTAACTAATTATAAAAAAATAAAATACAATCAAAAGTTTATGTGAGAGAAATTAAAGTTAATTTTGCCACTTTGGTATAACACAAAAACATAATTAGAATGATATGCTGTAGGTTACTGTCCTCAAAATGTTTTATTAGAAACCCTTCAACCAAAACTATCAAAATAGCTTACTTCAGTTTTCAAGTATGTCTAGCTGATTAAGTATGCATGATGCATACAGGCCATACTAATGGAGCTAGAGGGTTGAAAATTTGAATTTCCCCTAATCATGTCCAGAAAAAACGGTTTTGAGTTTGTTCATTTTGCTATGTAGGTTTATGCTAAATTGGTTTGTTGGTTAGTGTCTGTCAGCATTCACGCCTGATTTTTTTAAATAAAATTCAGACTTTTATTAATGATCACCTCTCAGAAGTAACTCAGTCACTGATCATCCCAATCTCAAATTTTGTTCAATTGATCACCCCCAACACATTATTCTGCCAAAAAAACATTGATTGCATAACTAACAAGACATGTTGAAATCTATATTTGCTTAG
Organism: Thysanoteuthis rhombus; assembly: GCA_963457665.1. Lineage (NCBI taxonomy): Eukaryota > Metazoa > Mollusca > Cephalopoda > Oegopsida > Thysanoteuthidae > Thysanoteuthis > Thysanoteuthis major. The sequence goes on along the minus strand of OY735226.1, from coordinate 9,472,872 downwards.
ATAAATCTTTAAAAGATTATCAGCTGTTCTAGTATAAATTGAAAACAAATCGAAAATAGTAGCTTTCAGAATGAATGTAAGGGAGGTAACTCGATATTCACCAAGTTTGGTGAATGTACTCGCCCAGACATCCAGAAAGTATCGAAACAGGCTTTCATAGAAGATTATAATTACATTAAATGCGCTAATAAAGAAAACAAACCAAGAGACAATACAACATTTACTGCTATGGGAGTTATACAAAGTAAAATAAGAAACAGATCTCTCAGAATTATGTTTTCTGGTGGGAAGGATATACAATGTAATGAAAACTTCAAGCCAGGGTTAGTTCGTGTCAGTAACAAAAACAACAAAATGTGTTTAATTTTAATCATCATTATTTGAAAAGAGTGTTTTTGATTGTATTGTGACAGCTGTCATAGCAGCATACATTTACTAAAAACCTATCAAAATTAGCAAATAGTCAAACTGTCAACATTGGTTTCTTCAGTTTTCAAGTGTGGATAACTAGCTATGAATACATTATGCATACAGACCATAAGGATGGAGCTAGAGGGCTGAAAGTTCAAACATTTATTCAGGATTTTTCAGGAATACAACCATAAGTAGGTTTTTTTAGTAGAAGGATTCAGTTTATGCAAAACTGATCAATTAGTTTGTGTCAGGGAGCATCAACGTTTAATTTAAAATTCAGACTCTTTTTTAGTAATCACATCCCAACAAAAGGTGAGAGAAGTAACTTATTCTTTGATCACACCTTTGTCTAATTTTTCCAACAATTTTTATTGAGTATCTAACTAGACCTGTTTCTGTTTGAGTGATTTTCGGTGCGTTTCACTTTTTTGTTTAAATAAAGATAAACATACAACTGAAACACAAAAATTTGTACAGTACACAGAAAAAGTCATTGTAACTGATCAGATAAGTCAAAAGATTGAATAGAATATTTGGAGAGATATCATACTTGCTTGTAGCTTGTGGAACGTTCCATAAAATCAGTGCAAGTTCATACAAGTATTGAGACTTCACGAAAGGTTCCGAGGAAAGGTCAGCTAAATCAGTCAATAAAGCTACAGCATAGTCTTTGTGTTTCTTTCGAAAAAAATTACTACAGAAAAAGATAGAAACAGTAAAATTCAATAAAGACTGAATATATAAAAACAGTTATAAGTAATAGTCATGAAAATAATAACAATAATGATAAAAATCTATAACATTATTCAGCTTGTTTCTACTTGTGTTTGAATCTTACTCTTTCAGCAATAATACAGGGAAAGGTTAGGTAGCTTAATAAGAGGGCAGAAAAATAGATCAAGGTAGTTTGATAGGATGATATGAAGAGAAAGGACGAGAAAAAGTTAGGTAGTTTTATAAGAGAGTAGGAAGGGAGACGGAAGAGAAATTAAGGTAGTTTAACGAAAGGATAGAAGGGGAGAGAAGAGAGATTGGTAGTCTATAAAGAGGTAGAAGATTTAAGCATATGCAACTAATCCATGTTTGATATTTAGATAAAAACATGAACAGGCAAAGAAGATTGTAAGGGATAAGAGAGACAAAAAAAAATACAGGCATAGGGTGAGAGATAAGCACAGTCATGAGATAATGGATAGTTTTAGTTGTGGATTTTCAGTTAATGATACTAATAATTCAGAAAATCAAAATAATATTTCAGATAATGATAATAATTTGGATAATAATGATAATTCAGAAAATCATAGTTATAATATTTCAGATAATAATGATGATTTGGATAATAGTATTGATAATTCAGAAAATAATAATAATGATAATACAGATATTAATAATTCAGATGATAATGATATCAATCAGGTGATAATAATTCAGATAATAATAATGATAATTCAAATCACAATAATAATAATTCAGATAATAATAATAAATTCACATCATAATAATAAATTCAAATCATCATCATCATAATAATTCAAATCATCATCATCATAATAATTCAAATCATCATCATAATAATAATTCAAATCATCATCATAATAATAATTCAAATCATCATCATAATAATAATAATTCAAATCATCATCATAATAATAATAATTCAAATCATCATCATAATAATAATAATTCAAATCATAATAATAATAATAATAATAATAATTCAAATCATCATCATAATAATTCAAATCATCATCATAATAATTCAAATCATAATAATAATAATTCAAATCATAATAATAATAAAGTAATACTGTCTCTTAGAAGACTTAATAACAAACAATATTTGCAGTTCAAGAATGAATGCATAACATATTTAGATACTTCTGCTTCGCAATGTCCAGACTGATCTAAAGTAAACGTAATATTTAGTCATTGTTTAGAGTTTTTAAAAGATTGAATTTAACTCAGAAAAAGATAATACCGGCAAAATTTGAATCATCCACCAAAAAGATAGAACAAAGGCATTTTATTATATTTATTTTATTTTTATTTTTCATAAGCTTCTAGGTCATTGAATGTATTTTCTAAACTTGATTGAAAATCATTTAAAAACTTATTTTGGGTCTATAGACAATATCTAGATAAAATCTTCAAGAAAATAACAATCACAATAACATACTATCATTCTTATACAGAAAATAAATTGAAATAATCAAAGTGTATCTAACCTGGTGCATTGTATTGATTGCCATTCTAATTGTAGAAGAGCTGCTACATCTATTTCAGTCTTTCCAATAACAGATTTTTTGTTTTTAATTAAAGTTTGCAGAGTTCTGAAAAAAAGGAAATTATGGTTAATAATCAAGGCTACATCACCAATCGAAAATGTGGTTACAAGCAACAAAAACAATTGATTATATATGACCCATAATGAGTTCTCTTGTTTGTAAAGGCTTGCATCAGTGGCACTTGTAATCATTTCCCATATTTTTTTGATCAGAGCATAAAATAGTTGAAACAAGAAAACAATGTAATAGCAGTTCACAGGATTACCCAGCTGACCTTGTGACCTTTTTGGGTCAACCTTTGAGAGAAAAGTAATGCAATCTGAAATATCCAGAATGAGCATTGGATTTAAAAGCCAAATTGCACCTGGATTTTTTTCATGTATTTGTAAATAAATGAATTAAAAAATAAATAAAGGAGATTACTCTATAACTAGCATTTAATAGTTATCTCACTCGATACTCGGGTGGCTTATCACCATCGTGTTTTCATTGTCCTCTGTTCATCCAATTCTAATCTTGTGGAGCCAATTGCGCAGGACCATCAAAACTTACCATAAATCCCTTGACTACACAAATGTTACAGAAGACAAATGCAAATATTTGTGGACACACACAAAATACGCTGAGATAAAAAGGGAATATAAGATAATTGCTACTTGGCTTGAGTCAACAGAATCAAGTACTTATCGTAAGAAGGATAGGATGAAAGATATGTGACATAGTTCGGTTCATTGCCCTTTCTCTACTTGAAGGCTGAGTTAGCTGAATGCATGCTGGTTCAATAAAGAATGATATTTCATGGACGAAGATGATGTTATAAAAACAGTGATTCAGGTAAAAGAGGAAAAATATGTGTAGGGGTTCTGAGGTGAGACACATTAAATTCAAGTTGCCTAAAAGCGTGCGGAAGAATATGTGAAAAAGAATCTTGACACGATAGATGTAACTGACAAGAGGAATGCTATGTTAATCATGGTGTAAAAAGGGCATCAAACTTAACCAGGATACCAGAGTGAGCAGTGAGAAACAGAAGTGGTTGTTTTTATAGGCTAGGGTCTGGAGGAAGTCATGTCACCAGATAAGAAACTATTTCTCCACAGACTATTTACTATAGTTATTTCTACTAGACAGATAATAAATCAAAAGCAGCATTACAACACACTCTTCAAGTTAGCACATTTTAAGGGTACTTTAAATTCAAAATATCACATTACAATGCACCATTTCTGCTAATTAAAAGCAAAAACAGATGATCAAAATGAGAATTATTCAATTATTTAAGAAGAAAATATACTAGTGTCAAAAAAGTCGATGAAATATAGGATTAAAATGAAACCCAAGTGGACATCATTACAATCTATATACATAAAATAAACACTTCAAGGATTAAGAAAAAACTGATAATAGGACAAGCAGTTGATATCTAGTTTATGAAAAATTTAATCAGATTCTTTTGCTTTTTGCTGCATTTGTTAGACAAGACGTGTGAATCTTAATTATAATTTATCTAAATTTCTTGTATCATTATTATATAGAAAAAGGAGTTTATGTTTCTGAATGTTATTTACTTCTAAGTTATGCAATTTTCTCTTCCCAGGGTCAGGGTTTAAAACCACAGGAGGTGTCATATATGGCTAAAAATGAACATAATTTCAACTTGAAAACAGGAAGAATCATAAAATGAACGCTTCAATGATAATGAAAAAATAAGTAGGGGAAAAAAAAAAAGAAGGAAAATCTGGGGAGTTCACATGTTAACACTTACTTGTTAGCAATATCTGGTATGTCCTTGACGGCTTCTTTCTTCACCCTTAGCCAAATCTTCACAGCGGTAGAAAAGGCAGAAACAGATGTAATTAATATACAAGATAGAATAGTCTCAAACGAACCATCCCAGTCACTGTTTCTTTTTTGGCACTCGGCAAGGTATTCATGGGTTTTGAGATAATTCTGAAAGAAAAGAAATATGAAAAGACAATTATTTTTATGATATCACAATGTGTGTATATAATGTGCACACACATGCAATCTCTTCAATATTTGAAATACAAAACAGGTTTCCTCTACCATCCAAAAAGCTTTGAGAGTCCAAAATAACAAAGTGAAGAAGCTATTACCATTGATTAACATGGTAAAAGTCTTTGGGCTATTCTTTTGTTACTTTTCCTTGTTTCAAAATGGCCAATGTAGGGTTAGTATTTTGGGGGTTAAGGTTATCGTCGTCTGCTTTGACTCGTCATCAGTGCCTGCCACTCTATAGGTGGAGAGACGGTAATTTTGAAACAGTAAAGGTCATAATCATCAGTTTTTGAGCTTTAAAAGACCCAATTAGGAAGACAGAATATCTAGTTATGTAAATTAGTTTTATTTCATTTGAACACTTTTACACATTAGGAATAGTGGAGACAAAAAACAAAACAAAATTACAACCCCCCCCTTTTTAATACAAGTGGCTTAAAAAATGATAGAAATAATGCAAAGAGAAAAACAAGAACCATAAGTTCAACAAGGCATCCACCATCCATGGTAGTAGCTGCAGGAGGAGGAAGAGCAAGTAGTCTTTCTTTGAGTCAATTGGTTCTCATATTTGTAAAATATTGTCATAAGGAAATATTCTGCAAGCATTATTTTTCATAAAAATCATAAATGGACATATTTAGCTTTTGTGTGAACCTTGGATATTCTATTGTGACATCATTAGCAACTGGTAGAAAAACTAGTTCGAATAGATGTTACACCTTTCAATGGCATCATATCTCTTCCTTCCTATTTCTGTTGAGTAACATAACTGGGACCAACTGAAGAGTGTCTTACAGAGATGTGGGAACACATCTGAAAATGTAATGTTCCACACAGCACTATTGACACAATATCAGCTATAGGGCATAAAGTAAAGGATCAGTGAGAATGATTTTGTAAAAAGAAGAACTTATACCGAAATGGTTTTTTTGTTTTTTTACTGCAGTCAGACATGTCAAAGTGCTGTCCAAATCTGGAGTTGACTTTGTTTTTCTACCATAACAAGAAAAATCCTCACCAAATTTACGGGAGTAAAAATCAATATTCCCATGGCATGGTTTGAAATCACGACCAACTCATTGATAAGCTTGTGTGTTACCAACTGAGCTAAACTGCCAAGTTTAACGCATGTACAAAATCTATCTCTTCAATCTAATTAATAAATACATTTATACTGAAAAACAAAGAATTTAATTTTTTTAAAAACTATTATATATTCTATACAAAAGTTGCAGTGATCATCTTCAGTTGGAATAACGGTAGGAATGGTGTTTGACCCTGCAGCAGCCAGGCTTGTTGAAAAAGAAAAAAAAACTATGATAACATTCAAGCATTGCTTCATGGTTGCTGAATTCAGAAATTCCAACATCCCAAGTAAAACTAATAGTTATTATCATTCCAAGGGAAATAATGAATCACAGCCATCCATCAGCTCCTTTTTACTCTACTGTGGTTTGATCCATAAAGTTATGATTTTTTTTCTGGTTAGTCACTCGATAGGGTGATCAATTGAAAAATTAGAAAAAAGGGGTTGTTATTTGAGGACATGATCATTAAAAAGCACATATTTGAAAAAAAAACCAGAGATAAGGAGCCAATTTAGCATGAACTTTTATTCTAAATTGAACCCCTTAATAAAAACTGAGGGAGGATGTCAAAGAGCAGAAAAAAAAAGAAAGAAAGAAAGAAAATTTTTCCCAACTGGTTGAAGGGAGTATGCTGTGCAAAATATTAAGTTTATTACTATGAATGACCGGGCCAAGTCTAGATAGATAGATAGATAGATAGATAGATACATAAATAAATATAAATGTCAGCAACAGTGATTAAACTGGTCCGTTGTGGGTAGCGGTGATTAGAAAGGCAAATGTCCTCACCTGTTCATTTGAGTCTTCTGATAAATCTTGAGACTTCATCTGTTTCAACAAGAGTCTGTAGATGGCAATACCAGCCTCATTATGTCCTTGATTATAACATAAGCGACCAAATTTCCTCAGCCACTGACCTAAACATAAAAGCAATATTTCAAATTTGATAGGAAAAATAGGAAAAATATGACAATATTCCAAGTCTAGTTGAGGGCCCAACAAAAAGACCCAACCCTAATATGATGAATCGTTCTCAATACTTGGACCAAAACTTTGAAACCCTATTCACACTGAGAGCAACATAACAAAACTAGAGAGCTTCAAGACTTCACTGAGAAAATTCCTCGACCAGATCCCAGACCACCCACAACACTTAGATACACATCTTTAAATGACAAAAGCAAACTAGAGTATACTGTACGTGTTTGAATTCGTGGAGATGATGTTAAGGAGCCAGCCATCATCATATCAAAGTAAGACAACAGTAATATTATACATTTTTTTTGATTGATAATATTTTTCCGAGTTTGTGTTCCACATTTTATAGATAAAATAATTTTCTGAAGTATATAAGATTGAACTTCACTGATCTGAAATAAGAGACGGATTATCTACCCACCAGGCCCTTAAGCTGAGCTTTAGTAAAGCTCCCCTCAACCCTGCCCCTGACTGCATTACTTCTAGATGTTTATGTTAGGAGCCACTGTTAAAAGAGAAAATAGTATTTTTTTAATATTCCAGATATGGAAAAATTATATGCAAAAATATTGAAATATCATCTAAAAGAGTCATATGTATATCATGTCAATGTTTTCTATTTCCTTTAGGAATTGTGCTCTGTGATTTAAATGCAAATAAAAAGCAAGCAACTCAACCACAAGCCGAGATTTCATCTGATAACAGATGTGACCAGGCCAAGTCCTGTTTCAATAGCTAAGGTCAGTAATCAGCTGTCATCAACTAGAACATGTGTCTGTTATCTCTTCATTTTCTATAACTGCTATTATGGTTAAAAATCAAAAGCATTTTAACCAGCATAAACAAACAATGAAGTAGTCAAAGACTTACTGCAAACTCAATTGAACCGACTTTTTGCTCTCAGCCCCCTCTCCCTTTTGGGCTCCAAGGCTTAAGCCTACTCGGCAAAATGGTTAATCCACCATTGTCAGAAATTCCAACTCACCAATGTAAACCATATGCTTTTCTTTAGTTTTTGCTGGAGTCTCAGATAAACTTTGAAGATCATTTATGTAATTCTTTGCAACATCTGAAGTTTTCATTAACCATTTATTAGAATCATCTGCAAATAAATAATTGTAGATAAACATTTGTAGACAAATTGATTTTACTTTTTTGCAAAAAAATTTGTATTAAACATACATTGCCACAAAGATATCAAGGTCAATGTTTCACATATACGCACACACAAAATGTTTCAATGTGTGTACATAATGTATGCATGCACATACAATTGACAACCTATTCAATATTTGAAATACAATATATCATATGCCATGTGTATTTGTATATTTTTCATCAGTAGCACCCCAAATCGATTGAACAACCATAGCCACCAAAGGCGGTGAAGAGTTCTATCCCTTTTAATATGTGCATGTGTTATGTGTTTCAGTGCTTCTGGCCATACCGTTTTGTCTTCAGACTTAAAAATTCACATCAGTACTCCACAGGATTCTTTGAAAAAATTTTTGGACAATTTTGGGGCCTTAATTGATAGGTGTATTAATAACATCTAAATTCTCCAGTCATACTTTACACCATTTTAGATGTTTCCAAGTGGAAAATGACAGTAGTGTCAAATAGAATTTATTCTGACCATATTTATTCTTTGATAGATTTTTTTTTCTTACATGACTTTTGACGCTATGGTTGTTCTATTATTGACTATGATGGTGAGTTAAATAATGAATTTAAACTTATTTTACACCAACTGTAAATATGAAATGATTCAGACAAAAACATTTCACTAGTCAATATTTAAAGACTAGCATGTTCAAATCTAATGAAAGTAAGGTCTTGGCAAAATATCAATTTCATATGCCATTATTTCTGACAGCACCAGTAAAATTAGTATATGATGAAGTTCTTGACAAATAAATGTAAATATACAAATTTGTCTGAATTTCTGAGAAGAGGAATTGTTATTATCACTGATTTACTTATACTAGTATATTGGTTGTTATGGTCACAACATTTTGGCCATTGTACCCTCCAGCCTTCTTCAGGTGTCAGAATAATAGGCAGAGAACAATACTGGAAGATTAAGTGACTGACGGATTTGGCACACATGCTAGATACTGATAACCTCCTCAGCAGGCCTAGCATAGAAATTAACACCATTTGGTAGCTTTTGACAATGAAGAAAAGGACAAAAAAGACTAAAACTCCATCTTCTGATTACACTAAGTGTAGTGCAAAAAGTTATATAGTTAGGTTCAGTGGAAGAGGCAGACAAGTAACATCAGGTTTAAAGTTCAAAGTTCCCACCACTGGATTGTCCAAAGGGACACACAGCCTGGTGGATAAAAGTGTATTGAATAACCCACCTGTGTCCATGAGTTGAAAAAAAAAATGAATGTACTCTGGTTCAGTAGAAGAGGCAGACAAGCAACATTGCAAGGATTGCGCACGTATCCACCCCAAAATTTAATTACTTTTTTTGTAACCTATTGCCCAGGCTTCCACAAAATTTCATTGAAATCTATTCAGAATTTTTGGAACTACCATGTGGACAGGACTTTTGAAGATATTGTGTAGTGTGGATAGATATGATGTAAGGGGAATAATTGTGCTTGCATCCACTCCAAAATTGAATAACTTTTTTTTTAATGACCCATTGCCTATTCTTCCACAAAATTCAATTGAAATTCATTCAGAATCTTTAGAGTCATCATGTGGACAGATAGAACTTTTGAAAGAACTTTATAGTGTGGATGGATAACTACGATGCAAGGGAGATAACTGTGCATAGATCACTTGAAAATATCATTTCTTTCGTTGTCTATTGCCCACGGTTTCACATAATTTCATCAAGTACTTTTGATGAAATCACATGTACTACCAAACAGAAAGTTCCTGTTTTTCTCATCAATGTCTTCATCTTCATTATTTACATGAGGGTTTTAGAACTCTTTGAAGGTAACTGGGTATGATATATATTTGAGGAAGGCCAGAGAGAACATAGTGAGGTAAAGTTGAGAATTTTAGGAGAAAATGAAATTAAATAAAAAAAATTAAAGTCATTAAATTATAGAAATGGACCATAATGCACAAAGCCAAAGAGATTAGAAATACGTACCAATCCATAAGTAACAATTAGATGGGTACTATGCAAGCTTGATAATCAAGTTCTTAATTTTTTGCTGCCCACCATCATTCCAACATTGAGGAAAATATTACCATTTCTGCCTAAAAATGAATCACTAGCCAAGTTGCTTAATTTTTCTCACAATAAGTTCTTATTTCTTTGTCACCCAAGACTTTACTAACCCACCTATCCCATCCTGACTTTCTAGACAGTGATACAAGATTTCATAGAGCAATATAAGACTTGGTGGGATAAAAGGCACCGACCAATGGGAGTTGTCATTTTCAATGGAATCGGTACAACAGAACCAGCACAAAAAAAAAAAGGATAATTTAAAAAAAAAATTAAATTAAACTCTTCCTGTCATTCGAACCAAGCTTTTTTACCAATGCTTAAACATCATAATGGTGTGTCTTGGTGACACTGGTGAAATATTTATCCATTTCACAAAGGACTATTATTATAAATAGAGCATCCCCTAAAAACAAGTGAAAAAAGAAGAATTTCAATGAAAAGAAAAGAAAAATTTTTTATTCAAAAAAGTTTTTAGAGAGTGGCTACTTGACTACAACATGTAAATTTTGAAGGCTTTCTGCCAAAAAATGTGACCAGAAACACTGAAATAGACAGAGGGACAGATGAGTGAAAAAGGAAGAATACCACTAGCCTATGTTTTTTGTTATTTGATTGGCTCAGTGATTCACAATACAAGCAAAGCTGGATAAAGTTGTGACTGCTGAAACCAGTGATCACAGACACAAAATTGCTCACGGATATTTATCAAGCAAAAATTGAGAGGAAAAGCAACTGCGCATCGGCATAAAGCATTTAAAATTTCCCCACTGGTAATGAAATAGAGAAGGTCACTGAATCACTCACAGAAGTAAATGAAACTAACATCAATATTGTGAAGATGACAAATTAGCAATGTTCATGTTGCCAGCACATTTTTCTGTATAAACTGCAGTTGCAGGTACAAAAACTTTCCTTTCCCCGGCTCTGAATACAAGAACAAACAATTTCACTCACCTGTTTCACTAAGACTGTAAAGAATTTCCATGAATATAGAATAGCTCATACACATGTAAACATCTTGTCGACTTGCCTTGTCCTTATTCTCGGCAGGGTTCTTCTGTTGCAAGTAATAATAACTGTGTAACATTTTGATGTATGCTTCTAAGAGTGTCACACTCGCTTTGAGATTACAGGCTTTTAATTTGCCTTCTTTTAATGGCTCATACTGAGACAGACCCTCAATAAATATACCGCATGTATCACAAATCAAAGAAACTTGGCCAAGCATCAGCGTGTTTTTGTTTACAGCTGTCGCAAGTTTGGTGCTGGCATCTTTGACGCTGTCAAACATAGACGTGAGAGCTTTTACTGTCTTCTTGGAATTGTCCCCAATGAACAAAATAGCATCACATATTTCGAAAACACTTTCAGTGTATTCATCATCCTCATCAATGTGTTGGTCGAGGAAAGATCGCATGTAACCAAAATTCTTCAAGGAATCGGAATGAGAACTGTTATAGAAAGATATGAAACGTGCGTGATGGACATGAAGCTCGAGAATGTTGAGGAGAAATTCCTTGGGTTTATCTTCTTTGGCTACTGCAAGCAAAACCGTTTCAATAATGTTATTCCAAACAGCTGCTGATTCAAAATTAGAGGTGCGTGATTTATTAGAACATGAAGCTGACGTTTGCTGACGGAACCTCAAGATAGTACTACCCAACTTTGTAACCAGAGAGGGCAGGTTTTTAGCTTTTAGGGCCAGCAGTTTGAGGGACATGTGTCGCACTCGGAGCGACAAGACAAAGTCTGTGAAATCTGGTTGCTTTTCCAGTTTTCCCGCAAAATTCCAGAGAATGGCGGGATTTGTAAAAACATCTATGTTGTCCTCTGAAGTGACGAGCTGAAGTTCATCGTATAAATAAGTAGCAAATTTGAGGGCATAACCAACATAATCGACCTGAAATAAGGGAAACAGAAGATAGAAAATGAGAAGAAAATACTTGAGAGCAAAAAGACCTCAATCATATTCCATTTTTTTTTTTAATAACAACGCATAAAGGCAACACATAATGTAGCACAGCTTGAGCAGCAATTAAGAATCAATGATTTATTTCAAACTAGTTGATGCCTGTGAAAAAAATCCATGGATATATTTGAATATCTAAGAAATGATTTATAGATTTATCCAAATATCACTATTAGACTTTTTTTTTTTTTTAGTAGCCAGATTTTCAGGTGAACTATCCGCACCTTCCTCTTCTTCCTGCTACTACAACCACAACTAGTAATGCAGCTACTACTTTGTTTAGAATCCCTTTGAAATCTGCAATAACAGATATGGACATATGGATGGTGAACTCATTGTTGAACTTATGGTTCTTCCTTTAGAAAAGAAGGTAACTAACTATAAACACATATTTGAGGCTGTAATGCATTTGGTAAAAATATCTTCCTGGGTTTCAGTTTCTTTACAATTTCTTACTTGCTTTAAGTAGTATACATAAATGTTTAGATCTTATCAATTTCATCTGAGATTTTATCAAAAAGTGACTGAACCCATTTATAAGGAGGAGTCCATCTGTTACAAATGGTAAGTAGAAGATATTTCTATCAAAAAATAGTTACTTTTAAAGGGAAAAGTCGATTGTTATGGACAGAGGAATAAACAGAAAAAGTCATATTCTTTATATTATTGAGAGATGAAAGACTGATGACTTTCTATTTTCCAAATCTCAGATTACTGTTTGTTTGTTTGCTGCTGATTGGTTGACTCTGAATTCCAAGAAAAAACAAATGAAGTCAATTTGAGAGCCTCTCTTTCATGGTTCAATATTTCCAAAAACACTGATTAGCTTTTTTCCTTTAAAACTAGTATGATAGGGATATAATTACAATTTATGAAAAAAAGGCATCTAATGCAAGATTTGTAAATGTACTATTTATCAACGGTAAGAGTTAGCTTATAATGTAAGATATAGTAAGTAGAATTATGCACATATTCATGCTTGTATCTTGTATTTTCATTTGAGAGGTGGTTTTTTTTCTCCTTTGAAAAGTTTTTGTTTCTTTCATGTATTGTGTATAAGATTTATGGAATAAAAACGATATTCAATTAACAAATGAGCATATATGTATGTACAGATACAATTATACATAAAAAATGTTTTTTTCTTCATAAATCTCATACAAACTGAAATTTGTAAATACTTGACTTGATTGTAAATAAATAGTACAAATGAAAATATCACAATAGATCTTTTTTTTTTCCTTAAATCATAAAAATACTGTATTGCACTAATTTTAGAAAAAAAAAGGTCAACCAGTGTTTTTGTACATATCAACTATGAAAAAGATCCTTGATTTGTTTTCTTTTGTTCTCCAGGGAATCCAAAGTAGAGCAATCAGTGGCAAGCAAATGAACAGTGAGTAATCAGAGATGCGGGAAATTGATACAAACCCATTAAAGACATATTTAGTATATTTAAACTTATTTATTCAAAGAAGAGAAGTCATAGAAAGATAAAAATTTGTTAGGTGTATGTTCAGTTTGTCTCCTACAAGATCCTCAAAGAAATCATAAAATTTAGTATTCTATGCACTGAAGATGGTGTATAAAAATCTCAAGAAGATGGGATTATTGTCAAAATAAAGAAATAGGAGAGTGACAAGATTGGTGCCATCAAAACAAAGAACATAAAATTTGGGTTTGGATCTCTTTGGCCATAATGAATCTACAAAAGCATCTATTGAGGAATATTTCCAAGAAAACAGTCCAAATCAATCAGGCATTGTTAATTTTCTTAGCCCTAAGGTGTACCTCCTAGCAAAGCTGACAGAGTGAGAATATCCAGCAGTGGTGTTGTAACCCCCATTCATTACCAATTTGCCCAAGGAAGATCGGGAACAGTGCAAGGCAGCGGCGTTCAGTTCCCTGGGGGTATTTTTATATCTGTGCATACCAGCATAGTTTGTTTTTTTTAAAAGTTTATTTGGAAAATAAACAAAAATCAAGTCCTCCACAGCAAAAAAATTCATCTAATGACAAATGATATTTTTAAAGGTTACATAGTCTCATTAAGTATAATAATTATTATTATATTTTGAATACTCAGTTATACTGTCATACAATGACAAAAGCATTATTGGTCCATGTATTGGGTTTTTCAAATGTCTTCTCGATGTTGAGCCATTAATTTTACAAAATCTGCGCGGTTAAAAAAAATCCTAATTCCAATGATAAAATCAGGTAAGCTCGTTGTGCTGAACTAACCTGTTTTTGTTGTTGGAAGTCTGTATTATTGACTCACCATACAATATAAATTGTTATAAGTTGCTTAATCAAAGCATGTAAAGTTATAGGAGGCTACCAGAAATATAGCTTTATTGTTTCTCAGTTTCATATTTTATGGTCTTACCAGCTTTTATTAATGGGTGGCAGTATGGTAACAAGGAAAAACACTTACCGTTTTTGTGATGCTCAGCAACACTAAATGAAAAGCTTTTGGTAAGAAGACAGGGTCACTGACTTTAACATGACTTCGAAAATGGCTGTAGTATGGGTAGATCAGATCTATTGAGGAAATCAAAGCAGGATTGACTCCAGAAGACACTATTGTTGATACTGCAGTACGGAAAAATCCCCCAACAAAGTGTCCATAGAATTCCAACGATGATTCTTTTAATGGAGTTGAAGTGAATGCTGGAGCAAAAAAATCCTGTAAAACAAAATAGATACTTGAACCTGTTTATCCAGCTTTAACAAAGGCAAACAACAAAAAAACATAATGTCAATCATATACTCTCTAGACCAAGGATTTGTCCTGTGGCCACAAAAAAAGGTTCTAATGTCCAATCCTCCTCATTGCATTCAAGGGAAAGGGTGATATGGACATTTCTGATACCTTCAAGACAACGGTCATGGAGACTGGGCAATTTGGAGCCTTGCCCACATATACACATGTGAACCCCATACCCCCTCATCACACTGACCTTGTATCAAATTTGCCTTCATGGGAAGACAAATAGATCTCATACTAATTGATTCTTTACATGAGGGCAAAAAGTAAAGGCTAAGATGATTTAATTAATAGAAGTGTTCATTTCAGAGGTCAGCAAATTGAACAATTTCAGGGATCATATAATGAAAAACTAGAAAGTACTCAGAGAACACATACCTCTGCCAATGTCATTGAAAACTGAACCAAAATCAGTTCATGTATAGCCACGATGCAGAGGAGGTAACTATGTAAGTATTGATTTTCAGTATTTCAGGCAATTGTTTCAATATATGAAAAATATATCCCAATCCTAAGAAAATTCTTATGTAAGAAATACACCAGCAGAGGCTCAAAACCTCTATGCAGGGAAAAATCATTGCACTTATGGCTTTTCATAGTTTACTTGTCATATTCCATGGGATAATTTTTCCAATGATTGCACATTTTGAATTTCTCTTGTTGATGCATTCATTACTTTAAACTGTTCCATATTGGTGCAATTCTTTGTGTAAAATAATTCTTGCTCACTTACTTCTTCGACATTGTAATGCATCTTCATTTTGAGGGTCCCCTGTTTGTTCTTCTGCAAGCTATATAGTCTTTCCTCAATTTGATCTTTGGCATAGTGTCAATGTCATACAAACTGTTCATTTTAAACACCTTAATCATATCCTAATGTCTTCTGCCGGTCAACATAGACTACTTCAACAATCTGAGTCTAACTTCATAACATAAGTTTTTTTGTTTCAGGTAACATCTTTGTTGCTCTCCACTGAACAGCTTCCCCTCATTCAATATCCTTGACTTAATATGGGAGCCAGATAGCAACTGTATAGTCCAGTTGACACCTCACTATTGATTTGTTCAGATTTACAAATGTGAAACTGTTAAGGGACTTGAACGGTCTTCTTATAGCACCAAAGATTTGCCTTCTCGATTCTCAGAATTCAGCCTTGCATCAATGCACACACCGCAACCACTTCACATTCCACATCTTCCATTCTATCCTGCATGTGCTTCTATAATGTGGAATTTGGCACAATGTTATGTTTAGGATACTAAATACAATGGTAGCTTATTATTATCTAGAAATGTAGTTACTTACAAGAGATTGAAAAAACACAAGAATCCTTCTATTCAAATTATTATGTAGAAATCAGTCAGAGTGTGATCCTTTTGTACTGATGGAGTGACAAATTGGGGGTCCGGACAAAACACCCTCAGTTCAAAATAGGACCCCCCCCCCCCAAAAAAAAACCCTTTGGTTAAATTAAAACATGACAAAAATATCAGTAATTGGAGATAGTATTACATTTTTCACCTGGCCTTTTATTCTAAATGCTCATTTTCAAAGCTTGACATTTTTCGAGACATCAGAAAATTGAAAAATAATAATACCACCATACTCCCTAATCATTCTTACTCAAAGAAAAGTGTTTACGAGGCTTGATATTTCGATCAAATCACACGTTTTAAAGCTTAGCTATTTTTCCAAGGCTCCAAAAATCAAAGAATAAATGGGGAAATACCTATACAACAACGATGAATAAGCGTAAAAGTCAGCAAACATATGTTTTGAACCTGGTTTGGAACTTAATCCGACAAAATAGCCGAGCCATTGTTATATTCGTCATCTCCAATTTATTCCGTGTATGTATTTGTTTGTTTTTGTTTTTTTAAATGTATGTACAGAAAAAATTCTGCAGTACGTATGTTAATATGAGATCTAGAAGATTTCGATACAAAAAAGGTTCATTATTAATTTTTGACTTGACAGTTTACCTTTCATCTCAATTTTTAGGTGTTCTCGGTTATATAATTTAAGAAAAAAATTGAGATGTAGGTAACTAGGAGTCAAAAATTAATACTAATGGTTTACAATACTTTATCAAATGAAAAATGAAATGACAGGGGTCTGGCTAAAATTTAAATGGATTGTTAAAAAAAATTATTACTTACTTTCAACAAATCGCCAATATTTTCATCACTGCCAGACTTGAGCACTTCAAGTATTTTTTTCCCAGCGCTCTGCATTTTTATCATGCATAAAAGGATCACATTAAATAGCTAAATAAAAATAGAAAAAAATATAATATACATTAAAGCGATATTTTCTCTCAAAAAACTTTTTAGAAGTTTACAAGAAACGGAAGCCACATTTCTTCCTTCATTTTCAAAATAACCGCCATTGTAACTCCGCACTCAGAAACTTCGAAATTAAAAAAAGCTATTAATTTTATCATCACAGAATCATCACTAACTCATATACTAGGTGGTTTTTAAATAAGGAAAAGAATATTTTTTGATTTTTATATGTGTTTTGGTGCTGATTTTTGCAACGAGAAGAAAAACTCTGTTAAATTATTCTTCGATGTCAAGGACGCGTATTTACCGCTGGTTGTTCGTCATTCGAGACCGTTGTTTGCAATTTAGATGTTTTTGATCTAAATCTAGATGTTTTTGGTTGCGTCTAGATGTCAGAAATTACCGTTTAGATGATTCAATTACGATTCAGTTCATCTTGTTGCAAAAAAATAAGTGATGATTTTAATAGAATAAGTAATATTTCATCAAGTTGAATGCTGAAGATCAAAGTCACAATCAATTTATTGATAATGTATGATATATTTCCTAGATTTCAAATGTATATCTGAAGAATCTAGATGTTTCTAGTTGTTTTTGAACTGATTTCAGATGTAAACTTGAAAATAAAGTTGGCAACACTGCTCGATACCATTATCAACAACAAACATGAGCGACATGGAGGAAGATATTCGATATCCCTGTTGTATTGCTCCTATCGATACAACTTTTATGAGGACAAAACCCTTAATTGGAGGTAATACCCTGACCGAAGAAAAAGTCTTGGAAATAACAAATGCTAAAGAGTTGGATAATGTCAAACGTCTCAACGTATGGTAGGTATAAAACCGATTATGTATTTTCAGTGTGACAAGTGGGTATACGATCATGAAATGATAATGCCTTCTTGTCAGTGGTTTCGAAACTTTGGAAACTAGCAGAATCCTTTCAGGAAGGAAATTTTCTGCCAGGTCCCTATTTTTAAGCATTAATTTTTAGACTGTAATTATTGAACTACAATAATATGCAATTTTCGACCTCTGAAGATGATATTCATTTTAATAAATGGATTATTTTCATTTGAATCTTAATGCATGGTGCCAGAGATCTGTACACTCATGTTTTCCTGTAACTTTGCTATGGATGTTTCTCTGAGATCAGATTCGCTATGTCAGGTTTAGAGGAAAACTGCTGCGGGCCTCAGAGCATTATTTGACGAACTCTAGTTTTTAAACCACTGCTCACTCGAGGTACCCACAGCCTATGGCCATCTCAAAATGTACAACTCGTGTTGAAAATACGTGTTCAACATTAAGATTAATTCAAGTGATAAAAATGTATGAAACAATATAAAAAAAGACAAGTTTATCACTGACAGAAACATTTATTTGCAAGACACATTTGAAAAAAAATGATTTTTTTTAAATGGATTTTTTAAAAAGTTATTTTCTTTTCCCTTGTCCCATGTTGAAAAAAGATTCTTAGATCCTTCTGTTGAATAAATGAAAAACTCAAAGAGAGATTATATTCATAGTAGCTTGAATAAAATACTATTACGTTTTCAAGTACTTCATGGTCATTCATTATTTGAAATAATATCTGTTCCCATATCATTGACAAACGGATTAAACCTGGACAGTTTACCTGCAAAAACAATCAGGACACGTTGTTATTATTTTAATTAACGGATAATGTTATAAAAATATTTTTTACGTAAAATTTAATGCTTATTTTTATGTCCCATTTCATCTTTTGAATAAGTTGGAATTATTTTATTGATCTGCTTAGCCTATATATCACGATTTAAACTCAAAAGGATTATATTTTATTTAATCCCAGGTTTGAATTCGACTATACATCTATATCATTCAGTTCTTTTTATGATTTTGTTCTTATATATTTTTGTTACTGTCCTGCTCTGTCATGTTCACTTCTTTTCCACACAATGTGACTTTGAAGAAAATTCTGACTAATAGTTTTTTGATTAAATGAAAAAATTAAATGCATGAGCATTACCTCAAACTGAAGAAAAATATTGTAATATTTGAGAAAAATGTAAGAAAAGGTGTAATATTGATAAAATAACGAGTGTTAATCAGTTGGAACGTCTCAATATCTGGTAGGTAAATGTGTTCATGCGTAAAATAAAGAATTAATTAATGTCTATCATTATGTTGTGTAAGTTAACTTCAAGTTAGTTGTCCTCCTGACCATGTTAAAGAGATTTGGATCTTTTTGAACAATGAAGAGATATTGTATTTATAGTTTAATTTATAGCTGTTTAATTAACATACATTTATAAGTACTTAATGAATCATACAGTGAGATTTCTTTTATGAACGTTTTGTGCCGGACAGTTACCCTGCCAAAAAAACAAAAGCAAAAACAATGTTGTTTAAAAGATTTAAATTGACCCCAGTACTTTTTAAGAAGTGCATAGATCCACCTAAACCTCAAAAAAATATTTATTTTCAAAAACTGACAGATTGTCCCTTGGAGCGGACTTATTATTTATCAAAAGCTCATATAATTATTTGGATAAGGTTTACGAAAAAACAAAAAAAAAACAGGTAACTACGCAATTATTTAAGGTGCTGCTGCTAACTTATCACATAACAATGAAAGCGGAAAACTTGACCAGATCATTTAAAACAGGGTTTGTTTTTTAATCGAATTCAACTACGAAGGATATAATTCAAGGATTATCGTTAGGTTTAGTGTTTACTGTCTGCGGTTAGTGGGTTTTATTTTTTTCAAATGAAAACTTGAGTGAATTGAGCTGAAATTAATATTATAAAATCTCTAAATAAATATCCTTTGTCATTTCCAACTTGACCGTATTTCTTCACACTTCAGCTCCTTCATTTTTAGAGTTAAGATTAAATATGAAAATCAAGGAGCAGCTACAACACGAACTCCTGCTAATAAGTAAAACTGTTCATTTCAAATTGTCTGCATAATTTACGCTTTCATCATATACAACGTCTATTCTACCTGCCCCCCCCCTTTTGCGAACCTCATCCAAACAGTTACCAAAATTACTTCCGAAAAATCTTTTGGTAAACATGGAGTTTGTTTTTGACCTGTTCGTCTGATGATAATGATGATAATAATAAAAATAATAATCGTTGATTGCATATGCGCTATTCTCAATTCGAAGTTCGTTCACCGATAATGCAGCCTCAAGATTATTATCGTCTCATTCATTGTTATTTTAAGCGCAAATTAATCGTTCATCATTTTTAACCAGTCGGAAAATCATAAAGGAACTTGATTTAAAAAAAAAAAGACATCGGACAATGATTAATTATTGATTAATAATTAAGCATCCTTAGATTCTCGCTTGGCTACAGAATATTTTGCAGTAAGCCGATCACGTGACCCGGCATTGACATTTACCCAAAAAAAACAAGAGAAAATTTAAACTTATTTTTTTGTTATATTTTTCTGTATTCCATGTTCTTGGTAATTGTTTGGATGAGGTTCGCAAAGGAAAGATGACAGAACTTATGTAGACGCGATATAAGAAAAAAAGCGTAATCTATACTAGTTTCTATTGAAAAAATCTGTAATTTTTTTATTGAGTTTCTAGGGTGAGTTTTTTTCGTAGGTTCCCTCTTCTTACGTAATAAAACCAGAAGTTACATCTAATTTTTGTTTTCTTTGGAGTTGTCTCTGAAACTTGACTATTTCGTCATTTTTTTTTTTAGTTAACCCCCCACCCCCAAACGAGCAAACCTGTTGTGCTTTTTACATGTGTGCACCTTGATAAAGCTTTAATCTTTCTTTTACAATGAAAAACGTAATCAAAAATTATACGAGAACATTTTTGTCTGGATTCCTAAGAAATGGGGAATTATTCAGTAATTCACACGAACCAGTGTCCTCATCTTGGTTCTTGTTATGTAGTAGTAACTAAATCAACCAAACGAGGACACTGAGTGAAAGATGCACTTTTAGCAGATGGTTCGAGTTGATTAGAAACTTTCAGTTTCATCCCACCGCCCTCTCTATGGTTTCGGAACTTTGAAAACTCAAAGAAATAAACTCTAAAGAAAATATTCAGGCGACCCTCCATTTTCTGCTATTAGTTTTTTCTTCTTTCTTTCTTCTTTTAATTACAATGAAAAGCATATTTTGACCTCTTTTAAAATAATTCATTTTAAATGGATTACATTTATTCCAATTCTAATACATGTTATGGGTATGTGTACAATAAATGCTTGTTGATAGATGTACTGTGGATGATGACCTTTCTCTGCCTCAAGATTATTCGTTGTATCCTGTTCAGGGGGCAGGGGTCCACATCAGTGCCCCCCCCCACACACGGCATCATTTGCCAAGTATCGAAACTACCGCTCTAGTTGGATGTATGTCATGGTTATGGTATTTTTTTTTCAGTAGAGAAAACAGTGTAGCCAAATAAAAAATGTTACCATAACCCATGTGACTGTTATTGTTCTCAGTTAAATTTCTTCATATTTTTCATTTATTCGTGGAAGGGGACACTTCCCAGGCTCAAGTGGTGGCAGAGATACACAAGTGTTCTTGGATTGTTTGGTTTTACACTGGTTTTATTTGTCAAGTAAATAATCTCTCAGGTTGCACCAACAAGGATTCTTCATCTCCACTTACTAAAAAAAACAGTCTCCGGTGACAGCAACTGGGACTGCTATGACACATCATCCTCATTTTTTTTTAATATAAGCTGAATATTACTACTCTGAGAATGCTAGTGAAGAAAGGGTTGGTGTTAGTCTATTAAGGTTCAGAATGTCGTCTGCTTCTTTGATTGTAAATTCGCCATTTTGAAACAGGAAAGGTCACAATTGCCGAAAGAATAGAATACTACAAATCCGTTTACTTACTACTCATTTACTTACTGATCATTTTTATCAGATAGAATTTTTTTAAAAATCTTCAATCAGCACTGATATGAGACAGATGATTTTAAAAAAAAAAAAAAAAGGAAGAAAATCTATATAGTTTTCAGTTCAGTTGGTATTCATTCATTTTTGCACAAAGTAATTGATTCTATTTTATCATTTTTCAAAAAAATGCTCCTGGAGGGGACCCCGCTCCATTGGGTGCCTGGGGGGCGTTTTCAAATTGCCACACCTCTGTTCTTGAGAGGATTCTATTTTACTAATATCTTGCAATGAAAGTCATCTTTCAGCACAAACTTGAAAAAATACAGCATCAGTAAAATATTCATTGCTTTGCTAATGATATACATTAGGGTTGAAATCTGAAGCACTAGTAACCTAAAAAAAATACCTCTCCCTTTCTATCCTCCTCTCTTTATCCTATCCTTACCCCTCTTCCAACTCTCCGTGTCTATATTCTTCGTTTTATTTGAATTTCTAACAAAAAAAACTAAATTGTCTGAACAGCAACAGTAGTTGTAGTAGCTAAAGTTATATTACCAGCAGCCAGCAATCACCCGTACACACACCAGCTAATTTTGTGTTCATGTGTTTGTTTCAACTTCCCTTCCTCTCTTTTTGTTTATGTGGCAGATTGATAATTTGCAAATTTGATTAAAGCTTTTATTACCTCCATTACTTTTTGATAGCAGGATAAGAGCAAATATAACAAGGCCTTATTTTTTTCTTTTGTTAAGGAATAAACAGTGATCTGACATGTTTTGAAGAGAATGGTATACTTGATTGGTCTTCAATATTTATCTTTAGTGAAGGTCATATTGGTACCTGATTAGGGTCATAAGACCCTTAACCAATTACTCCAGTGCTCAGTAAGAGAAGCAGTAGCTATACTGCATAACTTTATTCTTGGAATTCTTACCTTGCCTGATTTTGAATGTATCTATTGATGGATCTTCCCCTGTCTCCAAATCGGGCTGTTCCAAGTTGGTGTATCTCTGGCTGCAAAGAATGATTTTCTTAGATGTTGTTGGTGTGGCACCCGTATTTTCCATTTATATCCCCTGGTTAGTGTGCTGAGAGTATTGGTTTTTATTGCTTTCTTTTCAACATGTTATTTCAACAAATTCAACATCCTCTGTTGTACTCTGCTCCATCTATGCCAAGGATGATTTTATTTTTGAATTAAGTCAGCTTGCTTGAGCAAGATTTGGTTTATCAGGAGAAACTAGTACAGTTCCCCCTCCAAAGGTGCATGTGTGGGAGGGGCCGGACTTAGTGGTGAGTGGAGCAGCCTGCCGCAATAGTCATGTAAAATAAGAATTCAAAATAAATGAGGCAAGGTAAATAAAAACAATTCACTAGCAAAATGCAATTGACAGTGAATAGAAAATAAAAGATAAATGAAAAAAGATTCAAATGAATCAAATTTCACAAAAATAATTGATTGGGTTTTCAAAAAAAGATTCACTTCGTTCCAAATAATTTTTAGATTCAATAAAAGATGATATATTTTTGCATATTTAAAAATATTTCTATAATTTTTCTGCGAATATGTATTTTTTACTTGTAACTTCAGAAATTGAAGTGAATGTTGTTGCAATTACTTCTCTCTGTTATTCATAATATGCTTTCTGCAAATTGTATTCTGAAGGACAGAAAATCAAGGGAGATAATTTTTTAAAACCAAAATATCAGTAATCTTAATATAAAATTCAAAATTCTTATTAGATTCCTTGTGAACCACCAGTCTAAACAACTTTGAATTCAGCTGTGCACTGTCGTGTGTGCTGACTAATAGATCTAGTGAATGTCAGCTCTGTATGATTGCCAGTTGTCAAGTAATTTCAGTGCAAACACACGCGGAGATGATTTTTTTTTTTTTTTTCAGCTGTAGAGAGATGTCAAGTATATGCTGATGTGGACATTAGTTTTGTCTTACTTTTTAATTGAAATTACTCTCAGAGTCTTTGAACTGTCAATGAATAGTAATCCCATAATTAGTGTCATCTTTCATCTTATAAATGACCATACAAGTACTTGTATTATATTATTACCATAGATATTGATGCGAGATATCCCTTGTTTCATTTTGTTGACTAAATTATTCATTATAGAGAAAAGAAGGGGGAAAAAATCTATCTTGATTTTGTGGCAAAATGGGTCTGGTTAGTCACTCAATAGAAACTCACATGACTGACAATGTTTAGCAGCATGTAATGTTGGGGGTGTTCAGTTAAAAAATTGGATAAAAATGTGATCGAGTTCATCACTAAAAAAGTCCTAATTTTTGAAAAACAAGTATGAATAATGCTTTGCTCCAAGGGACCAATTTAGCTTATAATTTACATTGCAAACTGACCCCCAAACTAAAAACCTATTCAATAGGGATGGGGGTGAAATGTGTGGCTTGTATGTCTGGTACATGCACACTTGCATAACCAGCCACACTAACTTGGAAACTGAAGAAATTCATTTTGACCTTTTTGGTTTTATGGTTTCTAATAGCTACTTGACTAAGATCAAAACCTTAGAATGTCCTCATCTCCAAAAAATGATCCAATCTCTGATAAAATATCCGAGTTGTATCATATTCTTTGAGAGAAATGGTTTGTTTTGGCTTATCAAGGGTGTGGTCATTGAAGCTAAAGGATGTGTAGAGTTACACTCCTTCATTTGTGCACAGGATATTGGATTGCTGTTTAATAGTGTTGGATTCAGCCTCGTTTATTATTGAATAGTCTGAATTTTAGTTGCAATTAACTAGGGCAAGTGCTTTAGAAGAAAAAGAAGGTCTTTATATTTATTCCAGGAATGTGATTCCCACATCCTGTTATTGCAATGATAACTGGAAAATATGAGTCTGCTGTGTTGTAGAATTTAGGATAATGGAACTAAGACCTTAAATAGGCTTGAGAAATTTTTCACACAATCTTACACAAAATAAAGGCAATTCAAGAGACCTTTATGAACAACTGATGTATAAATTTATCAACAATAATTAGCATAAGCTTGATGCGGTTCATGAAATATACCAGATTTATTGGTAGTTTTTTATCATTATTCAGAATGAAATTCACGTTGAAAACACATTTGGCAATTTTACATCATAATGAGCCAAGTGCCATGCCTATAAGTTAGAATCACTTTAATTGGGGTTTTTACCCTAAAAATAGGAATATTTATTCTCCCCAATATACATTGTATGATTAATCACATTTTTAAGTGTAGATTTCACAACTGAGGATCATTAAATTAATGATTGATACCTGGTAATTGTAGTCAATTATTTATTAAAAACAGAGAGCAAATTTTGTTCATAAACTGTGAAGTTGTATATACATTTTTGACATCATTAGTCTACCTTAATTTCTGTTATGAAACTATTTGTTTTCAAGCTAATCCTTGTTAAAACGTCAAACAAAAATAATGGTTGCATCCAAAATGAAATGGAAAATATTGTCCAAAATGCAATACAATTCATTGGAAAATGAAAAAGTTAAATATATATATATGAGTGTATACATTAGTCATAAACACTGTATAGTCTGTTTTCTTTCCTCTGCTCTAAGGTCTTTCTTGTTCTTTCTATTTTTTTATCTTAAAAAATTATCTAAAAATAAAAATATAACAGTATGATGTAAAAAATATTTTCAAAATATTCTTGTTTGCTTTACCCACCCTCTATATCATATCTTTCTATCTTCAGTAATGCTATGAACCAATTGTAAAAAGAAGAATGCTATCTCTCTTTTAACCACTCTCTCTTTGGGTTACTTAATTCCTAAAAATTGCTATGAGGCAATTTGAAAATTAGTCTTAACATGGATTTTTCTCCGTTCAAAGAACTTTCATCGCATTTAAAAATGTAATTAGATCCATCTGATGATTAATTTAATCAACAGGTTAAATGGATCCTGACTCCATGAAGGAAATTAAAGAATTACATGTGCAGTTGTTAAAAATTAAGCAGATTCTTTATAAATTTGATTACCACTTTGAGTAGATTCAGTATCAAAATCAAACTACTGTCATACTGTCTGATTTACATCCATGTTACGTTCTGGTAGTATGATCGCAACTAGATCTGGGCATGTATCGTTCATTATAAGGTGAAGTGAAATATATACACATCATACAACATATGCCACCATGACATACATATTTACTTAAATCTATACATATTGTGAATATGTCGTCCTTGCCTTTGCCAAAAGAAAGGAGCAAGTGTCATCCATTACATTTCTTTCACCAAGTCATTAGCTCAACCCAGCAACGTGACTGCTTTTTTTTTACCTTCTTCATCAGGAGAACTTGATACAAACATGATGTATCCATTGTATTTTCTTTAGCAAGCTAACAATAACATGACTATCTTTTTTTTTTTTTCTTTACTGTTGAGCCATTTAACTGTGATGACTGAAATTCCTGTCATCTGCAGTTAGTAGATATTAAGCTCTTTTGGGTACGCAGTTTAAGGTATTACTGTGGTTAAAGCATGCATACCCTTGTATCTGCAATCAGATGTAAGTCGGTCAGGTATAAGTCAACGTATGACCGTATTACAAAAGCTAAGGGGAAAAACTCGAATTAGATAAATGTTATTTAGTGTAGGCAATCTTGGAATTAAAAATAGTTTGAAGAAGATTAGAAACGGCAAACACCAAATTTGCTGGAACTCAAGAGAGGAACAATTATAGAATTACAAGTAACAAGAAACAGTTTTCTCCATTTCACTCCATTAGTAATAGAAACTATCAGCCAAAACTGCCAAAAAAATTTTCTCCAGTTTCTAGGTTGGTCTGGCTGGCTATGTCGCATTTACAGGCCACACCAATGGAGCTAGATGGCCGAAAATTGTAATGCTTATTCCCAATTATGTCTAGAAGAACAGTATTTCTCTTTTTTGTAAATCCACTCTCTATAGGTTTTGAGGGGGGGGTCGATTTGCAATGGAAGTTTATGCTGAATTGGTTCCTTAGTTTGTGTCTTGTAGCATTCTTACTTTTTTTTAATTTTTTTTTTTTTTTCAATTCAGACTTTTTGTATCACCCCTTAACAAAAGATGAGGAAAGTATTTTACTCATGTTAATTATCCCTTTTTCTTCTTTTTTTAAAATTTTTTAATTGATCATCTTCAACATGGGCTGTTGCCAAAAAGCATTGGTTGCATGACGATTTATATTGAGTGGCTAACCAGACCTGTTTTAAATTTCATTGCTTATCTTTTTTATTTAAGTATGAGAGTATAATGGGCAGTGACCACTACTTGACACGCCTTCAAGATTACGTGTATTGGGCTTTGTTTTATTTCTCAATTCACTTGCAGGGGAAATTTGAATTTCAAATTCAGTGCAAAATTATGAGAATATCGATTTGCATGGCGATATGGGAATGGCACAGCTGTTGCTAGCATAGATAATGAAATTTTTGACCAAAGCTGCTAATGTTTCCCTTGGGAAAGTCATGAATCCAATTCTTTCTCTATGGATGAATAACAGGGCAGTTGGAGCCCTTTAGCCCTATATGACAGTCTCAACTTCGGTATGGGGTTAGCAAGTCCAACCTGTACAATTTTTCAATGTGAATTCATGCTAGAAGGCAGTGCTTCTGAGAATTCAGCTGGTGCATTGCACTCGGGCCCTGATGGCTTCTGAGAGCTGAGTATCAAAACTTCTAAAAACATTAATATATGTCCATTAGTAGGATAGGTTGACTCTGTTGTTAACTGCTGAGCAAATATAGGAGGATATACTGAAAGGGTTACAGCAGATAAAAACAGGATGGCCAAAGGATGCTGTGTGTGTGTAGGGGGGAGGCAAACAGCTCTGCATCATCTAATGAAATTCCTATCTGAGGCCCCGCTAAAATAGAAACATTTTTTTGGTGTCCACTTTTCAGTTGAATCCATCGAGAGAAGGATGGAATAAGAAAATGGCAGACTTTATTTTCTATTAAATTGTGTGTATGTACATTTCACATTTAAGCAAAAAGTGATGAATAACTCTTTTTAAAATAAAAGAAAAAGAAAGTTTGAATATCAGTATGTTGCATAAAGGAATCATCGTAGTTTGCACATCTACCAGAACTGATTATCTAAAAATTTATCTTTTATCTAAAATTATATAAAAACTACCGGCACAAGATTTTGGCATTGTTGGTCCAAAATGTTAATAGAGACCCAAAAAAGCACTTTTTTTAAAAACCAATAAAATGTTTTTAGAGGTTATTTAGTTATGTACTTGTGCCAATTTTCAAGGTGGTAGCCACAAAAATGCACCCAGAGACACGCATATGGATGAGCAAAGAGAGGAGGATCTGTAGTCCACTTGACTGGTTGGTTGGGTGGGCCATTTTGTTGTGCAACCATGATTTGATTAAATACTATCTAATTTCCTTCTATCTATCTATCAATTTTACCAATCATTCTTTTTTTTTTTTTTTTTTTTTTAGCACTATTAATCCTGCCTGTTAGGGCAGAGTGGTCAGTCTAGTAACTAAATTCTCTGCATTTTCTTCCCCTTTGTATTATATTTCAATTCTACATATTTTTTTTCCAGGTCTTGTGATCTATCTGATATACAGATTATAAGGAAGCTTCCAAATCTAGAAGTATGCAGTGTCAGGTAAGTGTCAGTAATAATAGTTATTTTAATGCACTGAAGGAGGGGGTAATATTCAGGTGTTACTATGATGTAAAAAGACTTTTATCTCTGCCAATGAAGTTAGAAGAGGTACAGGTATACACCCATCTGTTCACTCAAAATTTCTGAAAGTTCTCAATGGATTCTAATGAAATTTTGTGAATGGAAGAGCCATGAAGGAAGTGATCAAATTCTTGGGTGGATCCATGTTAAGTTACTTCCCCTACATCAAGGGGGCATATCCATACCACACGATACCTCCAGAAAAGCTCTATGAATTCCAATGAAATTTTATGGTAGATGGGCCAAGGAAGAATTGATTGAATTTTGGGGCAGATCCAGGAAATTTCTACTGTTAGCTCCCTTGCATCTTTACTGTATATGAACTGATTTATATTCCATTTATAATGGCAATGGCAGTGGTATGAGTTCTCTGAGTGCTTTCTTTAGCTTCTTTGACAGTTATATTTTAAGAAATGGATGTATGTGATCGAATAGACCGAGAATGAATGAGATGCGAATTCGGGTTGAAACCAATTATTTGGGCCTTTGCATTACAGGTGACTATTTAGCTCAAGGGTTAGAGCATCACTATGCTGGAATGGCTACCCTATTGGTAACAGATTCCTGCAGCAGTCCCATTTTCTTTGAGTGTTTCTTCTATTTACATTGTCTAGGATGACACACTTCATGTCCATTTCTTATAAATATATATATATAATTATCATCCACTGAACAGCAAAGGCCTTTCCCAGTTCCTCCCATGGGAAAATCAATGGTCATGTCAGATTTGGGGAAGGTAGAGCTCACCTGTCACTACTTTTTTCTAGTGAGATGGTTTGGAATTCAGAGTTGTCTTTCTCCTAGATTAGTTACTTTCCAAGGCTAAAGAGCCCAGTCTGCCCCTATCCTATAGCTGGTGGGTGAAGAGATGGATTTATGCCTTTTGCAAAGGCATTAGTGTGAAGTGATCACAAACAGTGGGTCTGATTCATAGTCCTGAATTTCACAGTCTTTGTGAACATTGATGCTGCCCTCCTTTTCATTTGGTCAACTTCTCATACTCCTTACTGTTCATTTGCTTGAAAAACAAAGGAAAATAAATCAAGTAACTGAATGGGCCTTTCTTTCATATTTTATTATTTAAAAAAACATCAGTCCACTTTTTTCGGGGATTAGTTTATAAATTACAAAAAAAAAAAAAGCATGTAATATAAATGTAGTATTTATTTATGATTAGATTTAGTATTTATAGTATGTCTTGTTTCAGAAAGAATTACGAACAAAATAGATTTCAAAAGGCCAAGGAAGAATTGATTAAATTTTGGTATGGTTCCATGTATCCTGTATCCACACCATACAATATATCCAAAAGTTCCCAATGAATTCCAATCAAATTTTGTGAAAGGTGTAGCAATGGGCTATGGAAGTGAATAGATTTCATATGGATCCATTGATATTCATACAGATACCCCCCCCCTTGCATCGTAGCCATATTTGAATTGATTTTCATTCCATTTTCAGTGGCAATGGTGTTGGTTGACGTATGCATTCCCCAATTACTTTCTAGTTTCTTTGTTATGAGCTTGTCATTAGATCATGGTCCTAGTGCTGCTCTGGAACCCCGAAGAAAATTCTGAAATTAAACCCTCTAGAAGGACTTTCAGTGCATAAGAATAGGCTTTCCAGATCAGTTGTAAAATGATTTAATGCCATTTTACACAATGGTTGATTTTTGCTTTGGTGCTCTCTAGTGAGAATAATTGTTTCATCAAAAATGGGCATATTCTAAAATGAAACTTCTCTAGCCTATTGCTCACCTTTCAAGAAAATTTAATTGAATTTTGGAGATACCATGTGGACAGACAGAACTTTTAGAGATATTTTGTGTTTGTGGACCATTAACGAAGACGGGAGATTATTGTGCATAGATCCACTCCAATATTTGCTGACTCACCCTTCAACAAAATTTCCTCGCAGAGGATCCATCAACTGTTACCTTCCCTATCTTATAATTATCATCACATTGGTGTTACATTTTAAGACATGGGTTGATGGCATTTAATTGAAAATAGCTCAAAATGACTTGCTCTAAGGCAGATGCGTCTTTTGTAAACTTTACTCAACATGGAATTTCCTTTTCATGTACAATATGCCTATATTGAAGAGAGAATTTTTTTTTTTAATGACTAGGGTACCTCAGCAAAAATCTGCTATTATGAAAAATAGCATTATAAAATGCTTTCTGGAATATCTACCCAGGATATTTTTTACTCGCTGAAGGTCCTAACGTGTTCAATAGGTTTTATTATTCAACTCAAATTCTTATGGGGTTCTATTACAACAGCAGGTTTATTAAGTTGTTTAATGAGAAGTGTTCCCCCTCCCCCAATGTGCTCTCAACTGTGAAATGAATTATCATGATGGCATTGAAATTCATTATTTCCCAGGGATGTTTATTCTGGCAATCTTTTCAAGCAAAACTCTTATCTCCCAAATTCCTGAACCTTTCTGCTAATTAAAACTATTATAACAGAATTAATTAGATCAAATTTGCTTAATTGAGATTTCTTGGTTTGGTTTGTAATTGGTGACCGTTTATCAGTAATTGCATAATTATTTCTTTTCATCGTTAGCCATTTCCGGTGTATGCTAGACCAAGGCCTTACCTTCCATGCCAACCATGACTGTGCTAACCTTTGCCATGCCATTTCATCTCTTCTTCTTCTGTCTGGTCTTCTCGTACTGCAATCGCTGTCCCTAGGGCACCATTCAACCAATTTTTTTGTAACATTGGTTATCCTTCTTTCTTGCTATGTGACCTGTCCACATCTATTTTTGTTACTTAACCACTGGTGTGATAATCTCTACCTTGGTCAGCTCTCAGATCTATGTTGATCTCTTTCTATCTCTTAAAGTTATTCCTAGCCATTCACTTTCTATTGATCTCAAAGATCAATTATCTCTATTAGTTGATCCTAAGTTCACACTGGTTACTCAAAACCATATCCTAAGGAGGAAAATATTTTATTAGCAATTTTAGGATTTTATAGAAATTGAGCTTTGGTTTATCCAGTGTTGGGTTAGTAGTTCCTTATTCCCCTATCCTACTGTCTACATGAAACTTTTCAATAATTACCTGCTTTATTTTTTTTCTTTTAAATACTTATTAGTCTTATTAATATACCTGTATTAAATGATAGTTGAGTGGAAAAATCATTGATTCAAGCCTGAAAATTGGTGTTTGTTCTAATCAGATCCGATCTGCCCGATTGGCCACTTGAAAATCTAAGATGGCAGCTGTTTTTTAAGATGGCTGCCAAATTGGTGTCCCAAAATATCAAAAGATATTGCCAATATAACTTTATCATAAAAGTAACAAACAAAACCTCAATCTAACTGTATTGTTCATACATGAATGTTCCTCTAGCAGCTACTGTATATGCAGAGTGGTGTGCATGAGAGCCCCAAGTTTAAGCACTTGATCGTATCTCTTGTTGCGACTTTTCAACAGGATCACTTTATCAGTTTCTGACAGCTGGTTTATTATTATCCCTTTCCACACCCCCACCCAACCCCCAATCAGCAGGACTGCTGGTGTCTGGCCTCCAAGGCTAAATAGCCCACAGTGGCCAATTGGGCAGATCTGATCAGAAACTTTAGAACAAAAATACCAGATTTCATGCTATCATAATGTGCACAATTTATCTCAAATATTGATTTCTTCTACTCTTCTATGAGTGATGTGAAACTCAGATTTGTTTATATTATAGATGATTTGTTATTGAGAAAAAAAAATGTTATTTATGACCACAGCTGGCCCTAGAGTTCCTGGTGCCTTGGACAAGCTAAATTTCAGCACCTCGCCCTACTTATCTTCCCTCCTAAGCCCAAGCTATGGTGAGCACTCTTGCCAAATTAGCTAAGCCGGTCATTAGTTATTTCTTCAGCCAATTTTTTTCCTTAGTTTTACCACAATGAAAAGTATTCAACTATGAGATATTCCTAAAGAACCTGACTTTACATCAGGGAATTTTCTTATTATAAATCAAACCAACCAAAACTGTCAACATTGTTTTCTTCAGTTTTTAAATTGGTCTAGCTGGTTATATATCATGCGTACAGGCTGCTCCTATAGAGCTAGAGCTGAAGATTTGAACATTTACTTACGTGAAAAAAAAAATTTCTTCTTTTTCTTTTCTTTTTTTCTTTTTAATTGAGTGGGGGGTTCAGTTTGCAATCTAAGTTTATCTTATATTGGTCCTGACAGTCTTTTCGTTTGCTTTTTGAAAATTCAGACTTTTTCTAATGATCACTACCAAACAAAAGATGAGAGGTGTAACTTATCCATTGATCACCCCCTTTTTACAATTTTTTTAATTGATCTCCCCCAACACAGCATGTTGCCAAAAAACATTGGTCACATAACGGTTTCTATTGAGTGACTTAATTTTGTTTATTCATTTTTCCATTTGTATTTGAAAAGACCAACTGTCTAAGACACCTGATTGGCACCCCAGATAACTTGGTGCCCTAGGCGACTGCCAGTAACTCGAGCCGGCCTGTTTATGACAATACAAAATGCTGTTAAGAAGACATATCTCTGTCATGTCTATTTGTTCATCTGAAGCAACAAGAGGTTTTATCTATAGTTTTCAAAAGGGTCTTTAACATTCAAAGAATTTTTGAATGATTGAACTCCTAGAAAATGGCTGAGAAAATCTGGGTTACTTAATTATTTGGCTGAAAATGGTGATTATTAGTTTATATTTGTAGAATTCCCAGTATTACTCAGACTGTAAAGTAGCTATAAATGGCCCAGAATTGTCGTTGGTGAAGGCATATTCAGTATAATGAAACACTATTTGATTCCATGTGAAAAGTTATTTTTCATGTCAGAAATGTAATTCTTTCCTACTACATTAATAGCAGCCTGGTATCTGATTGTGCATTTTAGGGGTACTTTGATCCAATACCTCTAGCTACAATGCATCAATTAGGAGGTAAAGATTGGCATTGCAATAAAAAAAATGTCATATAACCAATGTCTTTTGATAGCATGCTGTATTGGGGATGATCAGTTGGAAAAAGAGTTGGGCAAAATGTTGAAATAAAGAATCATTTGTACAGCAAGCCTTCTGATATTATCATTTCACTTTCATATTGTTAGATTAACCCTTATTCATATCAATACACTTATAACATTATATAGATGGATACACATATGTTGGTTTCTCACGTACAAAATATTTTGCCCCTGAAATTTACAAATAACATTCTTTTCACTAATTAATGAATATGGAAATTTATTTATCAAGTTCAACATAACATAAAATTCTATTTCTTCTACGTCATCACAAGAGTCCACTACATAGATATGGGCAATTCACACATATCCTTGTAGTGGACTCTTCTGGTGATGTACAAAAGAGTTACATATGCAAAAATAGATGCTGTAGACTCTTATTATTGTGGCACCCTCAGCTAGTGCCATTATAAGGAATTCGCTGTTATAATGATTGGATAATAAATATGACGTACAAATTGAAAAACTTGTCAATCAAATTATTTACTTTCGATTTGCTTGAGAAAAAGTATGATTACCAACAATCGTCTTGCAAGTTTATTACAAACATTTCATTAAAACTGGTGTATCAATAAATAATGCTGTGAGAATGCTGTTTCAAGAGTTTACTGTATATGGAAATCCATTGCATTTGAATATTTTCGACGTTGAGTATAAATGATATGAAATAGTGGAAGAGTTCAAAGGTAGCTCTAAATACCTGGAAGTCAAAGAATATATTAAAAAAAAATACCTTTAAACTCCTTCATCACTCCATATCATTCATTTTGGGTTAATGATTTTGAAGAATTACCAGCCTTGTATTGAAATGTTTCTGTTGTTTGATTTCAGTTCCAACTTCATAGATTCTCTGGAAGATTTCAAAGACTGTGTCAATCTGAGAGAACTTTTTGCCAGGAACAACAACATTGCAGAGCTACACGAAATCTGCTATTTGAAAAACATGAGCAACTTGCGTGTTTTATGGATTGACAAGAACCCGATCAGTTTACTTGATGGCTACAGAGAAACTATTCTACGTGCACTTCCTCATTTAGAAAAACTTGATAACATTGGTGAGTGATTTCTGTTGACAAGCTGAACTGTATTGTAGGCTTTCTTATTTTACCACTGCCAACAAAGTTCATGGAGACCTTTTGAAGATATTGTGTGGATATATAGGTTGAGTAAAGGGGAGGTAACTGTGAATTCTAGTGGTTCGCACCCCTTCAAAATTTCAAAATCTTTCTTGCTCTGCATTATCTGGAGTTCAATGAATTGAATTTAAAAATGTTAAAATTTGCAAAGGTAATATTAAAAAGTGTAAGTAACAATGTTAAAATTTATCAGGCATCAAAATTAAGTCTATATCAAGATATAATCGGGGGAAAAAAAACATTTAATGCACTGCCGGCTGTTGCTTTTTTCTCCATCAAAACAAAAAAAAAGTTTGTTCGCCAACCTCTTCTCACACCAACCAAAATTGCCTCACGTAGCCTTGTGGGTGCTAGCCCCCCAGTGTGAGAACCACTGATATATTCACTTGTATCTCTCTCTCTCCATTCTCACCGTCGTCCAAAAGTTTTCAATGGATTTCAATGACATTTTGTTGAAGGATGGGCTGAGAAATAACTGTTCTAATTTTGAGCAAAATTCATGAATCTTCCTGTTACCTCACACAATATCTCCAAAAGGTCTTAATGAATCTCAATGAAATTCTCTTTGGAGGCAGGCCATGTGATAACGAAGAATTGGTTAAATTTTTGGATTGATCTTAGGTGGCATCAAAACACATAATTATCAATGTATCTTTATTTATCTGTTTTCTTTCATGCTGAAGGAAACCAGTGCATAAAATTAGGTGAGAGGGAATGCAGTGATCTGAACTCTAATTGCACACCTTAGCAGCCTGATGATTTACAAATAGGTGAGATGTATACAGATAACAGTGTTGAAATTTCAAGCATTAAGTATATCAGTCAGATTGTGTACAGTAGTGGGAAAGAGACGATACATCAAAGTAGCTAATAACCTTGACAGACAGAATTTAAGAAACAAAAAAAAAAAGAAGTAAATGAAACTGTTGTCAATGTGATGACATGTGTACGACTAGAAAATTCAATACAATGTCATCAATCTACCTAGGAGCTTTAATTAAAACTTCGACTAAGTGCTATATTTCTTTTTTCCTTATTTTTTATTTTCATCTTTTTTTTTTTTTTTTTTTTTTTCAAATCATATATATATTTTCTCCTGTTTGTTCACACAGTATCTAAAGAATATCTCTATAAATTTCAATAACATTTTGTTAGGGGGTTGGCCATAGACTGAGGAAGAATTGATTGAATTTGGGGGTAAATCTGGGGATTTTTCCTTTTTTTTTTTTTTCTTTTTCTTTCTCTCTTTTCTTTTCTTACAGTAACCCCCCTAACATTGCAGCTTTATATGAACTGATTTTCATCCAGTTTTTAATAACAATGGTGTTGGTAGTGGTATGTGCTTGTTTAGTGCCTTTTAGTTAACAGCTGTTAAGCTATTGAAATACTTATAAATCTAATCTAGTGATTTGTAAAATCTTTCTAATCAGCATTACTAGGAATTGGGCTAAAAGGTGAAACACAAGCAATGCTCATTGAAAACAAATGTGATTACCATGAGGAAGGCCACTATATATATATATATATATATATATATATATATATATATATATATATAAACCTGACTGGCTCTAATCTGCCCATCTCATTGAGTATGTACTTTGAAAAAAAAAAGGTCATTGATGGTAGAGGGAGGAGGGGACACTAATCGGAAAAATTTATTACGTGCTTTGTTGGTTTTTTTTTTTAGTTTTTTCTATTCAATAACACTTACTCAAAGTTGTAATTAAAGCTCCTAGGTAGATTGATGACATTGCATTGAATTTTCTAGTCGTACACATGTCATCACATTGACAACAGTTTCATTTACTTCTTTTTTTTTTTGTTTCTTAAATTCTGTCTGTCAAGGTTATTAGCTACTTTGATGTTTTGTCCCTTTCCCACTACTGTACACAATCTGACTGATATACTTAATGCTTGAAATTTCAACACTGTTATCTGTATATATCTCACCTATTTGTAAGTCATTAGGCTGCTAAGGTGTGCAATTAGAGTTCAGATCACTGCATTCCTTCTCACTTGATTTTATACACTGGTTTCCTCCAGCATGAAAGAGAACAGATAAATAAAGACACATTGATAATTACGTGTTTTGATGGCCCCAATAATAAAAAGTGAAATTTGATCATAATATCAGTTTTTTTTAGATTATTACTGTTTTAGCTTGCACTTGAATTTTTCTTTTTCCATATACTATTTAATCTCTGTGGAAAAATTCATGGCTACATTTGAATTTTTATAAGATGATTCTCTTAGATGAGAAACTACTGAACTCATTCAAGTAAAAAAAAAATCCTTTATTTCAAACGGTGGGTAAGAGGTGCTTTTATCAACAAAATGTTCACCTTATGGAAGAGTCCATTGTAACACAGAAACAAACGTAAAGTCATACTGTTCATAATATAGATAGATTTTATCTTTTATACTTGAGTTCTATCCTTATAATTGAAGCTTTTTAAATTGTATCTTGTATTTTTCCAAATAATTTCTTGTGTGTATTGAAAACAATTAATTGCAACATTTTGGCTGCTATACTCTCTGAGCTTTCTTATTTGTCTTGCGCTTCCCCTCTCATCTGCTTGTGAGCACTTGATGGTGTCTTCCCTTGACTTGTTCATCGAACCCTTGACCTTCCAGTGAACTAGGTGAATTTTACCAGCTCGCAGAAAGTCAGAGGATGTGACTTATTTGGAAAGGGGAGCACATGCCCCCTCAGCACAAGGTTTTATATTCTAAGATATACAAGGAATTATCATATATGGATTTATCCAGACTGTTACCCAGTGCTGCCAATTGAGTGCTTTTATTGTTGTAGCAAAACATAACTTTAACAACCAATTTGAGTTTGAATAAGGCAGTGTATAAAAGACACTTGAAAAAGGTTTGATTATTTTGTGGCCAAAACACTGCAATAAAAGAATGAAATTGAGGAAATTATTCTGCGTGAACTCCAATGCAATGATCAAAACATCTTATCTGGGGGGGGTCAGATTGTCAAACAGTAAAGGCGATCACCGCTATAGATGCTCGAGCATCTCAAAATAAGACCATGCCTTTGTTTCTCAAATGAGACAGTTTATTATAGTTTAGATGAGAAATTCCACATACATTGATTTTTTTTTTTTTTTAATTGTATTCTCATCTTGGTCGTTATAGTCATGTTTCTGTTGTTATAAACCACTGACCTTCTTCAGCTGTCTGTCATAGCTGGTAACCTTCCGGAAATACTGAGTCAAACCCTCCATACAATTCATAGAGGTAGATTATTGTCTAGGCCAGAGGATATTTCTTGTCAGTTAATTGTTCCTCGTTAATTCGTCCTTGTTTTATCACATGTCTGCTTCTTCCATTGAACAAGACGATACATCTTATTGCCCTTCTTGACCAAGGAATTGAACTTACAACCTCCAGTGTAAAATAGTTATCTATAATCCTTAATAAAGATCCTGTGGCAGTTTGTTTGAGTTTCTCACCTGAATTTATCTGAACCTAAAATTCTTTTGCTTTGCAGTTGTGACTCCAGAAGAAGTGAAACTTGCGCAGACATTAGGTCATGAGATCTGTTTACCTGATCAGAAAGATCCAGATCCATCTCCTCACATACAGAAAGAGGTGCCCATATTTGCAAATTGGAAAGAAGCCATCACACATTCTATTGAAGAAATAAAGTAAGTCTTTGTTGTCTGAATATATAAATGAGAGTGAAATGACAGTAGTGGAAGGCGTTTCAAGACAAATGATTCTTTATTTGGACATTACACTCATTGAGTTTTACGAAGAAAATAAGGAGTATAAAGAAGATGGGTGTTTTATATAGTTGGCCTATGAGTTGTAGTAGGTAGGGGTGATAGTGAGGTTTGAGGGGGGAATATATGTCATGACCCTAGGGAGAACACACACATATATATATATATATATATATATATATATATATATATATATATAGTAGAATGTGGATTTGCTACACAAACTAGCTCATGTTTCTGCCCTCTTCGGGCTCATCAGGCGAATTGTACCATATATAATATAATATATATATATATATATATATATATATATATATATATATATATATATATAAGTTCTTATTTCATGACTAGTTTACTCATGCCATCAAAAAGTGACTGCAGTATATAAATAATTGACATTGTATTGTACTTTAAAAAATTATCAAAGAACATTATGTTGCTCAACATTTTCTGGTTTCTATTCAACCAAAATAAATCTTAATTTTTTATGCATTTGCAAAAAAAATAAATACGTAAAGGTGGCTATGTGATGTATTATATAAGTAGATTATTTGTTCTAGTCTCATCTTCGTTTTTTAAGCTATTGTATTTTGGCTAGTATGCTCTCCAGCCTTCCTCAGGTGCATGTCATGTGAGACAATCTTGAAGGAGCCACTAACAGAACCATTCATCTTGTTTATGATAGAAACCATCAACCAAAACTGTCAACAAAGGTTTTTTTTTTTTTCAATTTTCAAGTTGGTCTGGCACACTGTGTGTCATGTGCACAGGCTACACCAATGGAGCTAAGGGGCTGAAAATTTAAACATTTACTCTATCATGTCTAGGAAAAATGTTTTCT
Organism: Thysanoteuthis rhombus; assembly: GCA_963457665.1. Classification (NCBI taxonomy): domain Eukaryota; kingdom Metazoa; phylum Mollusca; class Cephalopoda; order Oegopsida; family Thysanoteuthidae; genus Thysanoteuthis; species Thysanoteuthis major. Next base: position 9,433,525 of record OY735226.1, on the reverse strand, counting down.
TTTTCAAAATTCTTCCTCTAAATATTATTTTAGTAGGGGGGTTCACGGTGCCGACACATTCTGAACACGTCAGATCATCATGCCATCTCACTTTCTACCCATTACCATCCAAGTTTGTTCATCTCTTTTAGACCATCTTTAACCCCCAGTTTTTCTCTAATATATTGTGCCATTCTGTAATCTTTCCACATGATGTTAAACATAATTTTTTTTTTCTGTGCCCTTTGGATGGTTCTTAGTTTGAAAGCTAATTTCTTGGTCAAGTTTCATGATTGTTCCACAAGAGACAATTTGGGAGGATGCACTGTTTGTAGATGATTCTTTTCAAGACAAATGGAACCTTCTAGATGGAGTGGCCAAAGCTAACTAAAAATAACAAGATGACGTACTCTGTTTGAAACTTGATAGATGAGACTTACAGCTAAGGTAGGCTGGAGAATGTCAACATGATCAAAATGATAAAGATGAGGATATTAGTTTGAATATTTTACGAGGTAAAGTAAGCCTGATTTGGAAAAATATTGGCATTAAGAACAATGTTTTTCTTTTTCTTTTCTTTTTTTTCCTTAGAAATTAATTTTGATCTTAGACTATTTCTAATCACTGCTACCCCCAACAGACCAGTTTAATCACTGTTGCTAGGTTTATGTTATTCATGTGTTCAGACATTAATATCTATCTATCTATCCACACTTTGCCCATCCCTAACTGTTCCTAGGAAAAATCTGAAATTTTATACGCTCACTCATTTTATTTTTTTTTTACATCCCCTTTCAATAGGTTTTTATCAGGAGAGGGTCCAATTTGCAGTGAAAGTCTATGCAAAATTGGTCCCTTAGTTTGTATTCTATAACATTCACACGTTTTTTGAAAATTTTGTACTTATTAATGATCCCAGCCCCCAAAAGGCAAGATAAGTAACTTCATTGGTCACCTTTTTTTCCAATTTTTAAACTGATCACCGTATCAAGTGACTTATCAGTCCTGGATTTGTTTATTTGTTTTTTTTTCTCTTCTTTTCTTGTATTATAAGTAAATCAAAGTATACCCGTGACTTAATTTCACCACTACTGCTGCTTAATTTATGTAGTATAAAGCATTATGAGTGGTGGTAATTCGTGACTCCCCTTGGAATGCTAACTTCTAATGAGGTGCTAAAATGTTCGACAATCCTCGCCACTTGTCCAAAACTAATTTGGAAATTTGATTGATCGACCTTATCTTTTTCATTACTTGATCAATAAGAATGGTCCCTTATGGTTTTCAAACCGTATGAATTAAAATCCTCATTTTCCTCCTTTATATTCTATGAAGTGGACTTTGTTTTTTCTTTCAGTAAAGTACGCGCAGAACATGGCTTACCAACTCTGTCCCTAGAAAATCTGCTGCCCAACAAATACATGTCCACTCATAATACAGGAAGGGTTCGTATTTAAACTAAATTAAATTTCCAAATCATCATCTATAAACACATTTTTTTGGTCTTCAGAAAAATGCATTTTTCTATCTTCATGGTTATGTTGGACCGACAATACCCAATTTGTGTGCTGGTATTTTTGAAGATGAAAGATTTTATTTTTATTTTTATTTTTTTTTTTTCAAATTTTATTTTTTCATTATAATTTTTCAGATAATTAGATCTGGTACAATTGCATTCTGTGGTGATTCATTCATGTATCTGCTTTTTTTTTTTCCTTTCATTTGTTAATCTTATGAAATACTTTGTTTTTGTTGTTTTAAATATTAACGAATCTGTATTTATTATATTATTATCATATTATAAATATTTTTTGAGAAGTCAGTTTCTATCTTTTATACAGTTATACCTTGGTTAGCACTCTAGATTCTAAACAAAAAATACAAAAAAACCATAAATAGAGATACAAGCTTGATAGGCAAGAAAATGTTGTTCCAGTGATCATTTCTAGAATATATGATGTTCAGCCTTGATGAGATAGAATGGATTAGTACCGTGTATCTCATCTGGTAGTTACTTCCTGGAGCTGGTGAAATATCATACGATGTCATAGTATACGTGTTGATTCTCGTACATAAAGCACTTGAACCAAAGTATACAGTTACTTACAAATCTGTCTTTGATATCTTTTATCTTTTTTTATTGTGGAAGATTAATTAGAAATCATCAGCTGAAACTGTCACCAAAATAGGTTTCATCGGTTTTCAATTCAATCTGGCTGGCTGGCTATATACACATACAAGCCACACCAATTGTGCCAGATCACTGAACATTGAAACATTTACTCCTTATATCTACAAAAAACATTTTAAGTTCAATTCATCACTATTTTCTGCCTGCCTCTTTTTTGAAAATTCAGACTTTTTAGTGATCGTTGTCCAAAAAGGCGAAATAAGTATTTTATTAATTGATCACCCCTTTTTTCAAATTTAAAAAAAAAAATATCATCACATCCCAAACGTCATGCTTCTAAAAGATGTTGGTCACATGACGGTTTCTATTGAGTCACTAACCAATCCTGTATTACTGATATTTGTAAGAAAAATATTTGAAAGAGTGCTATGATTTGATGCTAAAAAAGTTGTGCTCAGCGGGATATACTGTACTAATGAAAAAAAAAAAAAACTAATTCATTCTGATTTGTTTTTCTTCGATTTTTATAAATCAGGAAGAAGATGATGAAAAGGTTAGTAATTGATTTTGATAAAGCCGACTCCTAGTTGCAATGCAGTTCCCAGGGGTGGATCCAGGACTTTAAGAAGGGGGAGTCTCAACTGTCTGGATCCGCACCTGCTTCCCTGAAAGAAATACAGGGTGGGCCATGTTACATAGGAGGTTTTTTTTTTTTTGCAATGCGGTAGGATGTCATTTGAAGACGATAAATTTTCTGTACTTTATTCAAAAAATGAATTGAAACCTCAAATTGTATGTTGTAATGAAAACTTTTGAGTAAACACAATTAGAAAAAGATTTATGAAATGTTATAACTCCTATAAAACTTATGGCCCACCCTGTATAAGGGAGCTTTTGTAAAATCCCCCGTGTTTTAGTAAGGCCCGTCGCCAATGGGGGGGTCCTGGCCCCTCCTGGAATTCACTCGGGCACTCCCTGCCAGTGAATGTAATGTGTAAATTTTTTCAACGGAAAAAAAAATATATATATATATCTTCTTGATAATCTTTTTTTCTTTTTTTTTTTTTTTTTTTTATTTAGCTAAATCCTGTGCAATTCTTGTTTAGGCAGTACAAAAGAGTGCTAAATTAGCACGGACATGCTTAAATATTTGGTCCCATTTTTTTTTTTTTTTTTTTTTTTTGTGGGTGTGTGTATTTTTGACCAATCTTTGGTGTGTTCTGGCCGTTTTTTGTGTTTTTTTTTTTTTTTTTTTTTTTTTTGGCTTAAAAAAATTAAAAAAATTTTTTTCAGAATTTGCCCCCCCTCCCTTTTAAGCAGCAACACTGAATACTTCTATCCCCCACCGATTTGATGTATGCACCACCCTCTTGCTGTGCCCTGGCGATGGGCCTATTTTCTGTCAAGTATTGTTCGATCATATAGTTTTGAAGCCAACCAAGCTCTCTAAAACAGGTCTCCCTTGCTATCCAGAAGTAGACGATTCTGTTGAAAAATCATGTAAGCCAAAATGGCGTAAAGCTTGTCAGAAATTAACATTTGATTTGAGAAACTTTTGAGCATTCCAAAAAAATAGCTTCCTTCTATGTCCACTAGTTTTATGGTGACTGTAACACCTTAACAAGCTCTCTTGGGCTGTTCTGTTACCATTAGACACATCTTGTTAATGGATGTACAAAATGAATCGAGATAAAAGACAGATGTTCACTGACTGAGTTCAAAGCTGTGCTCTTCCATAAAAGTGAAGTGGCTTAAAGCAAAATTCCATAAAGCAGGGAATACCTGTAACTTTCTCGTAGATTTTGCTACATAGAAATAATATTGCACGCCATATCATTGTTTCTTTGTGACACGCTTTTATGTGAAGCAAACTATCTGTAACATTAATGTCTCTAGATGTATCTTTATTGTTACGGATTCATAATTAGTTAATTTTTTTTTCTCTGCATTTTAAATGTTAGATTTGTGTTTATTTTAGACCTTGTTGGTAGTTTTTTTAATTTTTTTCAATTCTGTGATCCTTTGTTTATATTTATACAGATTCTTACCTGTTGAAATATATAAAAATTCTATGGTCATTCTTGCACTAACACATCAGGTACTGCCGTTTTAAATTTGGCTGTTTTGAATGACTGAAAGTGGCCAGATTTTCTACTGTTGTTCAAATAACATCATTCTTGATCTAAAGATACTGTTTACTTTAGAGGTAATACGGCATATGGGTAGGGTTAATAGCTAGGATTTCTGTGCGGGTTGGTAGGTAGGGTTACTGTGAGGGTTGGTTGGTAGGGTTAGTTGTTAAGGTCAGTGTTTCTCATAAAACCGAAAAAACTGCAATAAGCTATTTGAAAATGGAAAAATTCAAAATGATGCATTATTATAAGGTAGGCCCATTTTACATATTTGTGTGGGGTAAAGATGTAGAAGGTCTCCTTCAATCTCAATAGATAATGGAATGACACTGGAGTGACTTCTCCAGGCTGTAAGAGTAGGTAATGTATTTGGAGATTCTTGGATGCCCAATCAATAGAATACCCCTTTTAGCCACATTGATGTAGGCTAAGGAAAGCAAAGTTTAATACATTTTACATCTGAAGCTGCCAGAAGAAGATCAAAGATGGCATCCAATTACCATCAAGAAGGCTTCACTCCCTGATGCTCAACAAAATTTTCTCTCATTTACCGACACTCGGGAATGTGTTCAAGTCCACCTTGTTATCTTTCCTCACCTTCATATTTCAGTTGTCCTCCTTTAGCAAATTTTGTTGTTTCATTCCCTGCGTACCCTCACCCTGCTTTTCTCTTCCTTTCACTGCCCTCTTTGTGGTCTTTGTGTTGTGATGCCATTTTCAGAACCTCTCCTCTACCCACACAACTTTCGATGTAAATTTTTTTTTTTCTTCCTAGTGTGACAGATGGACAGACAGAAAAGTGTGACACATTAACAGAAACGTTGCTTATCATAATGGAGATTAGCCTTGATGATATAATTGTAAAGTTCAGTGTTTGTTATCAAAGCTTTTATCAATGGTGCATAAGCTGCATGTGCGACCCGCAGACCTCACAACTTCAAGGGGCACAGTGGCCCTTGGGGTACCATATATCTGAGGAACCTTGAAAAATCTAAAAAATTTCCAGGGGGGGGGGGTACAGTTGGACCTAGCGCTGCTGCTGCAACTATACATCCTCATTCCCCATCATAAACTTTCCGTTCCTCTATATTCAGTATATATCCATAAAACAGCCATGCATACAAATTAGTATGTTCAAGTATATGATTGGTTGGTTTTATGCTTTGCCCAATTCCTGTTACAACCTAAAAGTTATAATGGATTGGTCTATATGGAATAGATTAACATAACTAAAAAAAAAAAAACGGAGGGTTGTTATAAAATGAGATTTTGTTGTGACTTAACAATGAAGAATTATGTCACAGAAACGCTGAACATTTGAAACTAAAATAAATGCATTAGACATCAGAAGGGTAATAAAAAATATCCTTCTGACAAGATTTTTTTTTGCAAAACACCAGTAGACAAAATGCTCAGTCAGCAAAACACCAATTCAGCTAAAAGGTCTTCGTCGAAGCGCCTGCATGATGAAATGGTTGTTGGCTGGCTGCGTCTACAAAACATTATTCGGCAAAAAATCTGAGAATCATAGAGGTTGCATGCTAAAAAAACAGTTTTTCTCTCATCATGAAAACTAGACATGACACAAGCAAATGGATTACTTTTTCAGAATCAGCATCCCAAACTATATAAAGTACACATGCCTGATGAAAATTTGTTGTTGACCTGTGTAATCAGTTCTTTATATTATTTCATTTGCCATGGAATCTTACTTGAATCTTAGGTATTACTGTTTTTGAAGCTATGTAAATTTAGAATGTAATAATTTCTAGACTGGGGTGTCTCAAGTTTTTTCAATGTACCTCTTGTAAAGAACATAGTGTAAAATGTATACGGACCATTGAACACACAATAGATATATAGTATTTATTTGTAATTCCATTTAATTTTATGTTATATTTTAATGAAATTGATGAGCTTTGCTCTTTTCAATGAGTAACATTTCTACAATTCATGTTCAATTGCACAAAATTCGGTATATACCAAAAAAAAGCATAAAAAGAGCAAGGCTGGAAATCAAAAGAACATGGATATTTGTGCAAATCAGTACTGGGGCATTTGCGTACCAAGCATAAAGTTAATAACTCAGTAGATAATGAAATAACCTTTTTATTTTTATGGTTTTTGTTACAAAAAGTAGTTAATCAAAAGTTTATTTATTCCAAACTTTTTTTTTTACAAAAATAAATAACTTTGTAAATGACTTTTCATTTCTTTTTTTCTTTGTTACAAAAATAAATGAAAAGGTAGTTATAATTTAATCAAGAAGTGTAAAAAAAAAATGTTAAAAGAAAGTTCTGGTGCAGTTTTCTTTGTTTTGATTGAATTAAATAAACCTTTGATTAAATCATTACTACTTTTTTCATTCATTTATCTCTATAACAAAGCAACAAAAATGAAAAGTTTCTATTTTGTGATCTACAAAGTTGTTTTTTAAAAGTTTGATTCAGTTTATCTTGTGTTGTAGAATGGCATGCATTTTATTGATTAAAAAAATCAATTTGTAAGTCCAAACTTGAGAGATATGCCTGTTGTAGGCAACCCAATGTAAGAAAAGTGGGACACAAAAAATACCAGGCATAAATGTCCAGGGTCGCTATTGACCAGGACACAATTGACCTATCACTGTGCAAATCAGATGTTTGATTCTACGGAATGATTCTTTTGATTCATGCTGTGTTGCCACTGTATATCAGGTTTACAAGATACAGGTTGCATTTAGTTGTTTGATCACTTCAAAATTCCAGTGTTTTTACATACATTGTGTACCCTCTATGATTAAAATTCTTGGATCAGTAATACATGTAGAATGCATTGTTAACATTCAAAATACTATTGAAGTCGATTGATGCCAAAAAACTAGTTAGAAATAGCAAATGTTTTCATAAACACATCCATGAACAATTGCAGAGATGATTGAGGAACTAATGAGAAACACTCTGGAATGAGTGAATTTTCAGAGAAAAGAATTCTTTTTTAATATTAGAATGTTATCTCGAGCTGTAGAAATTCATTGCATAAAACATTCGCTTCCAAATAATCTTTACACAACCCTTAGTTTGAGGAGCCCTGATATAAACCATCTCTCTCTCTTTCTCTCTCTCTCTGAAAAACAAATGAAATTTATTTCAGAAAATATTTTGCGACCCTATAATTTTCACATGACCCCTAGTTTGAGAAGTCCAGATATAAACCATCTCTCTCTCTCTCTCCCTAAAGAACAAATATAATTCATTTCAGAAAATATTTGCTCCTAAATGTAAAATATTTATTTTTCTATTTACATTTTCTTTCTTTTTTTTTTTTCTTTTTTTTTTTTCTTACATCATTCAGGTAGATGAAAATGAAAAGGTTAGTAATGTATTTGTTGATAGAATTAGCACTTGTATTAGTGATTATAAATTTCACCCTTGCCTACAACTATAGGTAGCAGGAAATTAACTACTTCTGATTGAAGTAATTGCACCTACAAGTTTGAATTCTGATGCAAGATGAAATTTATTTTCACAGATCTCTCTTTGCTGTAACAAATGTCCTTTTATAAATACATCGATCAATAAATGCAGAGATAAATAAGAAGCTTATGCAACACTACACAGTGGCCCAAAAATAGGTATACAGTAGTGATCGGGTCTTATTTAGTCTCTTAGATGCTCGAAATGTCCTCCATTGATGATGTAACATTCAGGAATCTTTCCTCAACCGTGTGAAACAAAATAACGCACAAATTCTCGTTAGCATCAAGATAAATGCTTGCGAGGTGAACTCCTTCAATTTGTTCACGATGTGTGTGGAGCCTACTCTAAAAAACCTTTCTCTTTTACTACCACAAGTCAATTTTGTTCTTCACTCGGATTCACTGTCATCATTTTCAATACCTTGAAAAATAAAAACAAAAATGAAAATAATGAGTAAATCAGGTTTGCATACCTACTTTTGACTCACCCTGTAAAGACAAGAAACATTGACTGAAATATCAATTTTTTTTAGTATCAGAATGATATCTAACATAATATAAACTATTACACTTTCTTGAGGAGAACTAATGAAATTTCTTTAATAAAATTATTGTTTCCATAAATAAGATGTTTATTCATTTTTCTATTTACTTTATTTTCCATAACCCAGGATGAAGATGAGGCAGAGGTTAGTAAAATCCGCACTTGTATTAGTCACCCTTTCCTAGAACTGTGGATACCAAGGAGAATTTTCACTTGTAACTAGAGCAATTGTACTTGAAAGTTTAGATTTTGTTGGGGAATAAAACTTATCTTGTTGGAACGAAATAAATGGCCCTTTTGAGCCACAATCTTCAAAATTTCCCTAACTTAGCTCAAATATAACTTCATTAGTCAAAGTAAGCACTATCAGAATCAATACAATGTTGCCAATGATCCAGCTGTGAATTTATTTCATTATGATAAAAACTGGCATCATGTGCATGGGCAAACTGCCAGAAAGCATTTTCCACCTGGCCTGCAATGGTGTACACCTGCTGGTATGTTTTTGTGTCTAATGCCTAGATAAAGTGGTATTTGGTTGGAGGTCGATAGATTTTGAAGTTTGGCAGGACCTCAATGCCTAACTGCATCTTTTCAGGTCAAGTGTTCTTTTGAAACATGAGATCTTGCATTATCCTGCAGCGGGATAGGCCTCTTTCTGTTCAACACTGCTGGCCAAAATGTTTGCAACTTTTGATCATCTTCAAACCAAGACAATAGGATTCTGCCGTGATAGTTTGACCATCAAATGACCTGGAAGATCCTTTTGGTGTGAAGATACAGTTTTGGGAAGTTTATCGACCAAAGAAAGCCATATTTCTGATTATCACGGAAAAACTATTTTTCAGTCCGCAGTAAGCACCCGATCAAGAAAAGGTTTTTTTTTTTTTTTTAAATGAAAATGCAAATAATGGCAGCAAGTGTCAAAATGTGCAAGCTGCTGAACATCAGCTAAATCATAGGGTACCCACTTCTACATTTTCTTCACTTCATTGATCTTTGCCAGATATCTTCTGACTGTTGTATGGATTAACCCCTGCTTTAATCCCAAGACACAAGTTACTGTATCTGGATGAGCCTCTATGGCTGCCTTCAATTCTTCAATGTTGTAATGACTTGGGACCACAACCAGGCATATTTTGGATGAAATATTTGAAGAAAAGAAGTTATTTTGAAAAATATCTGTCTGCTAAGATGATATAAATGATGATGTCAAAAGAGCTAAGGAAATTGATTTCATAAAATACTTGCTTTTCAATAATCTTTACATGACCCTTAGTTTGAGAAACCCTGATATAAACCATCTCTCTCTCTCTAGAGAACTAATGAAATTCCTTTTATAAAATATTCCTTTTCATTTATTAAATGTTTGTTCATTTTTCTATTTACTTCATTTTCCATAACCCAGGAAGAAGAAAAGGAAGAGGTTTGTAATCAGCACTCTTGTTAGTCACGGCACATTCACCCTTCCCTTAAACTAGTTGTCAGGATTTTTTTTCTTGTTTATAAAACAATTATATCTATAAAGTTTCAATTTTGATGTGAAAAATCCGAGATTCAAATGATTTAACTTTGGAACTTTTATTTATGAACACTCTTGATGGATGCATGATTTTAGCCATATAGCACTCAAACTTTCAAATCAATTACCCTATGATATCCAGAATATACAAACATTAGCAAGTTTTAAATCAAAAATAAAAACTTTTTTGTTTGAAGACTTTCATAATCATATGAACCTAATAATAAAAAACACTTTGTAGCTGTAGCTCCTGCCCCCATGTTATATGAATAATTTTATTGACAAGTTGCACTTTCTTCTTAATCTTCTTTAACAGGCCTCACATTTTTACTGCAATGATTACATAGGTTTTCAAGCACTTTTGTCCAGTGGAGACTTGAGTCAATTGAGGTTCCTATAAATACATAAATCATTTATTTCAAATAAAAATGTTTACTACAGATTTTTTTGTTACAACAAAAGTGCTTCTGAATACATCAATCAGCAATTGCATAGAAGCTGCTGAAATACCATTGATGCAGTAAATTTCAATAGAAAAGAAATTCTGCTTGGGTATTTATGATTATTGTGTAGTTGTACCTTCTAGGGGATTTTTATGATTTTTATTTTTTACCAAATTTTAGTGCATACAAATTATTCCTAGTGTGAGAAAAGATAATTTAACTCTTACTGACCAATATCCCTCTTGAGGCCACTCTTGTAGGAATTTATACTCTGCGATCTGATGGTGATGGGCCTGTTCAGAAGAATGGTCACCCTATATAGCATATATTACCTCGTTGGCCCTTCCTGCACTTGAAGTTTGCAGGTATGTCCTTGGGTACAATTGCAAAGTGCTGGTTGTAGCATAATCTTATTTCAGCATAACTTTCAATGTGTGGATTTGTCCAGTTTGTGTTCTAGGATGATACTGAATATCTTGATCAGCACAGATATATCTGTATTTCAGTTTCCGGGTTCAGTTTGTGGAGTCTATCAGTGTAACTTGAATGCTGGATTTGGGGGATAAATTTTGTTGCTCGGCATTTCACACGTAAGCCCCTCTTGATTCAGTTGCAAAATATTAAGAATTAATATTTTTTTCTGGAATTCTTTACACTTATCACCAAGGTTCTTTGATTCTTAAAAAGAAAAAATAAGTTCGAGCTAATGTGGACAATGGAGGTTATGTTTACATTTTAAGTTATTTTATTTTTGAAGAGAAAAAGGTGAAATTTGATATGCCGTCAAATATGGTATTTTAAAAATCTCTGAATAGTATCTGACATTATGTAAACCATCTCTCTCTCTTTCTCTCTCAAGAACTACTCCAATTTCCTTCATAGAATATTTGCTTCTGTATTTGAAATATTCATACATTTTTTTATTTACTTTATTTTATATAAACCAGGAAGAAGAAAAGGAAGAGGTTAGTAATGTATTTGATAAAATTAGCACTTGTGTTAGTTTGCAAAACGTTTCATCCAGTGGCAGACTGGCCCACCAGGATACCTGGAAATCTCCCGGTGAGCCCTTCGAGTTGCACCCTTCTTTAATAGATTAATAGATGTGTTTTTGAGATTGATTGCAGTTGTGATGATTTGTGCTTGATAAGATACTTGGATTGTTTGTTTTATGATTAAGCTTCTTATAATATCTATATCATTTCACATTAATAGATAAAATATTGGATCAGAGAAATATAGCATTTTATTTGCTAACTCGAAATCATTGCTTTTAGTTGATTCCTTTGAAGATTTACAGGATTAGGTTGGCCTTTTTAATATTTTCCTGGTGGAAAATTGAGGGCCAGTCTGCCACTGATTTCATCCTTCCCTGAAAATGTGGATATCTTGAATTTTTTTTTTTTTTTTTTCACCTAACTGAAGCAATAAACTGAATATCCATTGTTTAGCTAACCGTATACTTGGGGGTGGAAATATAAAGCACCATAGTATCTGAAAAACCTGATGGGACTTGTCCAAAGTGACTCTCCCCAGCACTTGATCATATCTTCCGTTTACAGACACTTGAAACCAAGTTCAATTCCACTTCATTTTAATTTTTTTTTTTTCTTTTTTTTCTTTTTTTTTTTTTTTTTTTTTTGTAGTGTCAGCTGTTTTCATGTTATGAATATCTCTATTGCACCCCTGACATTCTCTTCCTCTACCTGTTCTTTTGGAGGGGGGGGGTCTTTGTGTTGTGATTTTAACTCTCCTCAACCCCCACCTCTTTTGACATATTTTCATTTTCAAAGTTTGATATTAGAGTATAGATTATTTCAATATAGAAGTGTTACACATAGGCAGACATGCTTCTTCTATTAGAGAATTTAAATCCTAATTTTATTGCTAGATTTGAGTGAAAAATTGTTCTTGAAGGAAGGAATGGTGGGAGTCAAAGGGATTAAAGATATTTCTAATCAGAAAGAATTACAGATGAAAGTAAAGACTGAAGTAAAGAGTAGGGGGTTATATGTGTACTTTCTTATTACTGAAACTAAAAGAAATTAACTCTTTAAGAAATTACATACATGAATAAATATAATTGTGTGTATATATTAGTTATTATTCATGTAAAACTTTGTAAAAGAAAGATGTGTGTGTAACTTTTGTTCATGCCTTGCAGCTCTGCAACATGGTTTACCATAAGTTATGTTAAGCAAGTTTGGTCTCAACCCCTGATGTAAAGGATTCATTTTACTATAACAAATCTTCCTAAAAATGCATTAATGAACAATTTGCACATGATTTTAAAACTGATGAAGCATGATGAATATTTTTAGGAAAAAAAAAATTTTCTCAAAATATCAGAATGGTATCTAGCCAAATATGAATTAGTTATGTCTCAAGAACTAAAGATATTATTTTCATAAAATATTTACTTTTTTCTGTTTATTTTTCTATTCACTTTTTCCCTCTACCCAGGAAGAAGAAAAGGAAGAGGTTAGTAGTGTATTTGATAAAATCTGCACTCTCTTTTGGTGAAAACACAGTTCACCCTTCACTAAAACTGTTGATATCCCATTTTTTTCCCCCTTCTAATCAAAGCACCTATATTTAAAAGTTTGAATTGTGGTAGGGGATGAATTATATTCCCCAATTTTTTATTTTTTACTATTATGAATGTGCTCATAAGTATGTAAATGAAAAAGCTTATGAAGCACTGGATAAAATATTTCAATAGAAAAAAAGAAAATATTTTTAAGTATCAGAACGGTATCTGGCATGATGTAAACATCTTTCTCAAGAATTAAAATCAATTCCGAAAAATATTTACTTCCCTAAAATCCATATGGACCTTTAATTCAAGAAACACTGATATAAACCATTTCTCTCTCTCACTCTTTCTCTCCCTCTCTTTAGAGAAATATTTCCTTTTAATACATAAAATGTTCATTCATTTTTTTTTTATTTACTTTATTTTCCATAACCCAGGAGGAAGAAAAGGAAGAGGTTAGTAACGTATTTGATAAAATCAGCATTCTCTTTTAGTCACAGCACTTTTCATACTTACCTAAAACTTTTGGGGCACTGCTTGCCAGATGCAAGTGGTCTCCTATCAACAGAGTCAGCATGGGAGTTTGGAGGATGGGAGACAATATGTTCAAAGGGGGTTTGGGGACGAATGAATCCTGCGAGTGTCGTGAAAGGGTGCTGAAATTCAAACGCTCTCTGCAAAACTGTCCACTCTCACCTGATTCAGCTAATGCTGACCTGCTAAACGTCAACATTAGAGTGGATGGCAGTCTGTTGGGACAACCTATGATGACCTTTGACTTTACTGAGTGTCTATAGCTTCCCCTCCCTTTTTCATTAGCTTTTTCTTACCTGATTAGCTACCACCATTGAGAACAGTATTGCTGAGTAAGGGATCCTTTGGATTAAAGGATTAACACTTATGAAGATTATACCACTGTCCAGAGTCCCGCTCAGATTTACATTGGCTTAGCGTGTCTGTGTCATTGACCGTTTTGAAATATAAGAAAGGATATTGAGCTTAATCTGAACATCCCAAGATATGACATTATGAAAGTGTATTTCAACAAAATAAGAATATTAATCATAAGCACTAATGAATGCCCATTACTTTGGTTACGACATACCTGACGCTATGTACTCTATCAAGTTATTTGAAAGGTCAATGCAAGGATTGTTAATTGAAATTTTTGTATTGATTTTTTGTAAAAACAAAATTGAAACAAAAATAGTAGTTGTAGTTATATTAGCAGCAGCCAGCAGAATGAACACAGTTATACAGAGGATGGGGTTCCAGCCTATATTAAATTGATATGATGATTTATCATTATTTATAAAAACAGATTGACGTGATAACCTACATATAGATATACACAATTGCCATATCGAGGCAATTTATGAGGGGGATGCTGAGAAGTTCTCAGCCAGACCAAGAAAAGAATTTAAAAAATAAGCGCTAGGATCCTGCTAATTGGCACCCTACAATATAAAAGAACACTCATTCCATTACAGTGATGAAATAACGCTCAGATTTTGTGAATTGCATTGGGCTAAGAAATATGATTTCACAAGCCCACGTTATATTACCTGGTGCCTCACCACCAATCCAATCCAAGTTCTTGAGCTATCGACATAATCAGTAATCAATTCACCATAGTCCCACAAATGGCCCGACCAACCAGCCACGTGGGTTACAGATTCTTTTCTCTTTGAGTGTCCATGTGTCTCTCCAGGCACTCCTTGTCACATCTTTTGGGCTACAACCTATCAAGCACCATCTAAAAATGTGGAGTTCCAATGGTCATTTTGTGCTGGTATTTTGGGGAGATAATTTTAGATAAACGATCTTTTAGATAATTAGTTTTGGTACACATAGGCTATGGTGGTACTAACAGTATACCTATGGGCAGAAATCAAAGACACTCTAGTATCTGGAAATACCCCTGCGTGTGTAAAGGACAACAGCCATATTTAACAGAATACTATCCATATTTTCACGATCTAGATTGGTGTTATGAGTTGTGTTCTTTTGGGTTCACCATGAAACTGTAGTAGTAGAAGTTATATTACCAGCAGCTGCAATCAGTTAATACACATACACTCAGCTGTTCTCCTTAAGCGAATATTTGTTTCACCTTCTGCCCTTTTTGCCTATCCTTATACTGTATCTCTCTCCTCCCTCAATATACCAGAAGCGTATTGAACATATGTACACACACACACTAATTAGTTTGTACCAATTTCGTATTTGTGTTTACATTTTCCATTTCCTCTCTTTCTGTTTATTGACAAACAGACTGACACGTCACAAATTATGATAGAGATTTGTCTTTGACATACCTAAACAATGCTTATGAATTTTTTCTGAATTAACATATATATGTATGATAAACATTTGATGTTGATTTATGAAACCCGAAAACCATATAATGCGCTTTCAAATCCAAAAGAAAAACATTGAGTAGCATTTTGCAAATGAGCTTTACTTATATTTAGTTAGAAATTTATTTTGTGTCTCATTTCTTATTTGACGTAATAAAGTGAAAAATCTGGGTCAAGTGAATCTTAAAACGCACGAATGCAATGATGATGATGATGAAAAGATTTGGTGAGCCTTGATCGCGTTAATCTTTGTTTTATCTTTAAAGATGATTATTTTCAGTTTTGATCCTCTTTCATTGTATTTACATTACAGGTTGGGGAAAGAGGACAACATTTATAATTCAGTTTGGATGTTGTTATATAACAAGTATTTCTATCCCAAGCTCTGTCTATCTCCACCTCTCTATCTTTATATCTCTGTTGATTGATATATCTATCTCTATCTCTCTGTTAATTAATATATCTGTCTCTCTCTCTCTCCGTCAATTGATCTGTGTATCACTCTCTCTCGCCCTCTCTCTATCACTCTCTCTCGCCCTCTCTCTATCACTCTCTCTCGCCCTCTCTCTATCACTCTGTCTCGCCCTCTGTCTCTATCACTCTGTCTCGCCCTCTGTCTCTATCACTCTGTCTCGCCCTCTGTCTCTATCACTCTGTCTCGCCCTCTGTCTCTATCACTCTGTCTCGCCCTCTGTCTCTATCACTCTGTCTCGCCCTCTGTCTCTATCACTCTGTCTCGCCCTCTGTCTCTATCACTCTGTCTCGCCCTCTGTCTCTATCACTCTGTCTCGCCCTCTGTCTCTATCACTCTGTCTCGCCCTCTGTCTCGCCCTCCCTCTATCACTCTCTCCCTCTCTCTATCTCTCCCTCTCTCTATCTCTCCCTCTCTCTATCTCTCCCTCTCTCTATCTCTCCCTCTATCCCTATCTCTGTCTCTGTCTCTGTCTATCCTTCTCTCTCTCTGTCCGTCCCCTCTTCTCTCTCTTCGTCTCCGTCTATCCTTAGGGGGTTGTTTTTCTATCAATTGGATTAGTATTTTTCTTAAGTTATTTCATTTCTTTTTATGATATACTTTTGAATATATCCACATTTTCATGCTATTTTCTACAATTAGTAGGCCATCATCCCAGTGTAGTCCTATATTCTTGGAATCTAGTTTCATGGTGAAGTTATACAAAACATATGGACCAATTAGATCCGACTTCTCAGCTGAATCAAGACTGCCCATAGAAACATCAAATCTGCAGATTTTTTTTTTTTCCTGTCTTTTGTTCTTGATTGTGGAATAGTACCATCGGTCTACAGTGTTTGATTATTTCTATGTCTCTGTTGTTAATATAAGTATAGATTTTGGTAAATTCCATGACTTCCTCAAAGATTCCTTTGGATATGGAGGGGTTGAAGTCCATAATGTTGAATTGTAGAAAGGCACAAATATTTTTCTTGATGTAGTTAAACCAGGTAATGGCCTCATTGGTATTAATCCATTAGTTTAGTTGTAATTGTTGTTTGATTGTTTATATTTTCTTACTTGTTTTTCCTATTTGTGATTTAGTTGGGTTAATAAGTCTAGTTGTGGGTTTGTTTAGGAAGTCAGGTTAGTAGTCTTTTATGAAAATGTATGCGTCTTTTTTTTTTTTTTGTGTGTGTGTGTGTGTGTGGTTTTCCTACCCTTTTACTAATGTTTAATCTGTCTGTGATGCTTTTTCCCCTCCTTATCTATAATAGCTTTGTGGTTCTTTTTTGTTTTTGCTTTGTTGGTTATTTAATTTTTCATAGTTTTGTGTGATGTTGTTAATTTTGAGTTTGTTGAAAGCTAATCAACATCATCACACACTCGCAAAAACATATAAATAATCTCGACAACTGATTAAAACTAAGAAAAATAAATTTGCCACCAGCAATAGCCGTTGTATCAGATTGGTATTAGAACCGGATCATGTAATCTTATCAAAGAGTGAAATTTTCCATTGAAAACTTCTGAGATGATCTTATTCTTCTTTGTCACTTTTTATCTGAATAAATAGAGAATGAATCGACTGCAAATGCTTCAGTAAGTAAACAACATAAAAAAAAAAAATGGAGAAACAAATCAAAACTAATTGAATTCAATTGAATACTTCTTGTAACGAAAATACTTGACTTCAAGATCTTGAAACAACTTCAATCAGTAACTATCAACCAAGACTGTCAGCATAGATTCCTCCAATTTTCAAGTTTCAGCTGGCTATGCAAGTATCAAGCGTACTGGCTGTACTATTAAACCCATTTTTGTTTTTGTTTTTTTACCCCCCCCCCCCCGATAGGTTTTTTTTGTCTCTTTGGTTGGGGTTTCAATATGCAGTGTAAGCTTATGCTAAATTGGTCCCTAGTTTGTGTCCAGCTGTGTTCATACTTGTTTTGAAAATTCAGACTTTTCAAGTGATCCGACAAAATGCCAGAAGTAACTTATTCATTGATCACTCCTTTTTCCAATTTTTTCAAATCGATCATCCCAGGCATGTCAAGTTATTAAAAGCCATTCGTCACATGACAGTTTCTATTGAGTGACTAACCAGACTTGTTCTGATTTTTATAAAAGAAAATTAGAACTGTATGGGCAGTGATCACTGAAAAAAGTCTGAATTTTCAAAATAAGTGAACACTGTTGGACACAAGTAAAGTGACCAATTTAGCATAAACTCACATAGTAAGTTCATCGGAAGGAGAGTCAAAAATTTGAAAAATACATTTTTTTTTCTTAGAGTAAATGTACTAATATTCAACCCTCTAGCTCCATTGGAACTGCCTTTACCCATTATGCATAGATAGCCAGCCAGACCCACTTGAAATCTGAAGAAACCTATGTTGATAGTTTTAGTCACAGTTAGTATTATAGAAAT
This sequence comes from Thysanoteuthis rhombus, assembly GCA_963457665.1. Classification (NCBI taxonomy): domain Eukaryota; kingdom Metazoa; phylum Mollusca; class Cephalopoda; order Oegopsida; family Thysanoteuthidae; genus Thysanoteuthis; species Thysanoteuthis major. Next base: position 9,415,539 of record OY735226.1, on the reverse strand, counting down.
GGTATCCAACATGACATATATCATCTCTAAAGAGATTGCTTTCATTGAATATTTCCTTTTATATATAAAACATTTACTTATTTTTCTATTTATTTTTTTTATACTTACCAAGAAGAAGAGGTTTGTACTGTACTAGGAAGGATACTTGACATTGCCCAGGGGGAAAAAATAACTGCAAGTACAATGACACAGGAAAAAATATATTCCCCCCCAATTTTTTTTTCCCATTATGCTGTGTAAGAGGAAATACTCTTACACAGCATAATGGGAAAAAAAAATTTATTCCCATGTGAAAACGTAGCTGTTACCAAAAAGATATTCGGATGCGCAAGATAAATCATGGGGTACTTAGATGAGTACACGACATTAGTGCCTCCTACCAGGCATTGTTTTTTTGGTGTGTATGGGGGGATTCTTTATTAGGATTTTCGTCTGAAAATATTTTTCAGGGATGCACGACATTTTGAAACAAAACGGCCCTTTCAGTTCTTTTGTTTAAAAAGAGCTGTATTGATGCCAAATCAATCTCTGATGACCTCCAATATCCTCAGAGGTCAGCACTACCTATCTAATCGTCTTTTTCTGCCTATCCCCAAGTACCAATTTATATCCACTGATGAAATTTGACTATTTGGATCATAAACGGATTCTGCCTCCAATGTTGAATTTGACCTTATTTGCTGTCCCATTCAAGTGGTCAAGAACATTTTTCTTTTTTTTTTTTTCTTTTTAATCTCTTGCAAACTCACTACATTTCCTAGAAATGGTATGCTGTTCTCATAGATGACCTCTAGTAACCTCCAAAGTCAAGCTCACATAGTCTGTTACAACTGGCTGTCTTGTCAATCTTCGTGGCAAAAATCAGGTCAATGTGCCTGGTTGTTTTAGGATGATAGTGGCCCAGACACACAAACTAAAACCTATAATATTAGTGAAGAATTGATAAAATCAGCACTGGTGTTTGTTACATCATTTCCCTTTGCCTAAAACTGTAGATGTCAAGAATTTTTTTCTCTTTAATTGAGCAATTACACTCAAGTTTGAAATGTGATGTTGGTTATTTTCATAGATCTCTTTTGCTCGAATACAGTGGTTCTCAACCTTTTTTTAACTCCACCCCCTCCCCTTCCGTTATGAAAATTCATGCTAGCGACATAGTACGAAGAAAATTTTCTAAGTATTTGTGATATCTCTAGTAACAGGAATTTCCTGTTTTTTATTGCCACCCCCCCGCCCCATATCCTGTTCAACTGTTATCAATGTATTCCTCTCGACCGATTTCCAATATGGAACATCGGTCAGTCAGGGATGTGACATTTTAAACAAGAATCCAAGGTATGTTTATACACACTTTGGAATCCTTCTCTCCCTTGAGGGGTTTTCTCCCCTGGTAGAGGACCACACCTCTAACAAAATGCGCCTATAAATACATTGGTGAACAGTTTGCATAATTTGTTAGAAGTTCAGTTGATAGAATATCTCATGAATAAGGAATTGATTTCATAAATGTCAGAGTGGTATCTAAAATGATGAAAACCATCTTTCTCTATCGAGAACTAATGAAATCACTTTGATGAAATATTTGCTTCTGTATATAAAAGATTTATTTATTTTTCCATTTAATTTATTTTCCATAATCCAGGAAGAAGAAAAGGAAGAGGTTAGTGATGTATTTGATAAAATCAGCACTCGTGTTAGTTGCAACACATTTCTTCATTATCATAAGCTATCTAAAGTCTGTTGTTAAACAAGGGCCTTTACCAGGGTCTGCTCGTTGAATCACTATAGCCACGATTTCCGACCCAACCAAAGAACAAAGACTTGAGTTATTCTTCCCTTTTCAACAGTTTGTCCCTGTGTTTATTTTATTACTATTTTAGTCACATGTAGTCCAGCTGTAGCCTCTTTCTGAAAATAGATTTTTCATTTTTTTTAAATTTGTTTTTCTCGAAGATTCTCTATTTACAATAATAATCCTTTGAAAAATGGTCACAATTTTTTGCTACCATTATGACATTGTGTTTGTGGAAGAGCTTGGTTTGAATGAAAGAGAGCAAGTATGAGAAAGCATATGGTTAAATTTTTAATTTTTTTTGAAAAAACAAACTTAACCCTTTTTTTTTTTTTTTCCTTACTGGTTGTGTTACACCTGTTCCCTTGAAACTGACAACCCCAGTTGGTCAGCGTTTTTTATCTCAGCAAAGTCATTTTGCTATCTGTAACCTTGTGTGACTGACTGATTAGTCAAGATGGGGTAGATTGGTTAAAGTCTTGGATTACAGAGAAGGGATAGTGTGAGAAAAATTAGGCAATTGACTATGGTAATTCATTTTTATGGAGAGGTGGCAATATTTTTTTTTTCCTTTCAAGCTTCACAATGCCAAAACGTCCTGAATTTATCCATATCATCATACCATCTCAATTTTACCCATGGTCCCCAGTGATCAAAACAACACATTTCACCTTTCCCTAAAACTGTTGCTACCAGAAAATTTTTCTCTTATTATCAAAACTACTAAACTTAAATGTTTGAATTGTGATAGGGGACAAGGATATCCGCTGCCACTTTTCCAGATGGGGTGCAAAGGATATATTTGGAATGAATCTTTGTGGCAAACTTGTTACATGATCGGCATCCCACCTGTCATTTGTAGTTTAAGCAAGTATGACCTCAATACAATCCTGATGTCAAATGATGACATTTAACAGAGATGACCTGACACCAGGATGACACAATGGAGTGTATAATAACACAAATCTGCTTACAAATGTTAATGAAATGTTGCAGTGATAATTTGAAAACTTGTGAAGCACTTTGGATGAAATGTTTTGATAAAAAAAGAATTATTTCAAAAATATCAATGATATTCGATATGATATAAATCATCTCTCATTGTCAAGAATTAAAGAAATTCATATCATGAAATACTCAGTTCTATGTATAAGATGTTTATTCATTTTTCCATTTATTTTATTTTCTATGACCCAGGAAGAAGAAAAGGAAGAGGTTAGTAATCTATACGTTAGAATCAGCACTCTTGTTAGTTCCAGCACATTTCAACCTTCCTTAAAAATGTGGATATCTAGATATCAACCTCGCTTATAACTAAACTTATCAGGCATTTTTTTTCTTCTAATTCAAGTAATTGAGCCTAGAAGTTTGGATATGGGATGAAAATGATTTTTACAGATTTCTTTTCCATAACAAATCGGGCACTGAGAACCATAAGGGGCATTCCGCCAATTATAAAAACTGGAGAAAAACGCGTCCAAAGTTTCTGAACTTAATTTTAAAAATGCCATAAATTTTAATCTATTGCACTTATTCCATTATTATTTTTTTTTAATAGATATTTGTCTCCAATCCAAGATAATTATGCTTCTATTACCAAATTATACCTCTTGGTGCCTGAAATGTACCTATAAACGTATCAGTGCTAACTCCTTTTTTCTGTATCTTTATCACTCTCAGATAGGGACAAACTTCCTTGTCACAGATAAAATCACACCCACCAATCTTGGAGACCCAACCCCCTTCTTTTTGACCCTTTTTTTTTTTTTTTTTCATTTCTCTATTTTTCATTGAAGCTTCCCAAAGTAAAACATGCCACGAAAGTTTTTTTTTTTTTTTCTTTTTTAAATCTTAGTTTCCACATTGTCTCCTGTCGTCATCATCATAAATCTGATAAATCCAACCCAATCGCACACCACATGAATGAACTCCTGTAGAGATAACTTCAAAACTTTTGTAGTACCGTGGATAAAATATATAAAGAAAAAAATTTTATTTTAAATGTTGAAATATGCATAAAATTTTTCTTCTTTTTTTTGTATTTGCTTCATTTTACTTGATTCAGGAAGAAGAAAAGGAAGAGGTTAGTAATGTACTAGCTAGGATACAACTGCAAATATAGCATAGAAGAAATCTGTTCTTTGATTTATTTTTCTTTACCTTACACATAAATGACAAAAAGATATTTTCTCTTCTGAAAAAATATTCTGATGCACAAAAAAAATTAGTTCCGTAGATTGACAGGGCCAATTTATCCACTTTTCTTTTTTTTTTGTGTTCCAACCAAAAAGGAAAAATCAAGTCTTTGAGCACTTCAAGTTCTATCATTTAACTGGAAAAGGGCTATTTTAAAACCATATTCATTCCCACTTATCATATCAAATTTGACTTGATCTGCCCTTACCATTTTTGTACTTCATAACAAACTCAATGACTCACTTTATTTTGCTAAAAAAACCCAAATTACCTCTGATATCAACCTCATAAGGTCTTTGTCACAACTGGATGTTTTGTGAGTCTTCATGCCAAATATCAGTTAGTGGGCCTTGTAGTTTTAGTGTGTGATTTTGGCACTAATGCACAAACAGAAGGGTCCAATTTTAGTATAGATTTGATTAAACCAGCACTTATGTTAGTCACAGCCAGCGTTCTCCCTAAGCTGCATGGCTATGCACAAGAAACAAACCTGGCAATCAGACCCTAGATCACTAGTTCAATTTTTAGTGCTTTTTAAAGTCAATTCCTCAGAAAGAACCTTAATGTAATGCTGATTTTGCAGTAAAATAGAATTTCATTCATGCAATTAACGCTTGTTCGTATTCTGATGTAGTAAAATAGAATTCCATGTTCTGATGATGTAATAATTAAAATATCATTTGAACAACACCAGATACCTATAGTGGCTTTGAGTAGGAATGCTTTGTAGAGATGATATGAGGTGTTTGCAATTTCAATTTGTCACTCACTCAGTCAGTCAGTGATCACTGCTACGGATGCTAATGCTTCTAAAAATTAACCAGGCTGTAAAATTTGTATTCGTTCTGAAAGTCTCGCGTAAACAAAAAGGTTCAATAATAAATTTGTGGCTGAACAAGCCGTCTTCATATCACTCTTAATAACATCATTTGATTGCAGGTTTATACAAAGATTATGAAATGTTCAAAGTGATACAGAAATTCTGTCACTAGGTTGCCTACCATGAATTTTTCTTTGTTGACTCATTCTATCATGCCCTAATCTTATCAACCAAGACTTACCATAGGTTTCTTCAGTTTTCAAGTTGGTCTGGCAGGCTTTGTATGTATCACAGACCATACCGATGAAGCTAGAGGGCTGAAAATGTAAATATTTATTCTAAAAAATTTAATTGAAATTAATTCAGTATTTTTGGAGATATCGAGTGGACAGAAACTTGAAACAACTAGAAATCAATGATCGTCTCAAAAGTCAAATATTTTCCGCTCAGTCCACTCAAGTTGCTTACAGGTTTTTTGGTCCCATGCAGGCCATTAAAAAAACTCAAGGGAACATCAGTCAGTGCACATTTTGCTCTTGTCAAAAAATGTTGATCTCAAGAAAAGGTTTTCTTTCAGTTAATGTACCATAATTATAATTGGGAGTATGCTATGAAATACCGGAAAAAAATGCTCCAACTTTTCAGAATTTGAGGCAGCAGCCACCACCAAATTAAACCGTTGTTCAATTTTTTCACACGGCTCATATCAACTAAGAAAAAGATTTTATATAATTTAGATGGTTTTTGAAATACGAAATTTACATAGTATTTGTCGAAATTGAGTGATATATTAACCATGTAATGACAGGAGATCATTTCGAATAAGTTTCTACATAATATTTCATACTTCATAGTAACTAGAGCAAACACTCGGTCATATTTATACAAAATTACATGCTAGCTACAAAAATAAGCTCACACTAAGAAGAAAATTATGAAAAAAAGCACCCATTCCCATGATTAGTGTTTTTAGTTAGTGATTTATGCTTTGTTACACATTAGTTAGTTTGGACCTCAGATTATAATTTACTCTCGGTCGTGCCGTCACAATATGGCCACACACTTGGTTGAAAAAAAAAAAAAAGGTTATATTTAGTTCTTGTGTTTAATATGCTTTTTTAAGAATCAGGTTTGAAAAATCTGGAAAAATAAGCGTGTATAATTAAGAACAATTATAGTAATTGTTCTTAAAATTTTGAATTGTGATGGCTAAAACTCATTTTTACAGATCTCTTTTTGCTTCAGTGTGCTTCAGTGAACAGTAGCAGAGATAATTAAGTTTATGAGAAACTGTTAAAGTATTTCAAAAGAAGTATTTCAAGAACTAGTTTTTCTGTGCCATCAAAATTGATGGTATATATGAAATATATAGATATATACATTGCATTCTATATTCGTGGATAATATTTTTGCATTGTAGTAAGCTTGGGGAATAGCATTCTGTTGACCACGAATGGATCTTGACAATTTTTTGCTCTCAATACTTTCATCTTTTAGTTATCTTTAAAAAAAATTTCAACTTCATCAGAACATGAAATTTTATTTTTACTTCTTCGTCATATGGTAACTTACTTAATGATAATTTTGATGGGTTGTTAATTTCAATGCGACAGAAGACAAATAAATAGATACACCTGGCATACTTTTTTTTACGGTTATCGTTGGATTTGCAAAATCTCACTGCAGTGCCAATATCTTCTGAACCTATCTTAATCATCAAACTATCGTTTTTTTTGGTTTTTTTTGCTCGACACAATTTTGCTAAAGATCTCAGAATCTTCATTGGGAGTCATGTGCAGTGGCTGTCTAACATTCATGCACTATAGCCTGCCCATTGCCATTTGAGTTTCCTAATGGCTTTTAGGATATGTCTGACACCTTTTTGCTTTTGATCTTTCCATGTGATAAGCATGATCCTCTCTTGTGCGTGTTGTATGGTTCTTAGTTTGAAAGCCTATTTTTTGGTCAAGTCCCATATTTCAGTTCAGTAGCTGACTATCAGAAAGATGCATTGGTTATAGACCCTTCTTTTCAAAAATATTGGGAGCTTTTAGTTTTGGAAGGTTGAGCTTGCTCTACTGAAAGCTTGCCAACTTATGATTGTCCATTTTATTCTTTTATTTTTTTTAAAGACTTCATGGATATTTGTTGTCTGTATTTTTTTATTCTGATCATTGTCCTCAATGTATTTATTGTACATGACATTAGTTTTAGTGATGTTCTTCTTACAGATTTCTACCTAAGAATACGTCAATGAACAATTTGCACAGATGATTTAAAAACTAATGAAACCCTGCGTATTAATATTTTTTGGGGGGGGGGAATTTCAAAAATATCAATGTTGTCAAGCCTGATATGAACTAACTATCTCTGTCCCAAGAACTGAAGATTATTTTTTCGTAAAATATTCACTTTATGTAAAATGTTTGTTTATTTTTCTATTCACTTTTTCCCTTTACCCAGGAAGAAGAAAAGGAAGAGGTTAGTAATGTATTTGATGAAATCAGCACTTTTGTTAGTGAAAGCACATTTCACCCTTCCCTAAAACTGAAAAAAAGAGCCTTTTTTGCTTTTAATTGAAGCAACAAGTAAAGTACCCTTTGCTTTGCTAACAGTATACCTCAGAGTGGAAATTTTAAGCATTGTAGTTCATGAAAAATCTCATGGAAGTTGTTTGAAGCAACTATCCCAGCAGTTAACCAAATCTTCTGCTTATAAAGATCCCAATGCGAATTCAATTCCACCTCATTTTACTTTTCAGACAACCAAGTTCAGCTTTAGCAAATATTTTTGTTTCTCCCTCTTACGCCTTTGCGTACACTCACCCTGCTTCTCTCTCCCTCTCCCTCTTTGCTGTATTTGTGTTGTGGTTTTGTTCTCAGAAACTTTCTTCTACCCGCACCCCTTTCAATGTAAAATCTTTATTCTCCAAATGTGACAGATGGACGGTCACATTGATTACTACAATGTAGATTTTCTCCCATGCTATAAGATGTCTGTTAATTTTTCTATTTACTTTATTTTCCTTCACCTAGGAAGAAGAAAAGGAAGAGGTTCGTAATGAATTTTATAAAATCAACACTCATTTCCGTAGTTCCTTCTAAGCTGTGTGCGTTTGTGCACATGTACACATTTTACAATCAGTGCACAAAGGAAATTAGCTGGCCCACAAAAGGTTGATCACCTAAAATAAAGTAGTAATTATTAGTATAATTACAAAAATATATCAGAAGCCATCAATCATAACTGTCAACACGGTTCCTCCAGTTTTCAAGTGGGTCTAGCTGGCTATGTATGCATCATGCAAATAGCTGCAAAAATTGGGTTAGAGGGCTGAAAATTATTAAAAAAAACTTGCTTTTTGAAAATTCCTCCTAAATAGGTTTTTAGTGTGTGTGTGAGGGTGGGGTTCAGTTCACTCAGTAATTTTTTGCTAAATTGATCCCTTAGTTACTACCCGCCAGTTTAAAAAAAAAAAGATTTAGTCTTTTTAGTGATCACTGTCCAAACAAAAGGCGAGAGAAATAACTCATTCATTGATCACCCCTTTTTCAATTTTTTTCAATTCATCACTCCTAACACAGCATGCCGCTAAAAGAAGTTGGTTGCGTGATGGTTTCATTTTAGTGACTAACCAGACCTGTTATAATTATACGTATTGAAAACAATCTCTTGGCTAATTGTTTTTGGTAGTTAGTTACTCGGTTAATGAAATATCACTTCTGTAGATCTGTAATTTCTTGTTGTGGTTTGTACAGCACAGCTCTAGCCATGTTTTGCAGATACTGTTGTTGTTGTGGAGTTTTGCATGAAAATAATGAATAATGAATACTCATTTTTGTTTTATGTAATGGAATTACAAAGTAGTTCAAAGTATAGAATTGAATCTTAACTGAGTACGTTAATTTATAGAATGCTATCATATTGTACGATATCATAAAATACTGTTACAGTTTTATCAATCATAAGAGATTGACTGTACCAAAATTATCTTGAAATATCTCAAATTTACATTTGTTCAAACATTCAATGCATACATACTTTTGTCACTGGAAAATAATTACACAATATAAGATTTTTGTGCTCTCTGACTATCAAAAACTAGAGGGAACATTGGTCATTAGTCGCAACATATTTCACCCTTGCCTAAAACTGGACAACTGACATTTTTTTTTTTTCTAATTGAAGCAATTGTACTGAAAAGTTTGACTTATGGTTGGAGATAAAACTTCTTTAACAGATCACTTTTTATCATAACAAATGTACTTATAAATACATCAATGAATAATTGCAGAGATGCTAAAGAACTTCATCGAGCACTATAGATAAAAATATTTTGAGAAAAAATATTTTAAAAATATATGAATGGTGCAAAGAGTTTTAGGGACAATTGAACTCCTTGTTGGTGTAATCATCACCGACACCAAGTTTTGGCTGATCCATTATCTGATCCATTTTCTGGTTTTCAAGCATACTATCCAAATGTGATGGATTGGCTCAAAAGTTGTGTTCACAACACTGACAACAAGGAGTTTAATCAGACAAAACTTTTAGAGGAGTCATCCTGCTTCGATAAACTCATACCTGATCTGAAGTGGATCCCTTACATTACATCTCAACATTTTTAAATCCTGAGTAAACCCAATGTTGGTCTTTTAGTCTTCATTTTAAACATGTTGTGTTTTCAACTTTACAATTTCAACATCAATCATTTCTTTTAGTGTTCTCAATTCTTTATCATGAATAACTCCCTTCTTTCTAACCCTTTGATGTTAAGTGTCCAAAAGGCCATTCTTAAGGGTCACTAAAAGTAAAGAATAACAAGACCTAAAGAAATTCACTTCTTGAAAATATTTGTTTCTAGTTATAAGATGATTGCTCATTTTTTTAAATTTATTTTCCATAACCCAGGAAGAAGAAAAGGAAGAGGTTGGTAATGTACTAGCAATGATACCAGGCATTGTCTGGTAAAAAAACCCACTGCAAATAAAACAAAACAGGAAAAATATGTTCTTCAATATATTTCTCCTTACTCGACACAGCAAATGAAAAAAAAAATTTACACTGTTTCCTCGTAAAAAAGTAGTGGTTATTGAAAAAATATTCTGATGCTCAAAAAGCAAATGATGTAGTCTCTTAGCTTGCCGATTTTTCAGGTACACATGATTTTCCCACTGGATGCCAGCATGAAAAAGTTTGTTTTTGAATGTTTCTCTGAAAACGTTTTTCAGGGTTGCGCAACATTTTACATACACAACTGAGAAAAATCAAGATGTTCTTTCATTGGGCTCAGAAATAGCTTATTTAAACTGGAATTGACCTCTAGTGACCTTCCAACAACCTTGTAGTTTTAGCATGTTTAGATAGTGGCCCTAACACAAGCATATTCGTATATATATCAGCACTCCTATAAATCGCAGCCAGTGTTTGCTCTAAGCTGTGTGACCATGCACAAGAAAAATCTATGCAGTAAAAATTTCAATCTTAAATTTGGGCATGAATTTTGGATTCTTTTTTTTTTCATTGTAAACATCAGGATTTTTTTTTTTCCTTCTGATTAAAACTAAATTTAAAAGTTTGATTTGTGTTGAAGGATGAAACTTTTTATTCATGATGGAACTCTTTTTTAATGTTTCTACACATCTCAATAAGATACTTTTCAGTTGGTCTGTGAGTCAGTGCTGATTACATTCTTCATCAGAAAGAAGGAAGTGGTTTGATGTCATTAAAAGAATGTATATGATATATATATCAATTTTTTCACCAGCTGCTATGTTATCATAATAGAATATACAAAATCCACATTTTTCTTTTTTTTTTTTTTTTTTTTTTTTAAGCCAAAAACAGCCCTTTATGATTTTTATTGATAATGATACCCACAGAATATATCTATTACTCAATATTTTATGAGTATGAGAATCAGCTGACTCAAAGAGGTGCTCTTCTTCCACCTCCTGCTACTACTACTGCAAATGGTGGACATGTCATTGTTTAGTTATAACAAATGCGACCAATAATCACATGCATGATTAATTGCAGAAATAATTAGGAAAGTTAGGAATCCCCAAGGATAAAATGTTTTAAGCAAAAATAATTATTTTCCAAATATCAGATTGGTATCTAACATTATATAAACCTATCTCTGTTTCTGAACAACTAATGAAATTCTTTTCATAAAATATTCACTTCTGTAAATAAAATGTTTGTTTTTCTATTTACCTCATTTTCCATAACCCAGGAAGAAGAAAAGGAGGAGGTTAGTAATCAGCACGTGTGTGAGCCACGGCACACTTCACCTTTTCCTAAAGCTGTAGATATCAGAACTATTTTTTTTTCTTATTAAAGCAACTCTACTTAAGTTTAAGTTATGATGGGGGCATAGAAATTATTTTGCGGACCCTTTTTTGCTGTGAGGAGTGTGCGTATATATGCACAGATGATTTTGCTTATGAAACCTAGTATTTATTTTAGTGCAGAAAAAAGATTATACAAATTGTATATACAAGTACACCTGATAAAAATCATATTTACACAATAACTTTGGCCTTATACGTCTGCGGTGACATAATGAGAATCATAATTCATTTTAAATCATTTACATCTGTCGATAGCACTATATATTCTGGTAATCTATTTTGTAGTACACCCCTACAAGAAAAATTTTTTTTCTGTTATTTAATTTACTCCTACAGTATATATACAGTCCCTTTAACTCTCTTGTAGTAAAAAAATACATCAGGGTTCACTGATTCAGAACCACGTATAATCTCAAAACATTTGTATCAAGTCTCCCCGACCCCCCCCCCTTATTTTCTAATGATGATTACCCTATCACCGGTGGTGGGCACGGCTGATGATAACACCTGACTGATAAACTGCTAAAAATTTAGCAGCAGAAAGGATAACTTTCATTATATGAATTTAGCTATGATTTGTTATGTGCTCGAAAACTCTTTAAAACAGACTTCCAGAGTTGAAATTTCAATGTACCATAGCTTGAACATAATGCTTTAAATAAACTTGATTTAAACTGATGTTTAGTTTAATTTGTCCATTTAATTATTTATGTACACCTTCATCTTCATCACCTTATATTGTCCTGCTACATCTTTTTTAAAAGCTTTGTGTCTAAGCTAAAACATTACAATTTCTGCTCTTTTGGTCTGTTTTTGAGGGTTTTAGTGCAAAAAAAAAAAATCAACAAATCAAAAATTTTATCACAGAAGTTAGCGGTTATCCTTTGTATATTCAGAAATTTGTCAACCAACAATATCATTTGGCCTTGGATATTTTCCTAATTCATCCTTGTATTTTTTTGTGAATAATTTCATCCATTTTAACCACAACTAGTAACACTGGTTTCCTCATCAGTGGTGTATGCTTCGTTAGCTTTTGTTGTCAAGAGGCTCTGTAAAATGGTCTCAGGTACTTGTCATTAAGCAGTACATGCCTTTCAAGAGATTGCTTTTGTTCATTCAATGATTTCAATGGCCTTTCTAAAAACTGTACAGGCTAACAGACATATGACACATGTCTTGTATCATCTTAATTTTGTTGGTTTCATGCCTTCACTCGCTTAACATTTATTACAAATTAAGCAGATTGGTGAATGTGTGTTATTTCTGATGATGAAAGTAAATCTATTCTGCAATAATGTTTAATTGTATTTCTTCTTTTTCACTCTTGGATGGATGATTTCTGCAGGTTTATCTAATTGTAATTTCGTGTTGCTATTTGATGATTCCAGAAGTACAAGATGTAAAGCTTCAGCATTATCTGCTGTTTGAACTTGACCACTAATTCACGTGCAAGATCTTTTTGATTTCCTGTAAATAAAAAGTGAAAGTAGCTGTAATATCTCAACACAAATCTTACAGCTAAGTCTAACACATGAGAACACATTTAACCCTTTAGGTCAAAGGTTCTGAAGCGGGAAATTAGGTAGTTCGGGGAGGAAATAAAGCTATTAGGTAAAAATAAGTCTATCAATTGATGGGTTCCTAATTATTTTCACTTGCCTTCTTTGAGTAACAAATACAGAGCAACAGCTGTACAATTATGAAATTAAACCAATTCTTATAATTAAGCCATCTAATTATACGCAAAATAGAATAATTATTTGAAATTATTCTTGGTTGCAATTTACTTAAGTGGAAGGTTGGGAATAACCTTGAAAAAGTTGGGAACCCCTGATTTAAGCGCTGAATCTTTCTGGAAATTTTGACTTCGAGTTACAGTTGCTATGGTTATAAGTAACAGTTATGCAAATTAGGCTGCCAAGTGTTAAACTGAGTTTAAACTTTTAATTTTTTTCCTTTGGGCGTTTCTCCTACTCCAAATAATCTTAACGCAACTCTTGGTTTAAGAAGCCTCTCTGTGTCAAGAATCGAAAAAACTAATTTCATGAAAATACTTGCTTTCCTATAATCTTTACAAAACCCTTAGTTTGAGAAACCCTGATATAAACCATCTCTCACTCTCTCTAGAGGAATTCCTATCCTGAAATATTTCCTTTTATTCATAAAATGTTTATTCATCTTTCTATTTACTTTATTTTCCATAACCCAGGAAGAAGAAAAGGAAGAGGTTAGTAATCAGCACGTGTGTGAGCCACGGCACATTTCACCCTCTCCTAAAACTGTAAACGTTAGGAATTTTTCTTCCAAATAAAACAATTATGATTGCAAAGTTTCAATTGTGATAGAGAATAAAAAAAAATTTTTTTACCAACCTTTTTTGCTGCAGCAAATGTTTTTATGAAATACATTATTGAACAATTAAAGAGATGATTAAGTAATTAATGAAGCATTATAGATGAAATATTTCAAGAAAAAGAAATATTTTCTAAATATCAGAATGGACCCTGTAGACCCATTATAATGCAGAAGTCGGGGTCAATAATTTTCTATCGCATGATAAGTGAATTTGCATTGTAACAAATTTTCATTTTCACAAACCTCAATAAAGTCCTAATCTCCACACCAAACATCTTTAAGACTGACCCTTGTAATATGTGCAGTATTTAATTGAAATCCGTTGAGCTGGAGTAGAGTTGGGCTTGTTCAGTGGGAAGACAGTAATAAATGTTAAATAAAAATAGTGTCACCTCACCAGAAGGTTACATTTTGACACAACTTGAATACATATGTAGCAAGTATCTACAGTAGGAGTTTGACAATACGTTAGTAACTTTTTTAGTGACATGAAAGTTAAAGGGGTTAATGAATTTTGTTTATTGACTATTGAAATCTTTTTGTCTAATTCAGTATCTTTTTACAGTTGGTGTAACCTGATTCAATAAGGGTCTTTCTACTTTTGTACTTAGCTATTATTTTGAGGGCCAAATTTAACGATTTGAAAATTGGGGTCTATGCTCAAACCACGTTTTATGTGATTCTGCATTATATGACTACAGTGTATCTAGCAACAATTAATGAAATTCATTCCATGAAATATTTTCTTGTATTTATTAGATGTTTAATGTTTCTATTTACTTTATTTTCAATAATCCAGGAAGAAGATGATGAGGTTAGTAATATATATTTATAAACAGCACTCATGTTAGTCACAAAACATTTCACTCCTCCCTAAAACTGTAGATATTTTTTTCTTATCAAAGCAATGGTACTTTAAAGTTTGAACCATGATGATGGAAAATAGAATTTATTCCTACAGATTTTTTTGCCATAATAAATGTGCCTATAAACATTGGCAATAAAATATTTCAAGAAAGAATCATTTAAAAAATATCAAAATTATATCTAGCATAATATAAACCATCTCTCTAAAAAGCTAAAGAAATTCACTTCATAAAAATTTACTTTGAAATTTCAAATGCTTATCCAGTTTTTCTTTTTATCTACGTAAACCAGGAAGAATTACATAAATCACTTCTTTTAGCAATATTCCTAAGTACAACTGAAATCAATTAAAAAAAATACTTTTCACATTTTTAAATACAATTTACTTGGAGCATTCTTTAAAAAAAAAATCTCTTACAAGAAATCATATTTAACTCTCAAATCCATGTAAGAAAATTTGAATGTTGATATCAAAGGGAATATCTGCTGTTATTTCCATACTCCATTTACTTCCCTTGAAACTTTATGTGAATTTTTAAAATTTATTTTATTATTCCATCTGACAAAATGAATTAAATGATTTGTTCTCTACACCAGAGGGCTTCACTGTCATTTTAGGAGTTGTATCTTGCGGTTTTATGAATTTGATTGTATCTGTCAATTTTCAAGAAATGTTGACCCTGAAGGCAAATGGTGTAAATTCATGTGCAAGCTGGGTTTTTAGGAGTGGGTATTGAGGGGTGCTGAATCCAAATTTTCTGCATGTTCACCTTTAAAATGGCTGACAATACCTGAAAATTGTGAAATCCAAGTTGTCTGTCACCACAGCTAAATATATTTATATGCATATTTTTAGTGGTGTTCTCACCTCCCTGTCTATTGGTCTGTAAGTCTGTCTCCATATTTTTTCTCATGTTTTAAGTCAGATTTACTTGAAACTTGGTAGAAATGTGACCCTTGATAAGATGCTTCTTACCTAGAAAGATCTTCCATTTGGGATCAGGAGATCTCGCAATAATAGCTTTTAAACTTTAAAAAAAAAATCTTGTATGTTCCAAGTCGGATTTACTTGAAACCTGATCAAGAGGTGTTCCTTGATAAGTTTTTTTACCTAAAATTGTCTTCTACTCGAGGTCACATGATCTGGCAATAATGGCATTTAAACTTTATAGTTGATGCCTCATTGAACTTTCAGTTCTTGTTTTTAGACCGAACATGGTAGAAATTTGAATGAAATTTGCCTTTGTAGGTTTCCATTTATGGGGAATCCATTACCATTATGTATTTTTAGATTGAATGAGCAGAACCTGCCTGAATTTTATGGAAATTGCCATCTTTAGTGATGATCTGTCAACCAAATGAAATCCAGAAACAGGCTAATCATAGATGTCCAAGAATTTACTCACTTGTTTTTCTTTTCAAATAAGTAATTATATCCTGCAGATTAGGGTACAGTGCCTCTTTATATTCAGTAAAAAAAAACAAAAAAACTGTATGCCATACATTGATATGATTTGCCTTCAGGATTGATGAATAATGTTTTCGTAGGTTGAGACCCTTAAGGCCTTATTCAGTTTTCTTATAAAAGTAGAGGAAACTTTGGAAACATATTCCTTGACAAAAAAATCTTGGCTGCATTTGAGGTTTAAGTTCAAGTTGTTGGCTAAAGCTGAGTTCATGTTGGTGACTGAGGCTGAGTTTTCTAATATATACAGCTATCTTTCCAAGATAAATTCTAAGTAGTTATTAGTTTATACCCATCCACTCTATAAAGATTGTAGAAGTGGCTCATCCATTGATATTCGTGAGCATAAGTCTGATGCTTCATAATAGGGACACACGAGAACTTATTCCCTGTCATCACAAGTGTTCTGACAGTTATTGCCCCAATGCATGCTGTGCAAACTTTCCTGCGGTATGGGCTGAGGCATCTCTTAGTATAAACGACTTGAGATGATCTTGTGGTAGAGAGAGTAGCAGCAGCACTAACTGACCATTTTTGTGTATCCATCCTATGTCCCTCATTGGACGAAGATCCAGATATAGCAAGTGTGTCTCGTTCAAGACACTTGATACTGGGAACATATGATGCGAAACTTGGCTGGATCTGAGGTTGGTGGCAGTCTGTTGCGTATGACCTATACAAAACAAACTGACTTGTGCTTTGTTGCATGTGTTGACTACTGGTACACAATATATCTTGCAGTTGAATTTTCTGTCGATTTCACATCTTCTGTATGAGGACCCTTGCCAAGGCCTGTAATATCACTGTAATGTTTTTGGAATAACCGAAGTAACATTTAAACAAAGGAGTTGCCAACACAAATTATCATCTACAAACATTAACTGCAAACACAACACTATCAAAATGCATATAATACATATAATATACTAACCCAAATCACCAGAAATGACATAGGGAGTAAAAGCAAATGCAACTGTTCATAGCATATTGAAAAGATGTATTCTTTGTCTAGAATAAAAATTAGCTATCATAACTTTCCCTGATACTAAATTACCCATAAATAAAAGATCAGATCAAAATATTGGCACACAAATAAACTCATTACTATAAGATTATGACCCTAATTACTAAAAACAAACTAACAACAAAAAGCCAGAAACTTGGATTTAAAACTACACTAGAAACAAATAGAACAAACAGTAACAACAAAATACTTCAATTAGTAAACAAATTAGAACACTTAAATCCTCCAAAAAAGCAAAACAAATTAATTTAACAAATAGTAATAATGTAAATAATTTCAAGAATAACTTAAATAAATTTGAATCATGTAGAAAATAACATTATTGATTTCAACTTTATTCTGTATATAAATTTACCTACATTCCCATCCACACCACACTTTACAAAACAGCATCAGCTTTGCTCAATTATACATCCACCATCTTGAAAATCCAAACAGAACCACTCCCACTACTCGCTTCATCTTCACATAAACAAACTACCCAACCCAAGCATCTCACTCAACAAAAATTCCATTTTATCATACACCCCACCTGGAACCCAATAAGATACTGGTTGAACCAAACACAACCTCACTGACCCAACACCTATACACAGGAGCTGGGAACAATGAAATCAAGAATGAAAAACAACTATCAAAAAATAAAACAAAAAAAAAAATACCTCATAAAAACAACAATTGAGTCAAGGCTCTAGAACTGTTCCAAAAAACAATTTTAACCGTCCTGAATGATATGTAAACCATCCCAAAGTCAAAATGTTGTTTTTTTTTTTACTGTATTATCATCTGTAGTTGGTTGTTGTATTATAATAACACCATTAACATTTTGAAGAAATATAGAATTCCATCAGCGACGGCAGTTGGTCCAACCATGCCTCCCTGAAAATTTTTTACTTCAGATTTTGCAGTGTTCCTCAGACATATACACCCTCAAAGCTATGATGTCCTTTGTGAGGTTTGTGAATCCTGCAAGCTGCCTGATTATATTTATTTTGCTCCATTAATTGATTTTGAGCAAAACTGAAAAATTATCTGTAAACTGTAGAGCTGCTGCAATTAATTAATTATTTAACTCTTAAATCAATTGCCAACATTGTCATTTATGAAAGTAAACTGAATATCCTTGGGTCGTGGACGAAACATTTGAGGATGCCATCTAGAGCTTTGGAAAACAGGGATTAATAATTCTCACCATTTTGTAGAATATTTATAACACATTTTTATAAACAACTAACTGGTTAATCAAGAAAATAATCAACAGATTATTAAACGATAATGAAAAGAATTGCTAGTTTGCAGCCCTGGCAAACTGTAAAAAATTGAATTAGGTGCAAATAAATTGGACAACCCAAAGTCTCATTCTCTGAACAAAGAACAACCAAATGCCTGAATTGTTTATAAAATATCGCAATATTGCCCTACACCCCAAAAATAAGAAATTGTCTAAAATACTTCAAAGTTGGCTTACCTCAATCAATCCTATATTTTCAAGTCCTAAAGCAAGGGTCCCCAGAACTTTTTAGACCATTGACCCCTTCGTGCAGTCCTTGATCTCTCATCAACCCCCAGGCATCAATAAGAGAAATATTAATACTACTAATAATAAAGTAAATGTACATTTTAGACATGATTTTGTTTCATTTCAGTTGATTTCTTGTTTCTGAATTAAAAACAAAGGGAAAAATAAATATGGCCAAACAAAAAAGTTCATGGCTAAATCATTTTCAAAAAGGCCAATTTTGGCAATAAAATGGCCAAAGTGGCAAGCAGGGTTTGAACTGAGATCTCTGTGCCCTGTAATCACCCCTCTATCACAGCTTTCACTGGGTCGTTTCTGAGACAGACAAATATATTCTGAGGGAGAGTAAAGTGAAAAGGTATACATTTACATACACATACAGTTAATATGTACGTGTATGTAAGTGTACACCTTAACTCTTTATATCTCTCTGCCTGGTTCAGATTCTAATTTGCAAAAGCAACTGTTCGAAAAATAATTTAAAAACAGAAAATAAAAATTCTCTTGTCCCGGAAGCGTCCCAAAGATCTCTTTCTATCCCAAACACAATTCAACAAGTGTCAACCACATTCTTCATCTCTAGAGTAAAACACTTTGACTTTATTTTACATCATTTTCAATAGTTATTTGTTTTGTTGTGCATACAATTCAAGATGATATATATCTATTCTTTTTTTTTTTTTTTTTAGACCCTACTTCTTGAAGAAGCTATATTCCTATAAGCAATTCAACATTGTTTACTTTTTAAAAAAATTTTACACAATCCATCACAGCATATTCGGCATACATGAAAAAAAAACTACAATGTAAGTAATCTCCCAGATACCTATGGTCAATTTATTTCTGGATTTTATTTGGTCAATGAATTATTCATCACTGAAGACAGTAATTTTCACAATATTTATAAAATTCACTTTCAATCTAA
>OY735226.1:9296217-9391217 GCA_963457665.1 Thysanoteuthis rhombus | reverse complement strand
ACTCGATAACATTGATGATGTGACTATCGATCTGCAATCTGGATGAAACAAAATAGTTTCAAATTCTTCATTTCTTCTACTCAGAAGGCAAGTTAAGTAAGTGCCTTTTTTAAAGAAAGACTTGAAAAATGACATTTCTA
Source organism: Thysanoteuthis rhombus (assembly GCA_963457665.1). Taxonomy (NCBI): domain Eukaryota; kingdom Metazoa; phylum Mollusca; class Cephalopoda; order Oegopsida; family Thysanoteuthidae; genus Thysanoteuthis; species Thysanoteuthis major. The sequence continues at coordinate 9,391,077 of OY735226.1, read as the reverse complement.
TTTTAAATCATGTTATATTTTGTTCATTAACTGACATAGAACCCGTCTGAAATGATGGGATTATTTTTTGTATGGGTCGGCCCTTTGCTTACTATCTGAGTGTAGTTTCTGTGCACTTATTCAAGAGTGTTATCTGCACAAAACAAAGATAAATATAAACACATTGTGCTTTATATCTTGAAGCCATCAGTGATTTTTGGCATAGATTTAACTTGGTTATGATTAAACTGATTTGTACAAAATATTTGAATTCAAACTTGTAAAAAAAAAATAATTAAAAAAAATATACCAGGAAAATGAGTGCACTATCAAACCAGTCCCTGTAAAACATGGGAAGCAACAAGAAGCAAAATGAGTTTAATTTCATGAATTTTTTATTGAGAAGTTTGTGGTCAATAGAAATTGGGTAAAGATTCACTCTAGGATGGCAAGTCTTCGATAGAATAAGCTCAACCTTGAAGAACAAGAAAATCCAATTTGTCCTAGAAAGAAGGGTGCCCAACCAATGCATCTGTGTGATAGTCACCTATAATGGAGAAACGTAACCAAAAGATTGACTCTCAAACTGGGAACCATGCAATCTGCACATGAAAGAATCATGTTTAACATCACCTGGAGATAGCACAAAACAGCACAGTATATTAGGGGAAAAACAGGAGTCAGAAATATCGTAGAATCCATTAGAAAGCTCAAATGGCAAAGGGCTAGCCATGTTGCAAGAATGGCAGACAACTGATGGATATCACAACTCACAACATGAATCCCCAGAGATCATATGTGAAACCTTTGCTGACAAAAAATAAGATGGCCTGATGAACTAGACAAGTTCAGAAAATATTGGCTCTGCAACGTCTATGATAGAGAGGCCTGGCCAACCCTGGAGACGGTCTATATCCAACGATGGATGCCAAACGGCTGATGATGATGAATTGACAAATTTAGTGTCTGGGTTATTCATTGATTAGAGCAATTGTTACTGGTCATAAATGATATTTTCACTTCGCTTCTAGTTGCTTCCTGTATTTTACCATAAACCTTGTTGAACTGCAAAGTAACTGTTGAGGGAAATTTGCCAGCTGAGTTTACTTATACATTTTTGATTTCACTTGAGATGAAATTGGTAATTGAATGTTTTTAAAATTTCAATTTGATTAGAGTTTCATCAATCAATTTTACTGTGTGAAATTATGAATACATTTTCTCTTGATTGGGACACTCAAATGAAGAAATCGAATATAGTAACAAATGTCTTATGGCAAAATCACATTGGATACACTGGTTCTCGTGCCATCACCGAAATTGAGCCGTGTCAAGTCTGGTCAGTTTAAATGGATGACAGCTTGGGTATCGCAGGTACCATGAGTGACTACTTTACATGCATGTGGCCTCAAAGTTTATTTCCCATATCGCAAGCAGAAACAGGCACAGCTGAGGTCAGACTATTTTCCTTGTGTTTGTTCACAGCGTTTCCGCCATGTACTCTCTGACCTTCATCTGCTGATGTCGGTTTTAGAATGTGCAATCTCTTCTTAGAGCTCATGTTAGATTGTATTGGATATATCACAACCATTTTTTTTGTATATCCAAGTTGTGTTTTTGGTATCAACGTCCGAGTTGCTCCCCTTGCATTGGATAATTTGTTTGCTTTTTTAGAGAAGTCCGGTATGGTGAGAGGCTCCCAGATGCTATTGATATCAATGCTCAGTCTGCTCATGTTTTATATTACAGAAACATCAGTAATAAGATTATAGTCAAATATGTTTCCGTTTTAACGTTTTGTATAAATCTTTTTTTCTTTTCTGCACCAGAGTGAGGATTTTACAAAGGTTGGTTACTATTATTTATTTATCTATTTATTTATTTTTTTTTTTTCTGGAGAAATGAGATTGTTGATGCTGTGCAATTTTGTTTTCCCTTCTTATAGAAGTTTTAGAATGTCAATGTATTGTACTGAATTTTTTTTTTTTCTTTTCAAGTTCTTAGATGAGGAATTATCAATATCATACATTGATTTACTCAGACCAATATCCTCATCTTGGTTGTTATAGTCATGTTTCAACTGACATATCCCTCAGGTGTCTATTTTAGTTGATAACTAGGAAGAATTTACTAATACGAGATATCCTCTGGCATACATAGTCTACCCCTGTGGATTGAATGAGATCAGTTTGAAATTCCCAGAAGTTTACTAATTATGACAGATATCCGCAAATGGCCAGAGGGTGCAACAACCAAAACATGGCTTTAACAACCAAGATGCGGACACTAGTCTAGGTGAATACTACATTGAGGTTGCTTGATATTGATTTTCAAATGGACTCCTTGTTTATCATGAATGGCATGAAATTGATTGAAGTAGTTAAATTAAAAGCAGAATGGAAAAGGTCAGATGGTGTTTAGAACAATAACAAACTGGCATAAATTTGTTGTTTTTTTTTTTTCCAAGTACAGTGTTACCTCTCATAGTGAAAGGAGTCTTTAACGGATTTTCACATAGCAAGTGTCCCTATAGCTGAAAAAATCCAAGTGAAATATTTTTAGCCTGTGAAAAAAACTGCAAAAATTTCAGAAAATTATCTAGAATTGTCTAAATTTAATTTATGATTATCTAGATTTATATCTAATATTCAGGCACTTATATATATATATATATATATATATATATATATATGTATATATATACTAGCATAGACCCATAAAAAATAAGGTTATTTATGTATGGATTGGTACTAAGGAGCCCAAAGCTATTTTATCAGGTAATTTATTTTTAATAATTCAAGTATCCTAATTTTAAGTTTTCTGAATCATCAACTTAACATTGAACATTTCTTTCATTCATTTACACATGCTTTTTTTGATTTTATTTTAGTTTCAAACATCCCGCGATTCTGTGACAAATTAGTCCATTATGACATAACAATGAATATCTCATTTTAACACACCCCTTTAATTATTTTTTTCCAGCTATGTTATTCTATTTCACATAGACCAATTCATTATAACTCTTAGGTTATAACAGGAATAGGACAGAACATAGATACAAGTATACAATTAAACGTACTAATTTGCATGTATGGCTTTTATATTGATATATCACTCATTTATTACATTATTTCCATGTTTATTTGTATTAATACATCATTTATAAAGTGATTAGTACATTACAAATTATTCACAAGGTTATTATTAAGGTTTTGGGAGTCCAATATTTTCATTTAGAACAAATTACTGAAATCCCATAGATTTCATTTAACGAGACATTTTTTTAGGACAGATAATCCTTGTCAAGAGAGAGACCACTGTAGTAATTTTTTGTCACATATTGACTTGAAATTTGAATTTTTTTTTTGCTTTTTTTATTATTGTCTCTGTTTTGAATCAGACTACTTATATAATTCCTTCTATCACAGCATCATCTCTCCATCTGTGAAATTACACAAATTTCATGACAAGACACAGCACTATATTTTTCATTTAGGTGTTCGTGGCACTCACTATTTAGAGTTGAATAGATTTGCATGTGGGTGTTGTATTGTAGTTAGCTTGTCTACACTAACCCTTTAGTAAAATGTTTTACAATTATTTTTCATTCCCCAACCCTGCCGCAAATATTTTTGTATGAAAACCTTTACAAATATAACCTCTTGTCTGCATCAGATTTGTGTCTATATTTTGATGACATTTTTAAAGAAAAAAAAATAAACACTCCGCCGATATGTCTTTTATTGATATTTTTATATATTCATTAATTTTATTTGAAGAATTCAACTCATTTGATCCTAAGAAAATGGAGCTTATAAAAGATAAAACTATTGTTTATAGATCATCATGAAAACAAAACAAGACTGAAAGTCAGTCCATAGATGCACTTGTTCATTTGTGTAAAGATCTAGCAAGAGCAGTTTTGCTTACTTTATTTTGAAGTTTACATCTAAAATTGAGTCAAAAAAACATCAAGATACACTCTCTCTCTCTAATTATCTATCATCTTTGTAATATATTACATTTTATTGATACATCAAATGTGACTTTAATCATCAGCATTTATTTCATTAATTATATCTTCTAAAGACCAACATCAACCAACTGCACAACAAAATAACAACCTCTCTAATAGAAGCTGCCTCTATATTTAAACTAAGGAACACACAGATCATTAGATGAAACCAGGAATTTCATTAAAAACTCAGATACCTTAAGCCACTGATAACTACAAGGGAAAAAATTGAGAAGACCAATCTGAACAAAACAATCAAAAAGAAGACACATGACAGCAACCAAAGTCGGAGCTTCAAAACTATAAACAAAGCTTTCATTATAGGACAGACACAAAAAACTAGCATAGTCGAAGAAAATGGAGACCTAGCAACAGACAGAGACAGGAAATTCCCATGGTCATGAAGGCTATCACTCTACAAGGTGTAGACCCTGTATATGTCAGAGTACTGCAAAATGCATATGAAAGGATTATACTCAACCTCACATGGAGAGATCAAAAGACAGCAAAGTATATCAGGGAGAAAACAGGAGTCCAAGACCTCATAGAATCCACTAGAAAACTCGAATGGCAATTGGCTGGTCATGTTTCAAGAAGGACAGACAACCGACTGACATCACAACTCCCAACATGGATCCCCAGAGATCACATGTGCAATCGAGGCTGGCTGAATACAAGATGGAGAGACTAACTAGACAAATTCAGAAAATTCTGACTCCACAACGCCCACGATAGAAGGAAGGGGAAGGTCAATGTCTGATGACGATAAAAGACTGATGATTTTATTATCAAAATTTAAATGAAAATATTGTTTTATTAAAAACTATCTATACAGCAATTTCTGATATCTTGAAACATCTAAGAACATCTAGATTTAGATGAAAAAACATCTAAATTGGCATTCCTGAGCAGAGAACATAACTCATATTTCGGTATGTCTATCAGTGACAGCAATCGATGCTAGAGATACTAGTGCATATTCACCTGTTCAAGCCCATTTCATGAACTATCCATTCTATGGGTGACATATTCAGCTAGCTTTAAATGAAATCAAAATTTAATTTTTATATTTTTATGAATCAACATATTAGGTTCAATTTTTTGGCTTTATAAAATTTAAATATTCTGATACAATAAATGTACAAATTTTAGAAAATTCACTTTGAATCAACGTTAAACTTTTTTTATTTTTCTTTCTTTGTCTGCAATATGAATATTTTGGGAAAATAAATATACAGATTCATTATTGAAAGCCAATTGTTACTTCAACATAAAATGAAAATTATGATCAACAGGTTTTCTATGAAACATTAACTGGCAAAATATCCACAGCAGACATCACTTACCAGGAATAGTTTTGGTTATATATTCTTACCTTAGCTTCATTATCATAAAGAAAGGAATGATTTCTTGAAATCATTCTCTTGAAAAAAGCCAAGTTTAGAAAAGCTTTTTGGCTCAACAAATTTTCTATGATAGATTTGTTGTTTTTTTTTTTCATTATAAATTAATATTTGGTTTGTGATTATACTAATATCAATATTTTTGCTTATTATTTTTCAGTCCTTAAATTTCCCTTGATATCATTATTGATTTGAATTGATTCAAGTTGTCAGGGTTAAGCAACCATTTTGGGTGCTGGTAAGATTCCTGATACTAAAACCAGTGACTAGATGTTCAGCCTTGCAAATATTAAAAGCAGCTTTTTGAACAGATCTGTAGATTCTTCTAAGCATAACAAAAAATTTGCTTTGGTGCTGACTCTCTTCTTTTAGAAGCTAATTCTGTATTTCTGTGTGTTGCTTTCATATGTTTGCAGTGGGGTTCTGGTGTGTGATTCTTCTATTCTTACTTTAAATGCTCTGACATGCAAATTCCAACATCAATTTTGTCTGCATTTGGAAAATGGTTTTCCTTATAAATCAACACTACCCACAACTGACCAGTTTAATTACTGTTGATGTGTTCAGGTTATTCATGTGTTCTGACATTTATATGTATCTATTTGGACTTGAACCAGCTCTGTTTCTGGTAGAAACTTGAAATTTTATACACACACACTCCCCTCAATGAGTTGAGGAGTTTTTCATTTTCTTTTAAAACTCTCTAAATAGGCATATATTGGGGAGTTCAATTTACTATCAAAGCTTGTTTGTCCGCTCAATTTCAATGACATTTTGTGGGAGGGTAGGTCATAGGCTAAGGAAGAATTTTATCTCTTCACCCATGTTTGTCAACACATCCTCAAAAGTTCTCAATGAATTTTCCTGACATTTTGTGGAATGTTGGGCTGTAGATTGAGACACAATTAATTAAATTACGAGACAGATCTAGGATTTTTTTATTTTTATAATTCTTACATTGCAAGATAGGACAATTTTTCGGCTTTAATGACACTGTTATGACATCTTCGGGAATAAACGTGATAGACTTGCATTATAATTGTTTTTCAAACTATTGATATTTCTCAGATCAATAATTATTGCAAACTTTTGTCACAGCATAGTCTGGGGACTGCAACCTGGTTGTTCATTTTTTAGTGACAATTGGCAAGTGCTTTTTATTTTTTTATTTATTTATTTTTTTTTTTCCAGTCCTAAATTTTTCTTTTCATCGAGATATCAAAGAAAAAATTTTGCTGCCCCTGTTCATATCTACATTCTCTTAACATTCTTAGATGGGCCTTCCCCCTCAGGCTGCGCCTACCCATTGCATTCCTGCAAGTAGTTGTCAGTGTCAATGCCTGAGGCATTCCAAAGGGAAGTGCCAAGGGAACTAAACTGTTTCTGGCACTACCCCCCCCACACACACACACTAAACTGAACTGTGGTGTCACATTTCCTACCCTTGCAGTAAGACAAATAGATTCTGCTTCAATTACATAATAATTTTTTCAACTGTAGAAATTCAAAATTTCTCAAATTCTTTTTTAAATGCATTGGATTGCATTGTGATCTTCTGTTTTATATCACAAAAATGGGAGGCTACTCCCACTTGGTGAAAACAATTGCTTAAGAATGATTACAGATGAATGGAATAGAATGGGCTATAGAATCATGTCGTTGTACAGGGTTTCTCAAACCTTTTGTATTCATGGAACCCTGGATACAGAGTGAAAAAATTTTGGAACCTAAAAGATATAAAAGGACGTGGCTTCATTCGGGCTATTAGCCATAAGATCTAAAAGTGCTAGATCCCTGAACTAAAATCCCTGAATCAACTTACTATATGTGATATACAGACTAAATACATTTTGCAAGCATGATATAGTATGATCTTTTAGTACAAAATTTTTAAAAAGACATAACTGTGGTTATTCATATTTATGAAGTTAGTCTTAATTCTACAATGAGAATGGCTTCTTTAATGAAAACCAACAACTGAAATCTTGTACAATCGACATATCAATACCACATGAAATTTCATTTGAAACTGATTTTCTTATTTTTCAAAATTGGCCATGGAGCCAAAAATATATGATGAGGAACCCAATTTGAGAAACCATCCTCTAGTAAATCATAGTGATATGTCAATTGACTTCTAGATCATTTATCTTCAAGAGTTTGTTTCTCAAGTTTTTGCTGACAATTCTTTAACAAATTTCTTTCATTGGATCAGACCCTATCTTCTGCTCATAAACAATGCATTATCATCAATAAAAGGATTTGTCATTTGCTTCAATAGTGTTTGCATAGTAACATCATTTGAATCAATGAAGCTAATATGATTTATTGAAGGGTAATTCTATAGCCCATTGTATGCTTTCTATCCTTGAGTAATTATTCTGTGGAGATTACATTTCACTGACATAAGAGTAAAGATCATGGATTGCATTTACTAGGATAAAAAAATCTCACTGTAGATAATTGATAAGTATTTTTATGCAATTATACCTCTATTGCTAAACAATCACGTCTACTTCCTCACTGCTCTGTCAACTGTTTGATATCGTGCTTTCAACAACTCACATATCCTCTATTTGATCTGTCCTGTCTGTCAAATCATCTATCACTCACTGCCATTGCACATGCTTTTCTCCCCCACTTTGAAGTATTGCACTACACACACATACACACACACATATTCATTAGCTTCTTCCGCATCGTCTTGTTTACACTATTTGTTGTCAATATTCAAATCATCATTGTCAATTGATTTTATTCACTTTTTAAATATACTCTTTCTTTTTTCCTAAAAACAAATAAGTAACCTATTCACTGCTAAGTTTATTTTTGGTTGTAATTCCTGAGCCTGCTTTTATTTTCATACAAATTTACAGAATATCCTATAGATGTAATATATATTGGGTTGTCCTACATAAAATGGCTGTTTTTTTGCATCTGTCTTTATGATTGTGATTTTGACAAATTCTGAAGCAGAAAATGTTGTTATACACATTCAACTATTTATATGATATTAGTTTTATTTTATATTTTTAACTTATGATTTATCATATCAGTTTTGATTTGATAACCTCTCACTCTTGCAGATGCTGTCTTCAAAGGAAATCAGACTATTGTTTTTGTATGGGCTCAAGCTCTCAAGGACAGAGGGTTTTTTTTTCTTCTTCCCATTCTCGAATGGGAACTAGCTCAGAAAGAACAGTGCAATATCGGTTCCACAAATTTTGTTCCAGATATATCAGCCTGAATAATGACCCTTAAGGATGCCCCTAATCAGTTGTTGATGATAAAAATTTAAGGGTTGTTGTGGAAACTTGATACAAGAACAACTTTTCAAGCTCTTGCTCGAAGGTTACAGATTTCCAAAACAAGTGTAGAGTGTCACCAAGCATATTTTGCATTGCATGAATGGCCATTTCATGTGGGACAATCTATTACTTGAATGTTTTAAAATAATCTCAACAAGTATGAAATATCTCAAAACATAGAACTACACATAACATCACTTCACATTCAGTACATTTGCATCTACTTTCTCTTTTGCATTTTATGAACATACTTTACATTATCTAATGGGGTATTGCCATCTTGCGAAAGAATAATATACACTCATAAGTTGAGTTGAATCATCTGTTGCACTGGACTGGCAGTTTGCAAAGACAAGTTATCTTTTCTGTGACAGCAAACCCCTTCCTGATCCCTACATAAGTAAAGGTTTGTTATTGTTTTGCAAGCTAAAATATCAAAAAGAGGTAAATAATGCTGACTTATGTTAGTGGCAGCAGCAGCTGCCTATAAGCGAATAAATGAAAGCTGATAACTTGACCATTTAAAACTGTATTTTATTAAATTTATCTATAAAAGTATGTAATTTAGGATTAGTTTTGCAAGTCACAGCAAAAAACGAGTGAACATTTTTTTCATAATTATAAAATTGAATAGAATATACTCCAGCAACAAATAATAAAAATTTATCAAACAACCTTAAAAACCAAAATAAATAAGGAACAATTTTGAATGGACAAGTTTTCTGCTTTCATTTATTCCTTAATTCAGTAGTAACACAAATCAGACCACACACAAAATGCTTAATCTAAGTGTGGAATCTACACCTCAAAAAAAAAAATCACAGAACTAGAGAACATTCAAATAGTAACAAAAATGGTCCCAGAACTTTAATAACTCCCGTAAAACTAACTACACTAGAAGGAAGGAGAATGGGGGAAGATACAATACAAACATTCAAAATAATAAACAGCATAAATAATGTCCCAGCTGAAAAGTCCTGCACAATGAACAAAAGAAATAACAAAATTTAGAAGAGTATATTGAAAAAAAGACAAAAATTTCACTAGAAAAAACGTCCTCTCTCAAAGAATGATAAACAACTGGAACTGTCTAGTAGAGCATGACTTAATTATACTAACGAAAACTGTAAACCACCTCATGAATAAATACGGCAGATGCATGATATATATATATATATATAGTTATGAAGTAAATATCTTCAACAGATTCGAGATACAAGCACAAATATGTGCATCATTTTTACTCACATATTTCCATGTCGTTCATATGGTTATGAAATTTTCCCGTTAGCAAGTATAAGTTATCTACCCTTATGAAGAGTTATCTACCTTTTATCAACGGTTTTTTTTTCATCTCTGCTTGCCAACGCATTCAAATGCATAATTTTACTAAAAAGAAGTATGATTTAATTATAACATATGAACATCTTCCAAAATATTGCATTGTTCTGGAAGATGAATTAATCATCGCTACCTACAACAGACTTGCTTAAACACTGTTGCTGGGTATAGGTTACTCATGTGTTCTGACATATTTATATGTATGTTTGTATCTGGACTTCACCTAGGCCTAACCGTTCATAGGGGAAACTTTGAATTTCCCCTTAATGAGCAGGGAAAATATTCTTTTGAAAATTCTCCTCCAAAATAAGTCTTTAGTGGGGTTTTCAATTCACAATGTAAATTCATGCTAATTGGTCCCTTATTTTGTGTCTGTCAGCATTAATGCTTATTTTATTTTATTTTTTGAAAATTCAGACTTTTTAATGACCACTGTCCAACAAAGTACAAATAACTTATCCATAGATCACACTTTTTTTTCTAATTTTTTATATTGATCCCACCAACACCTCATGCTGCCAAAAGACATTGGTTTGTGGCAGTTTCTATCAAGTGACTAACTAGACTTTTTTCTTCTATTTAATCATGAATTTATGGTTCAAGCCATACTGGTGGTATTTTAATCAAGGTAACTCAATTTGACCACAACTACTACCACCACCACCACTACTACTACTACTACTACTACTACTACTAAAAAGCAATATCCATGAGTGGCAGTAATTCATAATTTCCCTTTGAATGCTAGATTGTGAATACTTTACCAAATATTACTGGTACATTGACTAAAAAATTATATCTCCTCCAATCAGTGCTTGTTTCCTGTTGGTTATAGTTTCTCTTTTTGGGCCTGGATCCCTAAATTCAGAATTTGGGGGGCCTAGTAACCCAAGAGCAGAAACTTAATTTCAGTAATTGTTAGCATGTCTACCCTATATACAGAAGGTCCCAGGTTTGAAGCCCAGGATGAGTGAAGAGCAGAGAACTATTCATCGGGAAAAGAATTCCCTGTGCCCTCAGCATCTAATTTAGTACACCCTGAGGTGTGTGATTAGGATGGAAGTATCCCTTGGGTGGACTTGTATGATGCAAAGGGGGTGGTCATACAATGAAAAGCAAGACTTTGTCTCCGGCTGTACACTCTATTAGTTTTCTGTCAGAGATTAACTTTTGAGTTCATTTAGTTTCATCCAATAAATTTGACTGAATTTCACTTTGATTTAATAGGGTATAATTATTGGATATGAACAGACGTGAATATATCTAGGGTTTTCATACTTTTATGGATATTTTATCATTTACAACTATTCTTCTATTCCAGAGCCTCAATGACAATTCTTTGAAATTTCATTTTGATTTTAATTTTTTTTTTTTTTTTTTTTTTTCAAAATGATCCTGCGACTCTCATTCAGGATGCAACCATGAGTGTAGGAACCATTGGTCCTAGCTATTGGACCATTTTTGTTTTCATTAGTTACAAACATCAAGTATTTTAAATGACAAGTATTCGCTAATTTTGATCTCTCCAATAAACAGTTAATGTCAGAAAGGTTATTATTCTTTGTTTCAGTGAAAAAAAAATTTTTTTTTCCCAAATGTTCCAACTTTATTTCTAATACAGGATTCCCCTTCCATAACATGGGTGTTTAGGGCCAAGAAAGACAACTGCGTTATAATTGAACAGCAGATAATCAAAGGTCAATTACTGGTGCTAAAACAAATTTACAGTTCAATCAAAGATTTAGTGTGAAAAAACCATGTAGTGTGGATTGCATTTTGAAGACATTTAGTCATATTAAGTCTTTTGAGGAAATTGTTTTTATTTGCTGCTTTCTGGATGAGTAGGTGATAATGTAGGGGTCCAAAACCCACACGCCTTATATCATGAACTATATATATATATATATATATGAACTATAGCAAAGGACACCTGTATTTATTGTCTTGAATGAGATGCACATTACACAATTTGAAGAGTTTTTTGGAAGATCTATTCCTTCTCATTTTTTGTGTTGTTAACATGAAATTTCAGAGGATCCATTCTACTACCTTCTTCAGGTGTACTACCTGAATGTGATAGTTTGAACTGTTTTTCCAAATGTATCAATGCAATAACATTAGATTTTTCTTCTTTTATTAAGCTTAAATGACCATACATCGTCCCTGTTGAGAAACAAAAACCCCAATTGGGTTTGGAAAAGATATCAACTGAATCTAAAGATATAAGAATTGCTATCATTTGAGAAAATTTCTGCTCACTACTGTCATATTTGGATTGTACACTTGAAGAAGACTGCAGAATGGGTCGGCCAAGATGTGTCAACAACACAAACAATAAGGGGTTCGATCATCCAAAATACCCTTTGAATCTTAGTGTCCCTTCTCAAAACTATAGGCAGCAACAACACAATATCTTTCAAATCATTATTATTGATTTTTTGCCATTATTTACTTTCATCTCAGTTGTGATAAAAAGCAATAATAATTAACCTTTTGCTTATTTCCCTTCAGCCATGAGCAAATTAATTAGTAGTGCTGATCAGAATAAAGAATAAGTTCTTTGTGTGAATCAAACTCACAACCCTATATGTTGGATGACAGCTTGATTAAAATGCGACAGTATCGGTACTCACTAGGAACTTATTCTCTATTCTGGTCTGCATTGTTAATTTATTTACTCACTGCTGAAAGGAAACCAGCCTGAGTCAAGTTGCAATAAAAAGCAACAGCAATTAAGATGAAGGAAAATAGAAGCAGGAAATTAATAAAAAAGGATTTACAATATTTCATCTGATGATATAAATAAAAGTTTAAAAAATTGGAATATTTTTCATGCATTGAATTCTGCTGAGTTTTTTTTTTTTTTAATTTTATTTTATTTTGTTGTGTTTGTATTATTATTGTCTTTGCATTTGTGAGTTTAAATGAATGGAAATGATTTGCTGTGCATTGCTCTGAAAAAAGGAATCTCATTATTTTGTCTTTTTCTTCTTTCAGAACACTCATATTTTGCAAGCAGTTCTTCAACTCATCAAAGAACTCGATGATCTGTCCCTGAAACTTGTCAGAAAATCTATTGATCGCAGATTGGAAATGATGGGATCGACCTTTAACGAATAAATTTGTGTTTTTCAGGAAGGAATTTTTTAAATTTTTTTTCTCCCCCTCCCCTGAATCTGCCCCACCTGCCTCAACATTGCTTTTGGTTTTGTAATGCATTTATTTTGTGACAAATCTCCACTTGTCAAAAAAAAGCTTTTTGTGCAATTTCCCCTTGAACCAAAGTATTTCAATGCTTTTTGTATTTATCCATTTTTAAGTTCTGTGTAGTGATTTGTATCATGTCTGGTCAACTGCCTTAAGAGAGATGAGCAAGGATTTTATGCTTGTTCAAAGAAAAAAAAGAAAAAAAAAAAAATTCTTATTGATAAAAACTCTTTGACTATTTTCTGATAGCTTAGAGATCATAGTCTCATTATAGGATTCAGCAAACTATGAGTCATGGGCCAAATCTAATTTGCGGCCTCATTCCATCTAGCTTGCTGACTGCATTGACTATATGATGTTGCATACTAAAACTCTTTTCCTTATCCATCTTGTGCTAGCAAACAATAAAAATCAGTGTCAAATAATGGCGCAAAAGTCATATTTATGCAATGGCCTCAAATCAATCAATATTTTGTAGCTAAAAATCTAATACTATGCATCCTTGCTGTTCTATTAATGGACACTAAATTTGACCCACCCCCATCATAAAAAATATTCCATAATTCTTATTGATTGATAGTATATGGAAGTTCATGTCAGTAAATACTTTTATAATGAAAATCATTAAAGAAATTAAAACACAACCTGTTTCTATAGCCTTGCATTATTGTTTCATTTCTTTTCTTTAATTGGCTTTGACCCACTCGACGTGGAAAAAAATTCTAATCTAGCTTTCTTCCAAAAAGATTACCGACCCCAGCCTTATTGTATAACAGATATTTTTGAGGTGTTCAAAATAATCTTTCGAAGAGATATCCTTTAATATAAGTTGAACATTGGTATTTACCATTTACAGTTGGGACCACCTTCCCTACATAGTACTCAAGAGGTTTTTACTGTCCATTGCTTTTTATGGGTTTTTGTGCATTCGTTATTCACAGCACACCCAAGATACAAAGCACCATATACCACTGATATGAAATACTCTAAGGCTGAAGTAACTTTCATCATTTAAAAAGCTTTCTCTTCAATTAAAAACAATATATCTTTCTCTCATAATGCAAGTCTACATGATACAAACATTTTTTTCTTTTAATTCTTGCCTTTTTGTATACCAACTCTCAAGTAAATTACTGAAGCTTCAAATTTCTATTTTTATGATTATTTTGTGATACTTTTTATTCTACAACTTGTTTACCAATGTCATCAGAAAATGACAGCAGTATTTGAATGATTTTGTGGTTGCCTTGTACTTGAAATCTTTCAAAAACATGTTGCTGTACATTCTTTTTATGTTCAAGACTTTTTTCACACCTTTGCAAAGAATAGATAAGTTAGAGAGGCAACTCAACAATTAGCACTTAATAATGATCTCCCTTAATTAATGTTACAGACAGAAAATATAGTTCATCATGTGGCAGATTATATTTTATCAAATGTCTGTAAGATTTTTGACAATCCTATTTGTGACTTTTAGGTTGTAACAGAAGTTCTGTCATGTTTTCATTTTTTTATAATATAGTGGTGATTAAAGATACACTTAAACTTTCAGCTCTCTGCATTCTTCTTCAAAAATGCCAAGATTTCGTGCACTCAGTAACTTTGGAAGCCTGCAACTTGTGTGTCTGTCCATGAATGACAGAAATAGACATGAAATTAACATTACACCAATACTTCAAAATTCAAGCAGACTATCAGTCTGTGATCGGGGTCGCCTCCAGTGGTAAGACAATTTTTCTGCTGGACGAACAAAGTTACCTATAGATTGATAAAGGTTAATCATTGATATAGTCCCTTTACTTTTCGATAATCTCACTCCATCTGTCTATGAATTTTTCTGATATAAGATCTGTAAAATTCCTTCTATTTTAACCTGAAATAAGTGACGGACTCACTCCAATAGAAGAGGTTGAAAATCAGTCAATCAAAATGGTTTTACAAACGTTCTAAACAAATGATCGTTAGATGGAGCAAGGTCAGGACAAGGTGGCGGATGAATCATTTTCTCCAGCTGAATGCTTCTATGAGATCTTTGGTCATTCGAGTGGCATGAGAACTTTGATTATTATCATGAAGACTGGCACTCTTCTATCCAAGGCTGTTTTCAAATGCTGGAGTTGTTGGCAGTAACTTCAGCTGTGACTGATGTTATCTTCTAAATTTTCGTAATTGATGATCCCTTGCATATTCAACTAAACACTCAACAAGATCTTCAGATGAAGGTTGTCTCTCAGCTGGGGCACAGGTCTATCATCGTGACTGAGCCACTCACGGTGGTGCTTAACATCATGAAAAAAGATCCATTTCTCATCCTCAGTAACAACCCTGTTAGAAAAAAAAGTGCCCAGACCTGCTGAGAATACATTAACTCACAACAATCAGCTCATTACGGATGATTTGCTATGGACGTGTCACAACTGACCCATTTTTCAACCTTTGACACTTTTCCATGCTTCTTCAGCTTGCAATGACAGTCATATTGCCAACATTGAATTGTTGGATTATTTCCCTGACTGTAACAGCAGGATAAGGATGGCATTTCAGCTTTTCTTGTCCGAGCACTATAGGTACAAAAAACAAACAAACAGAACTTTCGTTACAACCTAGTATTTTCTTTACTCACAATGGTTCTACTGGCTTTAATAATTTTATCAATTTTATCTTGTAAAATTTTTCAACCCCCCCCACCACACACACACACACACACCTCAGGAAATTCATTCTGGCTGCCAAGCCATGTTTTACAACATTTCAGTTGAGGCATTCTAAAGGCCTGTTAACGACAACCCAATGAATAAAGAGATGGGTGTAACTTTCCAACAATTTAGGCTATTCAAGAAATAAATCTTGGGGGGTTGGCAATTTTGATGTGGACAAACTGGGATTCACCAGGATGTCTTGTACATTTGTAGATGTTTTTTTTTTTTTTTTTTTTCTTTTTCAAAGCCTCAATAATGCTTTTTGAAATTTTTTCAGTTTTACTTCCCCCCCCCCCTTAAAAATCCTGGTTTTGGACACCACTTATCTAAGCTAATAGACTTTTTTCCCTCATAAGTTACAAGTATTCAAATTTAATTCCTATCATAGAAGTCCCCCCACACACACACACACCATAATGCAGGTGCTGGGATCAAAAAGAGACAATTGTGTTATAACTAAACCGTGGATAATCAAAAGTCAATTACAAGTTCACCGGTGAACAAAGTTATATTTTAATTGATTACAAATTGAAGAAATTTAATACTTTAATCATTGTAAGTGAGTCTTTTGATGAAATTCTGTTTTTTTATTCACGGTTTTCTGGACACAATATATTTGGGGGACGTTTGTGTTAAATTTTCATAAAATCTTAGCTTCCATCTTTATATTTCTGATCTTCTCAGGTCTGCTTCCTCTCCTGTCTGCAACTTTTTACCCGTGCTAAACTGGAATTGGTTACTGATTACTGGCTTAAATATGGGGTTTAGCTTTTAAATAATGAGACTTGGCTTAAGTATATCAAACCACAGTATGTATGTGCAAACCCCATGGTGTACCTTGACCAATGGAAAACAACCCTTCAGTTCGTTGTTATGCATTGCTTAAAGTAGACGTGTTTTTCTGATGTGTCCTAAAAATGTTCAGTTGATAAATTGAGTAACACATCAATTTTTAATGCCACTCAAAAATGTGCATGTGACAGGCATTCTTCTCCCATAAACTTCAGTCAGTATACTAAAAGATTTGGTGGCCGCTTTGTTTAATTTCAAAATGATGCATTGTTCTCTTTTTTTTTTTTCTTTTTTGCTTTAAAAGATTTCATTTTTTTTGTTCTTCAATATAAATTTGGAAAATATGTTCTCAAGTAAAAAAAGACAAAAATTGTTTCAGACAAGTATAGATCATTTTTGAATACTGTTTGAATTAGACTTTTTAGAACAAGGTTTGAAATCAAGGTTTTCAGATTTCCCCAAACCCTTTTTATAGAACTTACAAACTATTTTGTACATATATTTGCATCTATTCTTTGTACTCGATTGATTTAATCTTCTCTACTGTCTGACATCAAATACAGGGTGTCTATAAAATCCATTTTAAACAAGAATAGATAGGGACTTCATGGACATTTTGTAGAAGTAGACCATAATCAGTCGCCTGTGAGATTTGAGGCAGAGGCATTTTTCCGACTCTTGATCATTCTGATAACTCTTAACGAAATCTACAGGGCCTAATTCATTCCAGTCACACAGATGGTAAATTTAACATAAATATCTATATATGATGTTCAAAATATATATATATTTTTCTGTTTAATTTCCTTTTCACCTTTCCAGAACTTCTCCAATTCCATGGTTTTTAGATCATAACTTGAGGTTGTGTTCATATCAACTAGAAAATCTCCAAAGCACATATGGTTTTTATAAACTGTTTCTGAACACAACACAAGAAAACTTTTTATAAGCCACTTTTGAGGAAAGTAAAACAAACCATCCAACTTTATATTTTTTACAGATGAGAAATATTTTCTTACCTTCTTCTGCCACCGTTTGTCTATTGTTTTGTCTTTTTAATATCCCTCGCCTGACTGTCCTGCCATCTGCACCCACCCTGCTTGGAAAATTCCACCTTTGATTCTGTAAGAAATGTTTTTTTTATTTTTATATATATATATATATATATATATATATATATATATCCCCGTCTTTTCAAAGTATTTTATTTCCCAGTACATGGTGTTTTATGTTGGGTTTTTCCCCCTCTTGAAATACCTACAAAATTATCTTGTCAAATCACCAATCTTCATCATAAACTAGTCATGTTAGAAACCAATAACTCTCCTTTTAACCAGGTAACACAGTAATAGTTATTACTATTACTACAAAGACAGATTTCAGTCATTTGTAGTTACCAAAATAAAGTTTTCTATTTACAGTATCATATAAGGGAAATAAAATGTATTTGAATAGTGTCACCCTGTTCCCCCCTCCTCTTTGTTTTATTGTGCATAAAGCAAATTTGCCCCCCCCCTCTCCTTATGTTCATCTGAGTTCTCTGTGGCCACAATTTATCAATCGTTTGGCCACGGGTGGAGATTGCAAAGATAGTCAGATTTTTCTGTTTTTAAAATTTTGTAGAATTGAATTGCATTGACGCTAATAAAATGAATCCAAAAACCAAAATGTTTTACAGATTTTTTGCTCTGGTGATATTTAGTCTGGCACAAGCTTGAGTAAATGAGCTGTGTGTGGGGGCATCCATTAAGGATTGAACTCGCATAGCAAGTTAGTCTCACTGACCATTACTAACAGTTGCTTCTTGGCAAGATGCCTGAGCTGTCAAGAAATCCAATCGCTGCAACCACGTTCTGATTTGTATTTCTTCAACTAGAACTTAGTGTTAAGGTTATCTATTATATCATAATAAAATAGTCTTTTTTTTTTTTTTGAACTCAACCCAAAAACGTTCCAGTAGGCCTCAAATCTGCTGTGTACAGGTGCAAAATTCATATAGGGTTTTCCTCTTTTACTGGTTTGATTGCCAGCTTGTTTCTTGGCTGATTCTACGGCCTTCCTCAAATGTACAAAATAGAATCACATGAAATACAAGAAACATTGGCATGTCAATCAGATCAGACACTGTTTTATGTAATTAAATGATCTCACTGTCAGAAGTTGTTGTGAGGCTTGTTTCTATGGACAAGGCAAGTACAATGATACCTCACTCAAAGAATCTGTTGAAATTCGTTTAATGAATAATTAAACCTATGGGATTTCAGTAATTCATTCCAAATAAAGAAAAAATATCAGACCCCTAAAACTTGATAATAACCAAATAAGTAGTGTACTAATTACTTTCTAAATAATGTATGAATATAAATTATCTTATCATAAATAGTCAAATGTCCATCTGTCTGTTTGAAAATGAGCACCTAGATAAAATAAATTAAGATAATTATAAATGAAATTTAGATGATTTTATGAAATATTATTTCTTGCACACTGAAGTTTTTGGATTTTTTGTTTTGTTTTTTGTGAGCATATGTGTACACAATTGGGATCCCTCACTAAGTGAAAATTTGTTCCAAGCATCCTTTGCTATGTAAGTGGTACCACTTAAAATAAATGGCACCTCTCCAGATGATGAAACTGGGCAATTTTAGGGGCCCTCCCATCATGCCAACTTTGTGGCAGATTTTGCCATTGAAACCAGATAAATATTGTAGTAGTGGATAACCTAGAAACAAAAAAAAAAAAAAAAAAAAAACTCACCGTACTCTTTCCATTTGGACTAAAACCTGAAGAAGAATGGATTGAATGAAACATGGTAGCAGCAAAACAAATGATTTCAATTATCCAGGTGACTTTTTGAAAAAAGAAAAACATTTAATTTCATGAATAAGATAACACCTTGCTTTTATTGAACTGCATTCAACAAACAATACCTTGAATTTCTGAGGTCAAGCCACACTGTTAAATGTATCAAGATATTGATGTATTTACAAAAGCAGCAGGTTTAGTTTCAACTGACATCTGTGTTCAGCTACATGGACACGAGACAAAACGAAATGAGAAAATCCAACTTATTTTATTCAACAATTGTAGAATATATACATTTATTCTTTTTTTCTAAAATATATTTGAAAATGTCACAGCCAAAGTGTATGGCTAAAACTTCTTTAGATGTTCCGTCAAGCAAATACGGTGTTTGACACAATGATACAAAACCATGAACAACCAAGAGAAACAGGCTCAATATAATTGATACCAACATTAGAAACACAGACAATAAAATGGAATCCACAGTACAAGAATTAGGACGGCTCCACAAAAAATACAACTTGAAGGATTTAAATATTTTTTCTTTTTTTTTTTAAAGGAAAATGCAAAGATTCTTTGTTTCGACATGAAAAATTCATATTTATTTTGTGCAATTTGTAAAATTACGAAGAAAAGTGTTTATTACTGAATTAGGGGTCATGGTAAAATATGGGAAGCAATGAGAAGCAAGGGAAAGATTATTTATTACCAGTAGAAATTGGTCTAATCAACGAATTGCCCTTACCCCTAAATCATTTAATTAATCACCACAAACCTCTCTAAGAAGTAAAACAATGAAATCATTTACTAATAACAATTGCTATAATCAATGAAAAACCCTATCTCTCCTCTGAAACCGAACCATTCAATCCATCATCATCATCAGCCTTTTGGTATCGATCAAATGTTGGGAAGGTCTATCATGGGCATCATGGAGTTTGTACTCTCTGAACTCGTCTAATTTGTCACATAATCTTATTTTTTACTGGCCATTTTTTCGTATATCATCTCTTGGTATCCAAGTTGTGAACTATGATGTCATCGGTCATCTGACATTCTTGCAACATGACCAACCCATTGCAATTCAAGTTCTCTTATGGAATCTATATTTCTGACACAAACAAACCCCTATATTAAAGCTTTTTTAAATTACGTTCCCTATGCTTTTCGTTGCTTCCTGTATTTTACAGGGGCCGCTGAAGTTGACAAGAGTATGGAAGAATTGTATTGAATTAAAAGTGATACAAAGAAGCACTTTGAGAAGAAATATTTTTGAAAGCACAGAAACATCCAAAATATTTCACTGACATAGGGATTATGAAACCTTGGTCCCAGATATGAAATATCACACAGTTGATAATCAATTGTTTATGTTCTGAAAAGTAAATTCGTGTTCATCAAAACTTATGATTTTGTCTTTCTTCATTTTATTTATTCTATCTCTAAAACATGGACTTTTGAGAAGGAATTTCAAAAACCAAAAAAAAAAATTAACATCAATATTAAACTGACATGGGAAGTTTAGTTGATAATTTTACAGAAAAAATCTGTATCAGAAACCAAATAGCATTATACAAGTTGTATCACATTAAAATGTAAACATTTTCCTGTAGAGACTAAGTATAAATGAATACAATTTAGCATATAAAATATTTTCACACAAATAAATACTTAAACTATTTGACTATTATCGGGAAAGCATACTTGATATACTATACATTCAAAAACTAAATCATCCCATGATCAAGTAGATCATCGAGGTACCATGCCGAGTCCTTCATAGCATTTCTCAAGACAATGTGGGTTACTTGGCAGAGCCCATATCCTCTCCAATACTACATATTACATATCTGTAAATAAGAATATACTGAGGCAAATCATATTTTGCCAAGGCACAGAGATTAAGTTGGAATGAAAAGACCACAATCAATAAAAATCAATAGGGATCCTATTCAAACAAATTATATGTAAATATTGGAATGAAATATTATGGTTCAGTCCGTGCTCAACATGTGAATCATGGGTGTTAGCAGAAAACTTGCCAAGACTGAAACTCACAGTTGCCAACTCAAATAATATTTTCGCGCAAGTTAGACAGCCAAAAAACTCTCAATAAAAAAAAAAAAAAAAAAAAAAAAAAAGGCAAAATGTTTAAGGATTTCCGCACTGATTTAGCGATTTTCGCACTGCCAATTTATTTTTCAAAGACGGAATTCCGTCCAGAGACAGAGATCAAACATCCATACCTACCCTGTATAGTAGTAATGTGTAAGCATTTACATAGTACTTACATTTCTGACTTTTGGTAGGGAGGAAGTTCACTCTTAAGCAGAAGTTGTGGTGTAAAACACATCGGTCCTGATGGAGTCAAATTGTCGAGCATTGATGGAGGATATAAATATAAGTGAAGAAAATCCTGTTTTATTTATTACATTCTATCATTGTGCCATAACAAAAACCATCGAAACAAGATAGGTTGAAAGAAAAAATCTTATTCAAGAAAATAAAGCCCTAGAGGTGAAGTGGGGAAAACCTTTTTGCAAAATCTACATAAATGTTCTTGTAAAATCATTACTATTCCTCAGATAGTTACAGGAAAAGTGGTAAGCATTGCTGTATACAATTGATATTTGGACACCACATCAAGGTAAATAGTTGGCAAGATTGTCTTGCACATCATATGCGAGTAGTGAGTTTGATCCTCACACTCATGGCCTTGTACCAAAACTAAGCTCTGCTTAGTAAATAACAACAATTATTAATATTTATTAAATGTACAATATACAGTAGCAAACTATTTATCCGGCTTCCAGAAAACTGGAACAACCAGAAAAACGGTATTTTTTAAAATTAGCTACAGGGTATGGGGTTTTGTAATAGCTTGCTGTTCAGACACTCTTTGTCTTAATTTTCATGGCTTAGTTGAATTGTTCTTAATGACAAGAAGATTAATACTGATTAAACAGACTTTTTTTTTAAATGGGTTATAAACAGTTACATTCTTTGAAATTCTTAAAATATACAAAGATTAATGTGGATCAAACAGATCCTGCTTTAGAAGCCAATCGATTTGTATCCGTTGAATAGAATTTCATTTTATATTCCTCATTGTTAATTTTATATTTTATTTTAGGTATATATCAAGCTTTGATCTGGAAATGTAGAAAATCCTGAAATCCGGATCACCTCTGGTCCCAAGCTTGCTAGATAAATGATCCACTACTGTACATAATTTTACATTTTGTGTTTTCTATAGAAAAATTATATGAATGATAATAGCCAAAAAAAAAAAAGTTCAATAAATTTTCTTTTGCTGTTTGTACAATTCAAGATGACACAAATTTATTATAAGGAACACACCTACCCACTCCACTCAGAAACAACCTATCATAAGACATAATGAAGTCAGGAATTGAGTTTTCTTTAAGACACACATTATTTATGATAAACACAAAGTTACTTTTCGTAAATTATTGTATAAGAATACCCAGCAAATGTCAACAATAAGAAATTTTGATTTAAACACCAAACAATAAAAATTTTTTTCAACAGTCACAAAAATATATGTGCAGAGTGACGTTAAAGAGGAATCCGTGAACATTTTTATCTTTTTTTTTTTTTTTTTTGGCAATAATGAAAAATTAAAATATTTTATGATGGATTCTAAGGAAAGAAAAACAAACAAACAAACAATCGGCCATTTTCAGTAATTAGTTAAAGCAGGGGATGGCAACCTACAGTCCACGAGCAAATATTGGGATACTATGCGTTCTTTTTAAATTTCAAAGATTGTTTGTGTCTTTCTGTGTGAAAGATACCTTGATTGAAATAAATTGTGACTAAATCAAGTTCTCTGATCATTAATAGACATCCTTGGTTAAGCACAAATGATTTTCCAGCATTTGTTATTCATTGATTTACTGTAAAATAAAGGGATTATCTCCATATGTTGAGCTTTTTATGCCATTTATCAGGCCCATTGTCCTCTTATTAATACGTGATTCGGCCCACTGAGTAAAAAAAAAAAGTTGCCGACCCCTGAGTTAAAATATATTTACCAACAATGGACAATATGATTAAAGCTCATGAAGAGGAAAAATGAAAAATAAAAATGAGGATTTCTTAATGAATAGAAAGGGCAATTGAAGTATTTCTCAGATGATGTCATTAACCAATTAAATATTTCATGAACTAAATGATAAATTCAAATAAATTTATAAAATACTAGCAAATGAATGAATTAATCTTGATTTCAGGACTTAATTATATATATTTCTTAAAACTTATTGTCTTTTTCCTAAGTCAAGTTTCATGATTTATCAACAAATTTCTAAAAACACTTAGTACAACACCGCAACTTCAACATCAACTTGTACTGAAAGCCCCCACCCCCAACAGCTTCTGTAAATAAGGATAAAAAATTACTGAAAAAATGTTTATACATAATACTATGTTTTTATCATATTTGTTATGTATAGAAATATTTCACTTTCCCTCTTTAATTCCTAAGATAGTTATACCAATTGGAATATTTGTACGAGTGTAATATGAAAATCATAGGATTTTTCAAATGATTTTCTGTAGATTTGACCAAAATCTCAAGTGAATCTTTTTTAACTTACACTCCCGAGTTAACATATTTGTTATTTCTAAGAATAATTTATACCCCAAAAATCTCAATAGTTACCAACTGATTTATGTGTTTTTGTTTTTTTAAATCAGTTTTTCAATTATATATGCCAATATATAGATATATAAAAGCTAGATTTTTGCCCATTATAAAATATTAAAAATTGAATAAATAAAAAGGTACTTCTTTGATATCTCCATGCAACTCATATTCATTTAGTCCAATCATTAGATTAGGGTTCATATCCTGTGTTTGATATCTTCAATAACGTTTCAGAAGTAATAGCTGAATCCTATCAGCCAGCAATTGACGTTTCTTTCATATCTATTGTCAATCAAATCACAAGAATGTAGGGATCATTAACTGATTGGCCCACAGATAACAAATAAGACTAGCATACAGTTAACTAAGAAGTACCAATAAAAATTACATAAATCTTAAAAGTGGAATCTTGAAAAAGTTGATAAGAAATGTAGTTGAATGAGGAATGCATTCAAGTTGCATCAAAATGGTTCAGTAATAACGAAGGATAATGGACAAAGTAAATGGATTTGTTTTTCTTACGACAGACCCTCTTTCTGTTCAAATCTGTAAAAAATAAAAATTTCAAATTCAGAAAAAAAAAAAAAAAAAAAAATATACAAATTGAGAAAGTGAAATTCAGAGAAGGGCCGTTATGGCAGCCAAAATTTGGGAACATTCAAAACTCTGGCCTGGTTTTAGGACTGCATCGTGACTTATTCGACCGGCTTCCACGCAGAGGAACTTTCGATAATCCCGATCACCCATATCAATCATGTTCCTTGCTTTATCTTTCCAAGGATTCCAAACAACTGTCAACAGAGAGAAAGAAGCAAGATATATTAAACTAAAAATTAAAATAAAGGTAAATAGTAGTCAAAAATTAAGAATGGGTTAAAAGGTTGGGTTAAAATATTTCATTTGATGAAAATAAATAAAAAGATATTTGCTTTATAATTACTACCAGTACAAAAACATGGCACATGAGAGATCAAGATGGAGAGTTAGTTCAAAGTTTGGATTTAAGCTTATGCAAGCCATTGAAGCTTCCATAGCTCAGCAGATGCGTTTATTCAGTCTTTCCTACAGTAATGGGGAGATAAGTTCTATTTACAGTTTATTTACACTTGTACTATGTATCACATAAGTGACCTGTCTATTCCAGGATTTCTAAATTCTCTAAGAGAAAAAAAAATCATTTTGTTTTTGCAATGGACCCAGCTAGTAAATGTCCTATCCTTTCTGACTTACTAAACATACTTTCACAATTTGCCTAACTTTTCTACTCTACCCTTATAACTTAAATCTCTCATGTCACATATCATTCGGGTAAATTTTCTCTGTACTGTCTTCACTTACTAAACTGGATTATAAAATACAATGTTCTGTGCATTTCTACTATATATTTTTATTTCCCTGGAGGATCATTTATGAACATTAGGAACAATAATGGCCCCCAAAAAAGCATTCACAAGTTTAACTCTCATTTTCATAATGCCAATTTTATTTTTTGAAATCCCAAGATTTTCCATTTTCACAAGTAATATATGTGAGACTTTCAAAAGCCTACTAAAATATGAATACAAAATGTCTGCACAGCCTTCCACTAAGTATTCATTTACTACATCAGCAGTTTCTAACAAATTGGATAGTGTTGATTCCTACCCAGAAACTCAAGATATTTTCCTAATAAAAGCAATTAATAATCATACATCTGGATTTTGTCCAGGCCTCGTTCATCTGACCCTTCAGTGCAAAAATATTTTCCCAACTCATGGATTTTTAAACTTCTCAAACAAAGGCGATTAATCATACATCTGTATTCTGTCAAAAAACCCTTTTTGGGTAGCTGTTCTGATCTGTAAGTACACTTGACCTTGCAAGCTTATTTCAACTTTCAGATTTTTCCAATTAACCCTTCATTTTCACCATGTCATTTTTCTAATTAACCCCTCCATTCCATAGTGTCACAACACATCCACCCATTGGGTAGAAGATTCTAGGTGCAATTCCTGGCAAGAGTCGGTTGGCTATTTGCCGGATGGAACACACAAGTATTTAATTAAAAATTATTTTACAAGGCAATTATGGTTGCTTTACACACCATAAAGTCTGGCCCTTTCCAAACATGCTCCTTTGGTAATAGGCATAAAACTGTTTAATTGAATTTAAATAAGGTCTGGTTAGTCATTCAATAGAAACCATCACATCTTTTGGCAGCATGATGTGTTGAAGGTGACTAATTGGAAAATGGGATGATCAATAAATGAGTTACTTCAACTTCTGTTGGATCATTAAAAACCTTGTATTTTCAAAAAACAGGCATGAACGCAACCAGCTACAAACTTGGGACCAACTTAACATAACCTAGCATTGCTAACTGAACCCCCTCTAAAGATCATGAGGGGGTGTACACACCATACATATATAGCCAGCCAGTCCAACTTGGAAACTGGGGAAAAAGCATGTTATTAGAAACTATCAACCAAGACTATTTCAAATAAACATGATGAAATCCTAAAAACTTGAGCTAACTCCGCCACCATGTCTTATATTTACTTGTGGAAGGCTTATGTCCAACAACAGAATGCAAAAGGCTGATTAAAAAAAAAAAATCTAAGAAAACTCACCAACATCTGGAAAGTTGAACGTCTTCAGCATGAGAGTTCGGTTTCCAGCCATGTTACCTATCACGATTTCGTTTGGTGCATCCTGGTAAATTCTAGAGAAAACAGAGAAAAACATACATTTTTAGAATTATGTATTTCCATTCAAAGTGTGGCAAAAAATTCCCAAGTTAATTATATCCAGTGAAACTTGGTTTCCCTTGGTTTCCCCTGGAAACCCACTTCTAAGGATACCAAAATCTTTGATATACTGTAATTAGTAAGTGAGTTATTGCAATTTGACAAACCACTAATCAGTGTAATAATGATATGTAAAACAAAAGTAAAAGAATTAATAGCGTACACTGGTCTCATAAATGTTAAGTGACATACCTGCTGTCCATGCACCACCCCTCTACATGGACAGCGGGTAAGTCACTTTAAACTTATGAATCTACACTAAAAGAGTCTTGATCGGTGAATTTGATGAATCTATTAAGAAGCTTGAAAATCAAGATATTTTCTTCAAAATTGCCAGATAGATCTTAGAGGAATGGTGTATTCATACAACTATCTGCAAAAATGTTACAATTGTGTGGGGGAAAATTTTCACGAAAAATTCAGCAAATGGCAAATTATTTCACTTTTTTCAGGAACATAACTTGTTCTAACATAATAACATGGAGAAATCTGCCCACGGTGCCATTGTCTTTCAGAAAAAAATCCAAGTTCATTCTGGTCATGTCAGATTACACTAATTTTCTTTCAAAGGGAGACCCAACAGGTCACAAGTTTGTCTTGTAATTATTAAAGCTTATCGGAAAAGCAGTTGTGATGGGCATACAATCTAAAACCAAGTACACATAGTTCAATTTATAAGGCAAAATAGTAATCTTATTGGAGAAATCACGAGTAGATATGAATTATTCCTTCATTTACATCAAGTGATAAAATATCATTTATCAACATCTCACAGAAAGTACAGCAAAGGCTCAAAACATCAGGACTTGAATCGGAACAAAAATTTGTTTTTTCCACTATTCATATTTTCATAGAAAGCGACATCTAGTCTGTTATTCATATCAATAAAAAAGAAAACAAGTCCGTCATTTAAACACTCAATAGAAACTGTAACATGACCAAGATCTGTTTAGAGTGATCAATTACAAAACTGGAAAAAGGGGTGATCAATGAATAAGTTGCTTTGCTGGCATTTTGTTGGGCAGGGATTAATAAATAATCTGAATTTTCAGAAAAAAAAAGTGTACACAAAAGTAAGTGATCAATTTAGCATAAACTTACAATGCTAATTGAACTCCACACTTAAAACCTACAGGTGAGTATTTTCAAAAATCTATTTTTGTAGACATGAGTAAACGTTTAAATTTCCAGCCCTCTAGCTTCATTATTTTGGCTTATACATGTGATACCTATATACAAAGCAAGCTAGACCAATCCAAAAATTGCAAAAACCCAAGTTGACAGTTTTAGTTGATGTTTTCTGATAGTCAACAGAATTTTTTTCAAATTTTTTCAAAATAAATTTAAAAGAACAAAAAAACAACCTGTCGATATTTTCTCTGACAAAAACTTCTTCATTCCGTTCTGTGTCTTCACCACCTTTTACCTGTGAGAAAGGAAACAGGATTTTCATAAAATTACAATGAAGAAATCCACACAATAATTACCAAGGTGCAAATGTCTTCTGTTACACTAAGACACCACAATTGATTTACTAAAATGGAATTTCATCCAAGTTCTGATGATATAGAAAAAAAATATGCTGAATTCAAAGAACAATGAATAAAAAAAGCTTGAGTGTGCTATGGTCAAACCCCCTTGCTTCATTAAAATCTTAAAAGTAAACAAGACATAATTTATTTCTCCATACAATATTATCCCAAAACTGCTTTGCATTTCAATTCCTTTATTAGTAGTTTAAAACAAGTCAACCCAAGCTGAAAGAGTGAATTCATCATCAGTTTTTGTGTACATCACTCTTATTTGAGCTGTCATGACATCACTGATTTTAATGAAGTCATTGTTGTGACAAACAAAAATAAAATCCAAACTCAATATTAGGAGTTTGCCAATACATTTCATAACAGAAATTCAATGTTTACAAAAAATACTGAGAACTCATAAACATGTGTTTCTTTTCCCCTCTCTCTCTTTTATTCATGTTTTGAATTCAAAAGTTTTAAATTCCAATGTCTGACAAATTTATGATAATAAAGTCAAGTCTATGAGTTTGACTAAAGAAAGTAATGAAAACAAAAATAATAAAAATTAATTTGTGATCAACAGAATGCTATTCTCTAAACTCATTGCAACACAAATATCTATAATCAATGTATATAAATTGCAAAGTGTATATTCATATATGCCATAGTTTGTGATAGCACAGGTACACTAGTTTTTATAATAATTTGAAAAGTTCTAGCTGTGGGCCAAGATTCAAAGAAAATTTTAAAAAACTGATTTTTGACTGGGAGAAAAAAAAAAAAGAAGAAAACAAATAAACGCATCTCTCACTTTTCAAAAGTTCACTTCTTTGCTTTTAGCCAAAAAGCAAAAATAGCATCCAGTGTTTGTTTAGCAGTGAGCCATCATAGAGGCAGTGCACAACCTCTTCCTCACTCTCCTTCAATCCAGTCTTCTGAACATCCCACAACTACAACTTTTGACGACTTGACCCAACATACCATCATCAACATTTTGGGGGCCTGGGAATGTTCATATTCTTTTCCCCATAAAAATTGATAGTAATTGTTTTTTCCCTGTATACCATAACAGCTTATGATAAGTTTTTTATAAGAATGCTACACTGCTAGATAGCAGGGGAAACCTGTACTATCAATTCATACAATCTTGGTTTTCACCTACCTTGTCCTTAAAGTTGAGATTCTGTAGCCCAATTATCCCTGATCTTGTTATTTCAGGAGTCAGCAAATAGTTGTGTAGGAGACAGTTGAATCCAAATGTGATTTTGTCTAAAAAGAATAAAAGACGTCAAAGTTAGAGAGAATTGTCCATAATTTTGAGATGAGTCATCAACACATTAATTCATTCAAGCCTGGATTTTTTTCAAGGGGTTACTTGATGTTTTCTCATTTTCTGAGAAACCCTGGGAAGTCTTAGATCATTTTGTAGGTTATAAGATAGGGATTTCATTTGTGGCAAAATTATACAAATATAATGATCATCGGACCTCATAGTATATTCAGAATGGCTTGATTGAAATGAAAGAATTCTTCAGGTTGAAAAGTGCATTTTGGTAGATAGAAAGGGTGTGATTTTACTGCATGATATAATGAGCTGTCATGTTACAAAAAATGATTTTACTAAAGTTGAATAAGTTCAAGATGGAGATTATATTGTACCCTGCCAATTCACCAAACCTCTCTCCTACAGACCAACATTTTTCCAGCATTTAGACAACTTTCTTAGAGGCAGCTGCCCTTATTAACTTTTCCTTCACTTCACCCATTTAAAGCTTTCAAAATCTACTAATGCTTTTATGCATGGAAGGTTTTTTTTATTCTTATTTTTAAACAAACACAAAATTCCTATTTATGTCTCCAATGCCTCAGCTCGAGTAGATTTTGAAAGCTTTGAACTGGCGAAGGAAAAAAAAGGTAAATCAGGGCTCTGGGGAATGAAAAGAATAACCCTTTTGTAAGGGATTAATTTGTATATGTCTTGCCTTGAAACTTTAAAGAAAAGAAGTATGCAAGGGGAATCACTTTTTTGTCTTGATCATTGGACCACACTCTTATATGAGTACCATAACTTCTTTTAAAAGGGAATCAATTACTTGCTGTCAAAGTAAAATACAAGTATAAAGGCTAAGAGGGAGTATTTTGATGGGATAGATTGAGCTTGTAATGATTTTTTTCTTCAATCTATTTTGTTTAAATAAGATGGCATTTTCAGGTTGAATAAACAAGGGCATTTATGGGACGACAGTTCAGAACTAATCTAGATCCCCCGGTATCTGTGAGCTCTAGCAGAAGTTATGGACAGAGAAGCAAAGAAACAAAAAAGATACCCTGTTTATTATACAGATAGATATGACTAGTGTATTGATGTGGATTATAATCTATCGGACAATATTAAAGAGAAATGACAATTCAAAAGAGCTCATTTTGTATAAATGATATTTGTTCTTTTTATTTTCATTTCTGACAGTTTAATCCTAGCTTCTTCCGAAAAAAATAATTGAGATACAAGGTATCATCTGTTATATATAGTCCACATCTGGTTATGGGCTAAATGATTAATAATTAAATTGAGTGGATATTATGTGTTTTAAGTAGTAGCAACTCCGATGACGCGTTCTTGTGAGCAGGTTTATTTTTCAAGTGAGGCGGACACCAATAGATATAATAAACACTTTATCTGAAGAAACAAGGATGATTGGCAAAATGCCAAAATAAAGAAATTTCATTTGCACACAACAAGGTCTTCTGAATTGTCATTTCAATTTAATAGATAGATATGTATAAGAGTCAAAGGTTAAAGTTATCTAGCACAAAATCGTTAAAATAATCCCCCTCTTTACAGTATTAATGTGTGCTTTTGTAATCAGTGTTCATGAGAAATTGAGGATCTTTTTTCAAGTCTTGGATAATTGTGTCATCTTCTCAGTTACATTATAGTCATAATTGTTTCATAATTGTTAGAATATTCCTCGTGATATTTTGTCCTCATTCAAACATTTTAATATCTTTGCACTCTAAGAGTTGCTCAAGTGATATGCTAACATCCTGAATTTGAATGTCATCCACCCACAATTATTATATTATGTGAAATAACAAATGCACTCTGAACTGGCAGTTAGTACTTAGTCCCTTTTTCAAATGTAGTAGTATATGTGTAGTTGATTCCATGAGAAAATTCTTAAGTATGGCTGCTGAAATGAGACTTAAATACTTTGAATTATACAAAGATATAAATAAATGGATCAATGAAACATTGAATGAATCAAAATCATAATCTTTATCTTAGTTTATAATCTATCAGTCTGTGATCTAAATAGAAAGAGAGGAAATGTGTAAGTTGGACTCCCAAATACAGAATTGGCTGTTCTGTTCTGTGTATACGTGTGTTTGTTTGCTGGCTGCTGATAATATAACAATTACTACTGCAACTAGTACCCCAAGAGCAAACAAAAATTTTAGTTAACAATGCCATATACTAACTTTTTAAATTACTGTGTGTACATACTGACACAGAACAGCTTCTGGTATACTGTTAGCAAAGCAACTAGCATTTACTAGAACTTATATTTAGCAACCTTTCCAAAATAACATATCTACCAATACCCCCACCCCACGATCGTAGTTGTCAAAATCTGAAACACAAAACAAAAGCAACATTGAGAAGTTGGGTGTGGTATCAGTGAGAACATAATACGATACAATTTAGGGGGTGGTATTGCTTGTCATCTGGAGTTTTCAAAACAACATCAAATGCCAAGTTTAATTTTCATGTGCAGAGTATGGAGACAATCAAACTGGACTTCAAAGTGGTATTGCAGAGGACCAAAACCAGAATTAGTCCATTTTTTCTCCTCCCATGGAAAACTTGTTCCAAAGAAGTCAATCCAAAATTAGTGATGTCGTAGAAATTTGGAGGTAATGCTCTATATTTTAGGACCAGAGCCAACTAATCAATACCAGTTCTAAAATGGGGTGATTATCGCAAAATCCTCCTTCATTATTTTAGGGGCTAAAGCCCCTCACCAATCTTTGGGTGGCAATTTTCAAAATTGTAGGTCTTGTCTTTGTGCCTGAGGATTGCCATTAGGTATTATTCAAAACTGAAATTGTATAAATTTGGTACTGAACAAAGCTACTTTGTTCCAAAAACAAAAATTTGGTACTGAGCAGAGCTATTTCGTTTCAAAAACAAAGATTCGTTACTGAGCAGAGTTATAGGTTGGCACAATGGATTTTGTGTTTTGACTGCCTAGCCTGTTTCTCTTGAAAATCATAGTGGCATTTCATACAACATAAACCTTCCCCTGGATTCGCCAAACTTCTCTATTGTGTGCATTGCAGAGCCAATATTTTCTGAATTTGTCTAGTTTGTCTCTCCATTTAGCACTCTGTCTGCCTCAGTCATGCGTGTGGTCTCTGGGGATTCATGTTGTGAGACGTGATGTCCATCACTTGTCTGTCATTCTTACAACATGGCCGGCCCATTGCCATTTGAGTTTTTAATGGATTCCATGAGGTCTTGGACTCCTGTTTTCTCCTGGATATATTTTGCTGTCTTGTGGTCTCTCTATGTGAGGTTGAGCATAATTTTTTACAGGTCTGTCTCTTGGTTAGGTTCCATGTTTCAGCTCTATAAGTGAGGAGGATACATTAGTTGTATACCCTCCTTTTTAAGATTAGTGAGATCTTGTTTTCAAAAATTGAGCTTGCTCTGCCAAAGGCTTGCCATTTTAGAATGATTCTTCATTTGATTTCTTCTTGTTTTGAGGGTCTCATGGAGATTCATTGTCCTAGGTAGATGTAATGGTCTATTTTGTCCAGATTTTGATTGTATTCTCATTTCCGACGTGATTGTAGCACATGATCTTTGTCTTGCTGAAATTCATGTGAAGGCCAACTTTCTTGCTTTTTTTATTTAGTTCATCTCACATCAATTGGAGACTGTGTAGGTTTTCAGCAAAAGGGACAACGTCATCTGCAAGTCTGAGGTTGCGCAAATATTCGCTGTTTAATTTGATTCCTTAATTTTCCCAGTCCACGTTTTGGAAGATATTACAACGTAATGTAATAATATTAGAATTATAAATGAGAAATTCACAGCAATTAAATAGAGGCATCTTGCTGGGAAAGAAACATAAGTACTTTCATTGAAGGAGGAAAAAAAAGACACTTAGGGTTTGTTTGTTTTTTTTTAACAAAAATAAATCAATACTTAATAGATAAATACAAGAATGATGTTTCTAGATCTAATATATTGAAATTACCTCAAGAGAAAATTGATGCTTTGAAGAAAAAATCTCAAATAAGAAATCATAAACATTACTGCTTATTTTCTCTTGAACATAAATTCATCTTGTAAAGTTATAAATAGTTTATTATCCATTTTAGTTGAAAACGAACATAAATCTCACATATAAAACACAAAAGATAACAAATGTAGAGCCTAAGGCAGTGATGATTAATTTAATGTTTGTTGCTGTCGATTGCACTGAATTTTCACAATAAAAATAAACTAGTAAGCTTCCTATCCCTGCTGTGGTATTGTAATTGTCTTTTTCTTTTTTTTTTAATTTCTTTCAACTTGTTTTAATAAATCTGTGAATAGAAAAGTGTTTATCCACATCTGCTTTCAAAGAATACCAAATTTAATTAACAATTACAAAGTTTTTAACTATCCTTGAATAGTTTAAGCCTGGAGACACATATTGATAAAATTTGAAGTGATTTAATATTAATTATATTTTTAAGAATTAAGAATTTTTTTATTATTCATTGCAGAATAAAGTAACCATTCATTATTGAAGATAAGAACAGCTTTGTACAATAAATGAAACCTTTAATAGGTTTATAATTAATAAGATTTCTTATTTTCATTATTCAAAAATACAGGCAGTCAGCGAATTATGAACATCTGACTAATGAAAAACTCATACTCACAAGCAAAACGTCGAAAAAATTTTCTGAATGAATTGAGTTACAGTTCCAACTTATGAACAAACCTAGGGTCGGAACTCATTAACCTTGAGACCCCCTGTATTCATCTTTCATTCAAGTTATAAGTTATATTGTTTGAACAATAGACCAATTCTAATCAGGAAATGAAACTGGCTATGAAATTTCATCATCATCATCATCCGTCATTGGACATAGACCTTCCCCAGGATTTGCCACAATTCCCTATCATGGGCATTGCGGAGCCAGTATTTCCTGAATTTGTCAAGTTCATCTCTCCATCTCGTGTTCTGTCGGCCTCGGTTTCGCATGTGATCTCTGGGGATTCATGTTGTGAGATGTGATGTCCATCGGTTGTCTTTCATTCTTGCAACATGGAATGCCCATTGCCATTTGAGTTTTTTAATAGTTTCTATGATGTCACGAACACCTGTTTTCTTCCTTATATACTGTGCTGTCTTGTGATCTCTCTATGTAAGGCTGAGCATGATTCTCTCATGTGCACGTTGCATACTTCTCAGTTTGCAGGCCTGTCTCTTGGTTAGGTTCCATGAAATTTATACTCAATGAATGTAATGAATTTAATAAATAACAACATCAAATTGAAATACGAGCCACACGAAAAGTAATCCTATGACAAAAGCTTCAACTGATCCAAATTGGAGTCTACATCTTGTTAGCAAACATTTATATGAACTATTTTTTTGCCTGAATTTTTAAGATGAGGAATTATCATCATTATACACTGCTGATTTATTCTGACTAGTGTCCTCATCATGGTTGTTATGGTCTCAAAGTTTCCGTCATTGTACCTTTCAACCTTCTTTAGGAGTCTGTCATAGATTTTAGCCTTATGAGAATTTTGAATCAAACCCTTGATTCAATCCAGTAGTGTAGATTGTTCTCACTTCACTATTCATACCAAAAGATATCTCATATTGGTTCATTCTTCTTAGTTAATTTATCTTTGTGATGCCACTTATCTGCTTCGACCACTAAACCAGGGTATACGACTTTTCTGCATTACCCGACCCGGCGATTTAACTCACAACCGCTAGGTAGGTTACTAGAAATGCTTCACAATGCTTTTATCTATTCTGCTATGTGTTCTACAGGATACGTATAAAGTAGTTGAAAAACATACATAGGAGCCTAACATGTCCTATTAATGCAATGAAAGGATTTTGATGGAAAACAAAAAGAAAATAAGATTAATAATGATTAGTAGAAAGTAAGACTTAAAAGTCTGAATACATTAACTAGTTTCAGGGCCGTACTTATGGCAGTGCACACAGAGCAGACGCACAAAGACCCACCAAGATTTTAGCCCCACCCCTCAATAAATCTTCAGCAATCTTTTTTAGTGTTTCAATTTGTATGAGGATTTATTATATTATATTACATAGATCATTGATCCATAAAGAACTTAGCATTAAATTAAACAATCATTTTATGGTTATTTCATTTTTTTTTCTATTTGTTTGAAAATAATAGCCAAACACAAAAATAGAAGGGGCGCCGAGATATGTTATGCACTGAGCCCCATCGACGTTATATTCGGACCTGACTAGTTTGTTCATTGTTCACCCTTTCATTTAAGCTTTTTGAGTTCATAACACAACCATGACGAATAGAAACAACTTTGACTGCACAACCATTCTGCCGGGTCAGCTTACTCTAAATAATCTGTTAATCATTTTACTGAACAAGCAAACTGAACACTGTAGCCAGTCAAGCAAAAGACATTAAGATTTATGTATCACAAAAGTCTAATAAATGACCTGAGGTATCTAATTCTTACAGCTGATTGAACTTTACAAGTTGTTTTTCGCTTTCCCGATTCACTGTAAAAGGTCAAAATGTTATGATAGAAATGGACATAACGGTTAACCCATCGACTGTAACAGGTGGCCAAGAGTAATTGTTATCCTTCATTAGATAAAAGCCCTTGTCCATTGCAAAATAAAAGCCATGATTCATAGATAGAACCGAGATGCCAACAATCAGAATGTAACATTGAGTCAGCCATAGAACTGTAATGAAAGAAATTGCTGTCATCTGCACTTAATAAGTCAAGTTGTCTGAATCTTTTTGATGAAGCAATGTCATTGGTATTAACTAGCATATACCTATTAGAAATAATGGTGTTATAAAGGAATGGGTCAGTATTAGGGAGCCTAAAGCTATTTTATTAGATAACTTGTATATCTCGGAATTTTTGAGATGAGGTATTATTATTATTTCTATTGATATTCGGACCATCCTCATCTAGAGTGCAACGGCCGAAACGTTGTATGAAAAACAACCAAGATGAGGGTGGTCCGAATATCAATAGAAATAGATAATTTGTGTTTAATAGTTCAAGTATCTTGAATTCAAGTTTTTTTAATTCAACACGAACCATTTTAATGCGTGGTCAGAGAAAGTCTTAACCATGTCTGTGATGTAATATTTATTGTTGTCATAACAGCCTATCTCATTTTATTACAACCCTATAATTGCTATTTTTAGCTACGTTAATCTATTTCACATGGACCAGTCCATTACAACTTTGAGGTTATATTAGGAATTGGATAGGACACACAATCATACAATTATACAAATAAACATACTGATTTGCATATACGGCTTTTATATGGATAAATTTTTTTTTTAACAAGTTTGTTTTTATCTTACTTTTTGTTGCTTATTTGAGACTCTGAGATGATTTTGCTTGAGACTGGATTGAAAAATATGGAATATGTGCCTCATTTATAAAGTATGAGCAAAATTTACTGTGATTGCCAGCCTATAAGATGCATGGTTTAAAAGGATATTTGAAGACTACCAGCAATTCATTCCAACCTAATATCTGGCCATTTCAAGCATTAGCAGACACCTCCCTAGTTATAATACCAGTGCATAAGACACAGTATATTTCCATTTTTTTTTTATAACTCACAATGCCATTGTCACTAAAACTGAATCAGCACATATATAGCTATGATGCAGTGGCGGTAACTGTGAAAAAAAAAAAAATCCTGGATTCCTCCCCTCCCAAATTCAATTAATCCTTCTTTTGCCCACGCCCCATTATTCCACAAAATGTCATTGAAATTCATTAAGAACTTTTGGAGATATTGTGTGGAGAGAAACACAGACCCAAATGAATACAAGTACCTCTTTTTAACTTCGTTAACAGAGGTAAACTAGAGGCAGACCAACAGCTCTTATTCCAATATTAAAACTGATGAAAGAAGTATATTCAGCTATTTTTATAAGCTTATTCTAATTCATTGGCTGCTTTAGTGGAAATGGATTCACGTTCAAAAAGAAATTTTGCGCATGAGCACACCTGGGGGGGGGAGCTGGGGGGGGTTACAGACCGTAAAGTATTCATAACAGACTGGAAATTAGAGGTAGGTTTACATTCCAGGTTCAATTTATTCTACATTCATAATCTCCATTTCTGTCTGATCTGTTGTACAGTTCCAGTTAAGTGGAGCTGAGGTCATATTTTAGAAAAAACAATTCAATTATGTGTAAACCAATCCTAGGCAACAAAATGGATATTGGCTAATAGTATTGCAAAAACATTATCAATCAAAATACAATAATGAGGAACAATTACCTGTATTATGTACGCTTAAATTAACATGCAAGGCTGCTTCTTCAAGCCGGATTGTGTAGACTAATTTAAACCTAAAAAAAAGATTACACAAAAAGTATTTATAGGATACAGATAAAATAAATCATAAAAGAAAAAAATGGACTCGACACAAAGATTCAAAATATTTTTATATATCTTTGTCAGATTGTATATTTCAATATGGATCTCATATTTTTCTGGTCTGACCATGAAACATATTCAAGTAACAATATTGGAATCAGAACTAAAATCACATAGAGGAAAAAATCATGTTCACTGGGTGTACAATCATCAGAAGAGGACCTTTTATCAAGAGAAGAAGGGCATCTGGTTTGAAGCAGAGGGATAGCAAAGGTTCTCAATGCCCGGGGGCAGTTGTGCCAGACTGACCCTTCTCACTACGCCTCTGGATAGCAAGGTACGTGAGCATCATTATCCTGAGGAAAGATGGCACCAGGATACACTGTGAGAAAACAATGATCTTGTGGAGATAGTGTGATGATTTGGGAAACTCTGGATCCTACCATTCATACGGAAGGTACTTTGTCATATACCACCAACCTCAACATCGCTGAAGACTCAGTACATCCTCTACAATGACAGAAGCATCTTCCAGCGAGACATACACCCTGCCGCACCGCATGAGTTGTATGGGAATACAGAACCTCCACCATGGATCTTACAG
Source organism: Thysanoteuthis rhombus (assembly GCA_963457665.1). NCBI lineage: Eukaryota > Metazoa > Mollusca > Cephalopoda > Oegopsida > Thysanoteuthidae > Thysanoteuthis > Thysanoteuthis major. The sequence goes on along the minus strand of OY735226.1, from coordinate 9,352,279 downwards.
CAGTTACACCAGCTGTTAACATCCTGGCACCAGATCACAAAGGAAATCTTTAGAGTCCATGCCTGATTAGGAAAGAGCTGTTTTGTAGGCACATGGAAAACAATCACCTAATTCGGCTGATGGGCATAATGTTTTGGCTTATCAGTGCATATATATATATTAGTGACAATGAAAATATCAAGTTTTCATACATATGTTAAGGATGAATGTCTCAATCTTGATGGTTTTGTCTGGCCTTGTAAGATGATTTCTCCAAGAAATACATCTTTGTAGAAATTAAATAGTTTGGTCACCATTGAAATGAAGAGTTCCATAGAGAAATGAATACATATATTTTTAGTACTGTTTGTATGTAAAGTTTAGTCAAATATAACAGTAGAATATATGCAAAGGAAATACAAAGATATTTTTGAATATAACTGCAAATATTCAATGATAATCAAAAAAGGATATTTAAGAAATCTAAGGAACATGCATGTTACAGAATATTGATAAACACAATAAAGTATTATGTACTTAAAGCATGTTGAATGAAAAGAGGATTAAATGTACAGAAATTAATATTACTCACATATATATTAAAAAAACTGTATCTAGTTATCAAAATATTCATACGAAGGTATCAACTCTGATAGCCTTTACATAATGGAAAAAACCACTTATTTATGAAAGAAAAATTTTTAAAAAAGATGAACTATCTAAATTCAAATCAAAAATACCTTTTCCCAAGCAATCTTATAACAAGCCGCATGGATTTTTAAACCTGTTTACAACAGCTTGAACATTTGAAGCATGGGATAAAAAGTTATAAAATTATTAATGTATTTGTTAGTAAAATTAATGCTTCCATAAGTTCAAGAAAGAAAGAAAAACAATGTGTTTGAAAAATATAATATCAAAGTAAGATCTACCAACTCTTTCGATGATGCTACTGGGAACTCTGTGATATGAAAATTACTGCTCTTTGATCAAAAGTAGATATCAAGCTTAGTCTGGCATAGGACCACAATAATGGAAATCCAGGGAAAATAAAATCCACTAGCAATAGCTTGTGAGACTAGCATGCTAACCATTGCTTTACACTTACACATAACTACACTAAGTGCAGCCTAGTCTGGCACAAGACCACAACAATGAAGCAAAAGGTGAGGTTTGAATTCACTAGTAAATAGCTTGTGAGACCAAGTAGCTGACCATCATCCTGCAGAGGGAACTCTAGTTCTATTTTGTGTAAATACCGCAGATTGGAATTTACTTATAAGTAAACACCAAAAGAGAAAAAAAAAAGATGTTAAAAGTTAAGAGACTTGAAACATCATCATTATCAGTCTTTTAATGTCCGTTTTCTTCCTTATATACTGTACTGTCTTGTGATCTCTCCATGTAAGGTTGAGCATGATTCTCTCATGCGCACATTGCATACTTCTCAGCTTGTAGGTCTATATTTGATCGAAAAATAGGAGGTACAGAGTGGCTAAATGGTCAAAGGTACAGAGAATGGAGTTAGCGGGCAGAATTCAAACTCCAGCTGAGACAGTTTGCGTTCACTTTGCATTAATGCTCTTGGGAAAAGCATAAATCTATCTCCTCTTCCCTCGTGGGGCAAACTAGGCTATGGTTTGCAACCAGTCTAGGAGTCAACCAACTCAGAGTCCAAATCAGCCTGAAGAAGGTTGGACTCCGTTAGGCTATCTCACCTCTGACACACCAATGATGAAAATCATTATTGGTTACCCATCGACCCTGCAGTGGGTTACGAGAGGGTGGGTTGTAAAATAAAAGAAAGAAATCTAAAAATACAGCCCCTTATTGTGAGTCATCATTTGGAAAGAAAATGAAGAAGCTACTTGATGCGTAAAAGGGAATCAGATGAAGGTAATTGCTTGATTTAAGTTCCTGAGATTCGATCGTTTGTAGTAAACAGTACTTGACAGTTTCTTTCATGCAGTATTTGTGAGCAGGAAGAAAGCCAGTGTATGAAATCTCCTTCTGTATGAAGTCACCTTGGGTAAAACTTGATACAACCCAGACAGATTTGGAGGGAGATGAGGATGGATATCGGATGAGAATTGATTGGAGTAAAGCCCATTGTTTAAAGAGACAGAGTTGATAGAAAGAAAACAAAGGGATAGGGACAAACCATGTGGCAACATGCCAGTGAGAAGTACTTCAGAAAAGGGGCATTGATTAATTCAATATATCTATTTTGAATATCGTCCAGGGCACAACTAGTTGAGAGGTAGGAACTTATTATGTTCAAAGAGTTTTTCTGACAATTGAACTCCTTGTTGCTTGAGTTGTTAATGTTTCAGCCAATCCATTCCACAGACTTCTTCAGGTGAACTTTTCTAATGTGATGGTAGTGAACAAGATTTTTCCAATGATATCAACATTATAAGATTAGATTAACAGCACAACAAAGGGTTTGATTGTTCGAAAAAATTTTAGAATTCTTTTTATGTGAAGAAGATGCAGTTGGCCTAACAATTAACAGCACAGAGAATGGAATTGGGCGAAACAAGTTCTAACTCTGGTTACAACAGTTTGCATCCAGTTTGTACTAATGCTCTTCCGAAAAACCTGAATCCACTTCTACCCCCTGCTACGAGTAAATAAATAACAAAGCAGCTGGAGCCCTTTAGCCCTATAAGACAGTATATCTTGAGCATTCGGCTAGCACCCACATTTGCTGCAAACGATGATTGGATCTCAATGAATTGTCGAGAAATGGAAACAAAATGGCCTCATGTGTTGCATGACACAGGAAGCAACTTTGCTTTTTCCTTTGACACTGAAGGTTTTAATAAGTCTATTCTATATACAACCTCTGAAGTAAATCAAAATATATTATGAAAAGTACAGCTAGATATAAATACAAGCAAATGTTTGAAAATGAAAGTTGAGGAAAAAAATGAATTATAAAATTATGAATAGTAATGAATTTAGAAAACGTGATTATGAGATCTTTTCCTTTTTTTTTTTAACATTGCTTTCTTCATCATTACCTACATGATATTCCACATTGCCCGGGATAAGTCATTGTCCTCCAAGGCAAACACTGCAAACACATTTCCATGTTTATCCTAGAAAGAAAAAAAAAAACAGTAGAATTAGTCACGCAAAAGCCGATGTGCAGGAAGGAAGAATTTTGTTAGGTAGATTGAGAAACCAAGGAAGTAATCTTTAAAAATCTCACTTGTAGTTAATGTTATGCATCTTTGTTTACATCATAGGGTCAATTCTAAAGATCAGGTAGAGCAAGAAAAAAACCCCAAAAAATAACCCAAATGACTAATGAAATGAAATAACAACAAACAGAAAGTCAAGATACTCCTGACTCTGCAAGATAATAGATTCATAAGGTTATGTGATTGAGCTGTGGCTCATTCCATGTCTCTTGGAGATTTTGGGTGTGAAGCAGAAAAGCCAGGGAAGAGAGATAGATGCATACCATGAGAGACACCCATTACTTCGGTACTAAATACAGCAAAGTCTTTCATACTGTAAAAGCAATAATAAAATGTTCATTAGAAACTGTCAATCAAAATTGCCACCAAGACTGTCAATATAGGTCTCTTCAGTTTTCAAGCTTGGCTGGTTGGCTATTTACTCTTTATGCCTGAAAAAAATAATTTTTTTTCCAAAATCTCCCCCCCCCCTAGGTTTTTAGCGGGGGTAAAATCCAGAATGAGTGTTTATGCTAAATTGGTCCCTAGTTTGTTCCTAGCAGTATTTTTTTAATGATCCAACAAAAAATAAGAGAAGTGACTTATTCATTGATCACTTACCACCACATGGTATGTTGGTCACTTGATGGTTTCTATTGAGTGACTAACCAAATTGTTTTTTTTCTCACTTCTTTGCATCATGGGACCCTGGTTTCATAAAGACGTAAAGATAACTCTGCAGGTTCCTAAATATCACTGCTAAGTGAATATCTCAGACAAAGAAATATGCTCAAACCTAAATTCTTTCACATGGTCACCCTTAAGTAGTGAATAAGGTATTGACTGTGTATCATAATAATGAAGAGATACTTTGTTACTAGAAATAAAATTTCCATTCAATTAAAAATGACATATTACCAGCATTGGTTATTCTTTATGGTTCAGCCATAATAGCAGACTGGGTAAGGCTTGTAGAAATAAGTGTACCAAGAGAAACCAGAATAATGAGCCCCATTTCTAGTCAGTCTTGCACTCATAAAATTATGATAGCTGAAAGGTATAAATATTGGCAGGCATATTATCAATCATATATATATATATATATATATATATATATATATATATATATATATAAGAGTCATACTCATAGTATCAGTAGCAGTCATCAACCCTTCTCTCTTTCTACCCGCTTATAAAACTACCTCTCTTTCCTCCCCTCTGATAGCATCAGTGGCAGCCATCAGCCAAACCTGTTGTCGTGCACTTTTGATAACCATCAGTGAATCAATGAGTCATGGACAATACTCCTGATTTTTTTCAAATTAGTGGGCACAAAAATCTTATGTCATGCAGTTTTTTTCTTGTAACAAAAGTATGTACACAGTTTTGAATTCAACCCAGAGAATCAACAATCTTTCAATAAAAACTTAGTAAGCTATCTACAGAATTTGAAATTCTACGCGCTTGCAAAACAGCTTAAGGGGACTAAGAAATCTTTCCCTAATTCATAATCAAAACGTGACAATGTTTTTGAATTACAAATGTGTAATTACTGCCTCAAACTACTAAATACAAATAAATGGATTTATCACTGTGACCGCTGGTGTCACATAACACCAGAGTATATTATATGAAATAAACAATTACTCAACTATCTCTATGGAATCATTAGAATTTCAGTTAATTTACAATTAATTAGGAAACTAAATCATGGAAACAATGCGAAACATTTGAGATTAACACAACAGATATGAGTACATTTTTACTAATTGAAGAAGGAAAAGCGGGAATGAAATAAAAACCAGTGTGTAGATATGTTTTGCCTTCTGTAATAAGTACTGCAGTGGCTACATAATGTTATCAACTCAGCCAATGGGTTTTCATGAAAATAAAGGGACACAAGAGCTTCATGTATCCTTCACTTCTAGAAAGAAATCTGATTCAGTAAAAAAATTCTGACATTCTATTGGAAAAATAGAAAAAAAAATTCTGACATGGTAATTAAAAAGATAGAAAAAACAAATTCTGACACGCGGTCATTGAAAATGGGAAAAGATTCTCACGCAGTCATTGAAAATGGGAAAAGATTCTCACGCGGTCATTGAAAATGGGAAAAGATTCTCACACGGTAATTGAAAATGGGAAAAGATTCTCACACGGTAATTGAAAAAAAGAAAAATTCTGACAGTAATTGAAAATGAAAAAATTTGGACACTCACATAGTTATTTTTCTTTTTTAAATTCTGATACGGTATTTGAAAAAAAATTCTGACAGTAAAAAGAAAATCATTCAAATAAAGTTAATATCATTACAGCCAGATTTTCTATAGGATAACTATGAAATTAGAATTCTGCAAAATATTAACAAGTAAAAACATTTTTCTCTAATCAAGCATTTGTTGTTCCTACTCTTCTCTTCTGTAACAAAATATCTATTAAATGAGGAAATACAAATGAACACTTGTAGATCGATAGAGAATGAATTTATTCTTTTTAAACTCTAAGTAACAGGATGAAATTTCAGTCAAATAACCAAGCTTATTTGCTATGAGTCAAATGTCTACCATGCACCTACTATAAAAGGTAGTAGTGGAAAAAGAAGACAAGTGCCTGAATGCACTTGTTGCAATTTAGTCACTTGCTGATACCGTTTCTTTACTGTCAACTAACTCCATAACTGCTACTACCCACCACCCAACCACCCACCCACTTCCCTCTTTATACTTACACACTTCTCCAACATTCACACCTTCGTGCTCATGTTACAACTTTGGTACAAGAATTTAGCTGTGGTAATATTTTGATTCTTTTTTTTATTGTCGAACTTCAAGTAATGATTTTATTATCTTAACAACATTGACGGATGACAATGACAAAACCAAAAACTAGTGACATCATGCACGAATAACAGTGACACAGTGACAATTTCAAAAATTGAGGACGAATTCATTTCCACTTCTGTAGCCCGCCTAAGGTCGACATGTTCTACTAGAGTCTGCAAATCCCATTTACAAGAACTATTTAAAAAAATTTTTTTTTTTGAGTCGAACTCCATCTATAGAATTTTGATTCAATTTCCATATATAATAACATTCATGAATGACAATGACCAGACTAAAAACCAGTGACATCATCCATGAATAATGGGATAATATCATACGGAAGAATAAATTGTGTTTTGTGTTTACAAGGAAATTAGCACAAAGTGAATGCAAACTGTCTCAGCTAGTGTTTGAACTTGGCTTACCGATTCCATTCAACGGGCATCTAACAGCTCAGTCACAGACACTTCTGAAGAGAAGATATGCTTATCTTTAAGCCAAACTGATATGCTTTTGGAGCCATATAAAAAGGTTTCTTTGACAGATTCTCAATCAACATCACTAAGGCTGCCAAATCTAATTTAAAGATTGAAGCCTATTCAACATTTGCTTGTTCACAAAATACCATCAAGCAATTCACAAAAGACTTTTAATTTTGTTTTAATGGTGACTTCATAATACATATGAGCAACCCTTTGCCTATGGACCCACATTTTGTAGCCTATGGCCAATCTAAGCATTTATCCAAAATCTTAAGTAATTTTTCTCAACAGGTCAATTTCATTATTCATATTGTGAATTACTATTGCTTTGGTTTCACAAAACTATAATGTAATAATTGTGACTCATACGTTAGCCTAAAAAAGAAATTCAGTACACTCTCTGTAATATGAGAGAGATTTTTGAAGTGGATGTGTGGCCCAAATAAAGATAAAAGATATCTCATGTAGCCAGCTAGATCAGAAAGATTGACCATGCCTGCATCACGATATGAATAGCCACCATAAAGTGAGCACTCAGCATTGTGTGGCTTTTAGCATGCTTGGCTATACAGTGAACCCCTGCTGGAACGAAGAAAAAAACCCAAGTTAACTTAATATGATGATAGGAAGGGAGATAGCAGAAAAGGAAGTTAAGTAGTTTACTCAAGGGTAAGAAGATTTTTACAGACGAAACTAATCCATGTTTGTATAACATTCAGATAAAAGCATGGCAAGGGAATGAGAAAATTGGAAGAGATAAGGAAGGGAATGAAAAAATACAGGCAAAGGGTGGGAGATGAGCATGAGATAATAGATAATCTTAATTGTTAGCATGAAATTTCTAAGGATTCAACTAGTCTTGTCCTATTGTTGTGCGACTGGTTTAAATCACGGTTATAGTTTTATAACAATTAGATGTGATAAAACAATCATAAACCACTTGTTGCTATTGTTAAAAGATAATACTTTCAGACACGAAGCTTAGCAAGTGACATATGTTGCCACTTCAGATTTGCAAGTAGCCATTATTAATATAATGGTGAATGGTAGTAAAATGGCCAACGGCAAGAGGAGCGATATAATCTATATTTTCCTATTTGGCTAAGTTATAACTCAGCTGACCATAGAAATTCAATGATTTGCCTGCAAAGCTCCAATTGCCTGGAGTAGAAATTGTGATTTTTTTTGTTATTGATTGGATCCTAGAAGAGCACCATTCATAATTTGGTGAGATTTCAAGTTAAGAATAAAAAGCACCAGGATATGCAGTATTCAGGGGGTCCAGGTGGCCTAACAGTTGACAGCACAGAGAATGGCATTGGCAAACGAAGTTTAAAACTTCAGATGGGAAAGTTTATATTCACTTTACAAAGGCATGAATCCACTCCTCCCTGCAACAATGGGGGAAAAAAGCAGGGAAGTTTGAGCTCTCTATCCCTATAAGACAGTCTATCTTGGGCATTGGGCTAGCACCCCAGTTGCTGTAAAAACCTGAAAATGCTATTAATGAAAACAATTATTGGGTGCTACATGGATCATTTGAGAAATGGAGATAAAATCATTTCTTCTTGTATCGCACCACATGGTATCAACTGAGCAGAGAGAAAATGCAACATTTAGCATTAAAGTTCAACTCAAGGACACTGAAATTCGTTAAGAAAGCCAGCGCATTTTCATCTGCATTTCGCAGTTGAGGACTTCTTGTTATTCACCAATTTATTCAGAGTAGTGCCCTTATCTATATTGTCATGGTCACAACTTTTTAGCCATGGTACACTCCAGACTTCTTCAATGTCTTTCATAGTTGATAACCATCTGTAACATATAGCCGATTGGATAAAAGCATTACTTAGGCATACCTAATAAAGGCTTGGCAGTCATAAGTTCAATCCATGGCTCAGATAGTACAGAATGGTCATATACTCTGACCCAGTGGAAGAGAAAGATAAGTAACATCACTAGGAAGAATTAGCTGCTATGTAATATTCTTAAACATGGACAGCGGAATAAGAACGGTTAACCCCTATGGATCGAATAAATGGCTCAGTTTGAAATTCCCAGAAGGTTACTAACTACAACAGACACCTGATGAACCTGCAGATACAATGGCCAAACATTGCGACAATAACAACCAAGATGAGGACACTAGTAAATCAAGTAAATCAGTGTATAATGCTGATTTATCTTAACAGAAAAGTTAATACAGTCATTATTTCTAGGAAACACTATTACAAAAGAAGAGTCTCACACACACTCTCACAGAAACAAATTGAGTTCTAGTCAAACATTTTCTTCAGGAATTATAAATGTGAATAATTCAGTTTTTTAAGACATCATTTACAACTTCCTTTAATTTAATAGCTGAAATGTTTATTGAATAATCCAAAAACTCAAGAAAATGGAAAGGTTTTTTAATAAAAAAAACCCTGGAAAACAAGACTGGCAGCTCCACTGTGAGCACAACTATTTCAGCCATCAAGCCAAATTTTTCCTGAAAAATTTTTTTTTGTGCACATTGAAGGGAGTGTTGTGAAAGATTTTGAGTTTCTCCTATGGACGATTAGGGCTGAGAGAAGAAGAGAGGAAAAGAATTATAGTAAAGATTCTAAAAAAAAAAGAAAGAAAAAAAATCTGTTTACCGATATCATATAATTCAATCTAGCATCCAAAGCTTTCTATTTTCTTTCTCTCTTCCCTCTTTTCATTCATCGATGACGTAGGAATAGAATTTGTCATACTCTTCTCCTTTCTCTCTCTATCCATCATTTTAAATTTTTTACTTTCTAATCTTAACCAGAAGTTTGAACAAAAATATTCCAATAAAAATAAAAAGGGCTATGGACATACTATTTTGAATATAGTAACACTAAATACATAAAAGATTCTATTTTATGAACATTGCCCAGACATCGAGTTATAGCAGATTTTAAAATAATGGTAAGTGGAAAATACTGCCCCACTCCTAAATGACGAATTTTAGCAGTGAGGGGAATGGGGGTGCATACTCATTACTGGCATGAAAAACAGAATCGGTTAACCAAGTTCAAGTTTTGTTGAAGGTTGCTTACTTCACTCCAATGCCCTTAGGAGAGGTATGAATCCATTAGTCCAACCCCGCCCCAGCAATGGGTAGTTGGAGTCCTTTAGTTCTGTAAGGCTGTCCATCTTGGATATAGGGTTAGCACCAAGACTCCATAAAACCTACTTGCTACTAAAACAGCAATGAGGCCCTAGTCTGAAGAAAGATAATGAAAGTTTTAACCTATCATAACTGCATCAGTTTTTCATATTGAATCACCGCAGTTCCAGAAATGGCCCACCCAACCAACCAGCCAAGTGGACTACAGATTCTTCTCTCTTTGCTCGTTTGTGTCTCTTCAGATGCACCTGGACATATTTTAGGGGATGCAACTTTGAGAGTTAGCGTGAGCACACCACTCATTACAATAATAAAAAATTACAGTAATCATATTCTGTTAGAAAAGTGCTTTTTGGACCAACAATGCCAAAACTTTGTGCTGGTATTTATCTTGAAGATAATTTTTGATAGAAGATCTATTTATTTTTGTAATATATTCAATAATTAGTTCTGGTATATATATGGGCTACAATGATTCATCTATGCAAGGTATGTATATCTGATATTTTAATTTACATAATACATAGGCTGTCCTCAAATCTATCTATACTGAGAATCATATTCAGAATAAAGTCATTGATAAACAATTTATCTCTGATATTTGCTTATTATAGCCCTAATCCTCAATCCCATTATTTTCTCTGTTTTTACACTTCACAGTGAAGAGTTTCTTCCAATTTTCAACATCGTCTGTGGGATATCAGTCTTTTCATGTTACATAGGAGCTAATTGTGGAAGTACATTTTGTAATTTTGCCAAGTAACAAAAATTCTTATTCAAGGTCTATCAATAACCATTTCAGCAGTATATTTATGATGTAAAACTACAGTCGAAAGGCTGGAGTCAACTTCTACTCTCCAACTGTATCAACAAGAACAATCCTCACTTAATTTAGGGGAGAAAACTCTTCACTTCAAACATTGTCTGTCCTGTCACATTAAATCCAACCAATACATAAAGTGATTGGTTTGCAACTCTCTATAACCGACTGAGTCAAACTGACATTTATACAATACAAAAGTTACAGAAATCATTTTCATTTGGAATAAAAGTAGGAGTGGAGTTTGACCCTACAGCAGCCAGGCGTGTTTGTTTTATTATTACAAACTTAAAACACCATACTCAGTATTTAACAAACATTTTCTTTTCTTAGCATGTGAATGCCAATTAGCTGAATTGTTTAAGTAAATTAACCTATTTAACTTGAATAACTCCTGTAGACAATATAGATTCACCAAATTGCAAGAGTAAAACTTCTTCTGCAATAAATCAAGAAATCAGTTATTCAAAACATTAAATAATCAATTCTAAAAGCCATATACCATGTTTTAGGCTCCTTTCAATAAAGAAACATCATATGTTGATAGATTGAATTTATCAGGTCAGCTTTTGAAAGCAAAAATAATCTGCATAAATGCATCACTGTAGCCTACACGTTTACCGGAAAACAAAAAAAACAAAACAAAAAAAAAAAAAAAACATTTTTAGATGATGCCTAATGGTGTACTTGTGAAAATTTTTAAGATCATAGCACCCGCCCCCAAATTTGAATTTTCAAAAAACGAGCTAGGCACAAACTTTGGACCAGTTGCAAATTGACCTGGCCCCCATAAAACTTATTCATGGGGGAAATTTTAAAACGATTTTGCTAGATATAGGTAGTAAATGTTGAAATTTTCAACCCTTTAGTTCCTTTGGTACAGCCTGTATCTGTATATATATATGCACACAGATACATAGCGAGCCAGCCAGCTGAACTCACTTGAAAACTGAAGAAACCTATACTGACAGTTTTTGTTGACTGGTGTTAACCCACATCTTCTTTGTCTTCAGTAATTAGGCACGATACAACAAAAGATTTCTCTTGCTGATAGGGTGTTTATTTCTGTAAACTCTTTCTGGAGTATAAGGCTATAGGTTTTACAAGGTGGGGTTCTAAATCTCATAATGAAACGATGAAGTTTTTCTGTCAGCTTAACCTTCTCTTTAGATGGACTCCTCACAGGGCTAAAAGGCTCCAACTTCTTTGCTTTTCATCCATAGCTGGGAGGGGGGATGCATGCCACTTTCAAGAACATTGGTGCAAAGAGAACGCAAATAGTCTCCAAGAAAATTTGAACTTTTCCCCCCATTTCTGTATCACTAACCATTAGGCCACTTTGCACATCTCCTCGCTGATCTAAAAATTTCCATGAGGATACATTTGCTGAACAGATGATAAGGATTAATCTTGAGAGTTTTGCATGCTAACCAATGCACTACTATAAGTGCTTTTTATAAAGATTTATCACGTACTCGAAATTCACCTGTTTAAAATGACAGTTTCAAGTGCTGGGCTCACTAGAGTAGACCCTAAACTTTTATGGAGGTGGTCAAGATTGGAAATGTTTTAATGTCTTGCGTGCCAAAGCTAATAAAAACGAAGTAATAATCACACAAGGCAGTAAGGAAAGCTTGTTTTTTTAATTGCTTTAAAGTTTTATTCATTATAAACTCCCACAAATTCTTTTTTGGCAGACAAAATATTGTTTAATTTTGGTTTAAATTTTGTGTATAATAATAAAACAGCAGCATGTGTTGCCGTAAAATATTGATTAGTATAAGGCCACAGCTAAAATAAGACGTTTGCTTTTTTTTTTTCGATACCAAATTTTGTTGTGAACTAACCCAAGATCAGACCTGCAAAGTTTTCCACATTTTCCATAGTTCTCCAGCAATATTCTTTGTCTCCCTCTCTCCAATGATTTTTGTTGAAACTTGTTTCTCGCGCATTTCCATTTGAGAAAAATGTAATGAAGGAAATGTTGTATACTTAGCATTTATATTTTTTTCTTAAGCAAAAGTATCCAATAACCAAGTTTTTCTCTTCCAATTTGAATGTTATGCTAAAAAGAATTATTTTATCAATAGAGAATGGGAAGGTTCCAATATTTTTATTTTCACTTTAATATGCTGACCTTAGTTTACAGAAAAAATTGCAATGCCATAGGTTAGTTTTGCATAAAAATTTAGAACTGAAAATGCTATTTCCAAGGATTAAAAAAATCAAAGCACCCAGGGGCTAGCAGACCCTAGCAGATTTATCCACATAATTCATACGCATGACTGATATCTCGAATATTCTACATTACTGACCTTGGTAAGTCTGCAAGATAGATGAGGGAAACAGAATTTTTGTATGAAACATCTCGTATTCAATGAAATCAGCAGGTTAGATTAAATGTGGCTGCAAACCATAGTTTGCCATACCCAGCTCTAAAGCATTCTCACTTTTGTTTCTAACTTTTTATTGCAACCCTCAGATTGGCATTCTATAATCATTAGTAAGCAGCACAGATTGGAGATAAAGATAAGCCTCTGAATTAGCAGAGTGATTTCAAATGTAGCTGGAGACTTGTATTTCATTTCCAATCTGAGAGCGATATTTCCATTTTCAAATTTTCTTTCAAGTCTTGGATCGCTCATAACCACCGTGGAACTCTTCAATAAATAGGATTTTTTAAAGATTGAACTCTTTTGTGAATTGAATTGGAGAAAAAGGAAAAAAAATTACCATCAATCAGAAGTTGCTCCCCTTTGATTAAATTTATTTTGGTAAAAAAACAAGTAAGTGTTGAGTTATAGGTTAATGTAAGTTTAGGCCTTCGTCACTTCAATACTGGAAGATAACAGAACAATTCAATAAGTTTCATACCACACACTCTCCCTCACTATGCCACGTCCCTTCTGGATGTGGGCAATCATGGCTCTACACAGCTTTCACTCGTCATTTTCAGCAATTCTTGCCCCTCGATGACCCTCTGTCATTCTGTTACTCTTTCTGCAACCATTTGTAAAAACTGGTGAAGTAGGTTACCTGCTACCTCCCTCTACATCTCTTGCCTTGGATGCGCTCTCTGAGTGTTAGATTGTCCAGGCCTTCCTGCCTTCCTCATTATGTGTCCCAGAAATTCCAAGTATCTCTTTCTGATTGTTAGCAACAGTTTCCACGCTCTTTAAGACTTCGTCATTGCTTACCAAAGCAACAGAAATACGTTTTTTACCAATGAACATTGAGAATATCATGGAAAGAGCATGTGACAATACTAGGAAGTTCTATTTTGGTATCATTATTCAAATCATGTTGAGAGCCAGATATGAATATGATGTTCAGTTACAGAACAGTTTCTTTCAGTTCATAGCACAATATTTATTCTTGTTATCAATGCCCACTTGCATTGCGTCTTCACCCTCGAGAGGAAATTGCTTTCTATGTAACAAAGCATTCTCTCTCTCTCTCCTTATCTAATTCAGGGAGGAAATTACATCCTATGGTAACAAAGTATTTTCTGTATCTCCTTGTCTAGAAGAAACCTTAGGCCAACTGAGTAACCAGTTTAAAAATCTTGCAGTGCATATATTCCCGAATGAATCATACCGGCTAGATACATTCAGAACTCTACTGAGAGGGTGGTGGGGGTAACACAGATTAAGAACTGATGATTCATGTTTTTAAAGGTTGAGTTTGATTAGACAAAAACAAAGATCACAATTGTCAAGAATTAGAAATCCTCAACATGGTTTCTTCAGTTTTTTAGTGATTCTGGCTGGCTATGTATTGGTCGCATATACAGGCTGCACCAGTGGAGCTATAGGGCTGAAAATTTAAATATTTAGCCTTCATTATATCCAGGAAAAAAAAATTCATTTCAACAGGATTTTAGGGAGGGTCCAATCTACAATGGAAACATATAGTAAATTGGTCCCTTAATTTGTGTCTGTCAGCATTCACGCTTGTTTTTTTCTTAATTAAATTATTCATTGATCGTCCTTTTTCCCAATTTTTTTATTAATTACCCCGAACATGACTTGCTGTCACAGTTTCTTTTTAGTACCTAAGCAGATCTGTTATCAAATCATTACATATAATTTATTCAGACCATGGATGTCCAAAATTGTACTGGATGGTTTAGCAAATTTTATTCTGCACAACCTTAAGTTTATTTCAATGAGTTTAAAATATTTCTTGAAAAGCATATTCAAATGATTTTTTTTCATTGAATTTAAACTGAAATAAATCCCATAAATAGAGGCAATCTTAGTTTATTGTGTGTGTGGATCTGCTATAACAGCAAAGACAAACAAACCAAAAACAAATAAACTAAAAAAACAAACAAACAACCAAACAGAGAAAAAACAACAAAAAAAAAGCAACCGATAAAAAAAAAAAAAAAAAAAGTAACAAAGAAATTCTTTCATGTATTTCTTTCTGTAACAGCAATTACAAAAAAAATTGCATTGATATCTAGCCAATCATCAACTTATATAATTCTTTTTCACAAGTTATCTTGGACAGCATCAACTGTTCAATAGGAACAGTGCCAAATATGGAAGCATTGTATCAGGATAAATCTGACCTAAATCATATGGTGACTGAAAAATTGATTCAAAGCTGATTGTTCGGGTCAGCGAATAAGTTAGAAAAGTAGGATAGTGAAGACCTTCACCATCCCATCCTGCTTTGGTCTTATACCAGATTTTGTGTAATTCTTTTGCAAATAAATATTGGACTCGCGATCACAGTCATTAATTGAACAATCTATAGCATCAATATTTGAGGTCATATAAAATAATTCCATTGAACCATAAATATGGTCAGAATAAATTCTATCAATGGCATTACTAGTATTTTCCACAGGAAAACATCTAAATGGAGTAGAAAGAAAAAAAAATCTAAATGTTATTGATAAACCATATCTATCAAAATAAAGCCCAAAAAGGTTAAAAAAAAAACATTTTCAGTAGATTTTCTTTACAGCTTATACCAGAAAAGCATTTCAAAAGTCAGTTACATAATATCTTGCTTTGTCGTATTTCTTTTTGAGTACTGACGCTAATTTTCAAGTCTGTAAGCAAAGCAGTATGGCCAGGAGCACTGGAACTCACAAAGAAACACACATACATAAAAAAAAGGATAGAACCCTTTACCACCTTTGGTGAATATGATTGCTCAATTCTTGACCTAAATCCTACTTCATTGAGAATAACTGGACATGAAGTGATTTTTTTTTTTCAGTTTTACAGCTGGTACCTAAATAGCATTTCAAAGGTCAATTATCTAATATCATGTTTAGTCAGTATACTTTTTTAACAGAATTTAACAGAGAAGGTAGGTACAGAATTATAAATACAAAAAACTCTCTCATACTCCGTCGTAGTTTACAGGGAATAAAATAGGTTTTAACCCATTAAATGCAGAAGGTGGTGAAGAGTGAGAGTTGTCCATTGCAAGATAAAAGTCATGACTTACAGATTGAACTGAGTGGTCATTATAAAATGGAAACTTAATAAAAAAATTGACAAATTCTATTTTAGTTTTTCTATCAAAACTTAAGCCAGAATCAAGTAGAGGAAAAAACAATTCAAAAGAAACTAAAGAGCACTGACAGAGCATACACCTCTGCCAATGCCATTGTCTCTAAAAACTGAATGAAAATCGGTTTACAAGTAGCTATGATGCAGAAGAGGTAACTGTAGAAAAAAAAAACTCCTGGATCTGCCACCCTTCCACAAAATGCCATTGAAATTCATCGAGAGCTTTTGGAGATATTACGAGGACAGGCAGAGGTAGATGATATTTTCAGTATGCATTTTTTCACTTCAATACAATCAGTTTAAAATATTACAATCAAGTCCAACCTTACCTAACTCTGAATGAGATATTTTGTAGATATTCAAAACCACCAAAAATATCACTGACTTTCTCTACATCAGAGCTTCCTGAACTGTGTCTTGCAACACTTCAATGAGTCACCAATAATCCCTAGATGTGTTGCAAAATTAAGTATAATTTTGTGTATCTTTCAAAAAGATACTTTTCCTAAATCAGTTGAACTTCTGGGATGACATTATGTTGGGCTCAGCAAACAAAATTTAAATATTGTGTTGCAAAAAATTATTCAATAAAAAGTATATTGCAAGTACAAAAAAGTTGGAAAGCTGTGCTCTAAAACATTATCCTTGAACAGTGATGCAAATGTCACGATGAATGTTTTATTTTCATTGTTAATTGTTCAGTAATAATCATATCCACTAACAGAGATTGAATGCGCAATTATGTTTCCACTAAAACCATAACACCAATTCTTTAACCTTCTTTAAGAATGGTTAAAAGCATAAAAGTTCAGATGAGCAACCACTTCTGGTATTAAGTTCGGGAATAGTATTTTACAAACACAGTCTGAGAGTTCAAGAACAATATTTTATAAAATACTATGTGTGTGTATATATATATATATATATATATATATATATATATATATATATATATATATATATATATATGTAGGTATGTACCCACACACACATACATATATATATCATTTTGTCATCTACAGACAGCTGTTTCTTTGTATTACAACTCTTCAGTGTGGCTATAGACTATCCATTATCCCATCCAGTACCACGAGGTAGGATCGAAACCTTAGCTTCAGACCCAGAGACTGGAAGTAAGGTTGAATTTAAGCGATACATCTATTTACGCATGTATATTCTCCATCCCCCAGAGTGTTCCATTCCATGTTGGAAGAGCTTTTTATTATCATTAAAGATTGGCTTGATGTATTTCACTGACTTTGTGCCACCATTTTCCAAAGCATTCAATAATGCAGAAAAACTGTAGGAAAGGAATGATAGCTGTTTACATATTTGTGATAGAGTAGTGAATAGGAGAACATTATTGGTATTGACATGTTTGGAGGAGGAGTGGTTCTTGGTGTGGGTGAGATAGGGATCAATTCTGGGGCGTTGTTTTTATCACAGCAGGGTTGGGATGTTTTTGTTTTGAGGAGAAGTGTGGATGGATATGAGGGGTCAGGTGTTATCATTCTTATAGGTAGATGTGCATGTATCTTTTCTGCCTTCATTTGGTTGTGTATGTATCTATCTAGTGAGTATTTTTTTTTTAAGGAAGGATAAGTGTATATCCCAGGATTAGTTCATGATTGCATGGTTTGTATGTAATTCTCTCTTCAAGGTGCAGTGTATTTCATCTGGCACCTTGTGATTTTATAAGGCATTGTTTCAGAATTGGTGTATTTGATGCATTTGCCATTTGAAAATGTCCACATCTTTGAGTTATCGTTTGGCATTCAAATATAAGGGTGACTTTGATATGCATGTGGATGTTATTTTTTAATGATACTACGATAGTTTATACATAAAAGACATTTCCTCAATCAAAGGACAAGAATAGAGGTACCACCCAGGCTAGTGTTTTATTCCTACTAATTACCAGTATTCATGGTTCACAAAGGGAGTGGCTAGTGATGATACTAGATACATCAGTCTTTTATCGTCCGTCATTGGACATAGACCTTTCCCAGGATTCGCCAGATCACTTTATCATGGGCATCACAGACCCTATACTCTTTGAACTTGTCTAGTTTGTCTCACCTTCTTCTTACATTCTGCCAGCCTCGGTTTCACATATGATTTTGGGGGATTCATGTTAAGTCATGATGTCCAGCAGTTGTGTGCCATTCTGACAACATGACAAGCTCTTTGCCATTTAAATTTTTTAATGGATTCTATGATATCTCAGACTCTTGCCCCCCTACATAGTGCTGTCTTGTGATGTCTCCATGTAATGTTGAGCATGGTTCTTTAATGTGTACGTTGTATGGTTCTCACTTTGAGGGTCAGTCTATTGGTTAGGTTCTATGTTTCAGCTCAATAGGTAACTATTGGGGGAATGCATTGGTTGTATGCCCTTTTAGAACTAATGGTATTTTCTTGTTCTTAAAAGATGAGCTTGCCTTATTGAAGGCCTGCCATCAGACAGAGATAAAGAGAAAAACAAACCTATTCCAAATTTTATTTGAACTGAATTTCTTCTTGGCATCATCATTTGAGCAATCCATTTTCCAGCCTTTATCAGGAATATAATCCGAGAAAAGAGGCAAACCTTAAAAAGTTTACCGCTTTCCTTGGATTATATATCTGTTAAGAATTGGAGAATGGACTGGCAAAACCTTATGTTGAAAACATCAAAGGTGCAGAGGAGAGATTCAATTTTCTGAACAAAATTTGGAATGTTAACTCTTCTCAAAATTATGTACAAAATGTATATAGTCATTTATTGAGGGAATGGTTACATGTATTGAAACAGGAATAAAATTTACATTACACCTTAAATACAATTACTGAATTATTTTGCTTTGTTTCAAATATTCATTAATTATTTTAAATAAACATACCTATAAACTTTTAATTGTATGTAAAGACAAAATATCCTCATTACCTTTTTGGGAGGCATTTCAAGTTTCCATCGAAGTACTCTTGCAAATCCATGTTGAGGTCCATATTTCCAAGGCCCAAATTTTGCTAAAGATAGGAAAAAACAAATATTTGTAGGAAATGGGAAAGACAAATTTTCAAAAATTTTGTTCAAACCAAACTTTACTTGTATAATTATACTATACATTTTTAAAATGTATAAGTATATTTACTCACTAGTTTTGATTCTTTTGAGGCAGCATCATCCTCATACTATAAAGGAAACCAGTTAATACAGAGGCAAGAATTAATGGAGAAAGAAATAATTACATTGACAAAGTGCAATGAATAACGATGAATATTAGGAATTGTTTGTTCATTTCTTGTATGATCTCTTATCTTATGGTGACCATGGAGGTCAACAATGTTAGAGTAGCCAAGCAATATTCTAAGTACACCAGACAATGGACCTGAAGTAGCCAGACTCCAAAAGCCCCAAGAGAGACTGGGAAACAGCTTTGGAACTAAGACTTTGGTCTTCTGTATTTCATGCAATACATTGGAAAACCAATTGAACAAAGTTCCTGAGGATCAGGATCTGAATTGATAGTAACAAGATTCACACTCCATTGCACTTCTGGGCTCTTCCAAGAAAAGCCAGGCAAAAGGAAGAGATATAAGGTTCAGGGCAGAAAAATTGATGTGCAGTGTATGTCTGAAGATGTGAAACATGATCTTAAAGGTAGTCTGTGGGATCCAGGCAAGAAAATGGAGATCTATGATGGGAGTATAAACTTGAGGAGTAGTCAAATGTCCAGAGGCAGACCAAACTGAACTGATATATAGAAAATGAAGCCAACTAGTATCACTGTTATACAACATAGTCAAGATAACCACAGTTATTTATCACACAGTGGAAATCCCTGATGCTAAAAAAGGATGTTCTTTGTTTCATGTAAGTTCAACTTTTACTTGAATCTTTGAACATAAATGTTATCTTAAATATAACCCAGGAGTCATCAAATAAATCGACTAGCAGTCCAATATAGCTAAGGATGCTGCTAACAAATGGACAGGAAATGTGTTCATGACTTATTCTTGGATTGAGAAGAAATTATTTTCTTTGTGGAAAGAATAGTAGACAATCAGTCGGAAGTTCCACAAAATTTTGATTACGCTAGCCAGAAGGTTGGAGTCATCATATGGTTAAAGGACCGAATGGACAATCTGTAGAAAAATGGCTTTTTTCAAGTATTTAGTAAGACACAAGAAAACATTTCTATTATCATAAAAGACTATGCTCCCCTCTAAAGAAAAGGAGGGAAAAGAGGTGAAGAAGTGTTAAGCGTATTACTCTATACCAAGCTTTCTCTCTTACAAAGGAGTGTTTGTTTTATTTACTTCTGGTAAGAAAGCCACTATATTGTTTCTTGGGGTGAATACATGTAGAAGGCAATGAAGAATTACACGTAATGTTTTTGATTTTGTCAAGTCTGTCATTTTCTACACTAACATAATTGACTAGAAAGAAAGACTACTTGCGCTCCTGCAACCTCCAACACAGATGGTGGATGCATCTTTAAACTTATGGTTCTTCATTTCTTTCATTGAGGAAGTTATTTCACACCTCAATTTCCCCTAAAAAACCCGATATATGTGTGTGTGTGTATGTGTGTGTGGATATATCTATATCTCCTTGTACTAGATCTGATTTAGTTTGAATAAAATTTTGCTCCAGTTACACTATCTTTATTGTTTTTTTTTTTAATTTTTTTTTTTTTTTTTTTTAATTCATTTGAAAATTTATTCAACAACAGAATATACCATACCTTGCATAAACAAATCACCACAGCCTGCTAGTGTACTGGAACTAATTATCTAAAACTATCTAAAGAAAATAGATCTTTTACCTAAAACTATCTAAATAAAAGTATCAGCACAAGATTTGGACATCGTTGGTCTAAAATAACCATAGAGATCAAAAAAGTACTTGAAAAAAAGTAATACATAAGTGAAATAAAAAAAAATGACAGTTTTAAGTGCATAGTGGTGGACTCCTGCAAATTTCCAAGGTTGTAGCCCCAAAAATGTTACCTGGAGTGCCCAGAGACACAGACACTCAAAGAGAGAAGAATCTGTAGCCTACTTGTGGGGCCATGGTGATTTGATATCATAGAATTACTGCAGTTAACATGAAGTAAGAAGCCAGAAAAAAAGCTACAGAGAAAAAGGGGACATAGCCACAGGTAACAATTGTGTTTCACTTGTTTATACTTATTAGATTTAAAACATAAAACACTGTTTTACCAGTATTTAATATTTCCATGTCATATATTCAATTGAGAAAACAAGTATTGTCTTTTAAAGCAATTTCCAATTTTATGTTGGTTTAGAATTGAATGAAATTCAATTTAAATTTGAAGAAGTGTAAAATAATCTGATGAGTATATAACCTGCTTACAAGATCAGATTGATCAAAGCAGAATTCTTTGATCATTTCAACATCCTCACCTTAAACTGTTTTGAGAGTTGAGGATGTTGATGCGATTAAAGGCATTGAACTTCAATACAAAACCGTTAATCATTCAGTGATATATACATGAACATTGGATTGAGTGCATACACTGACTATGGAGTCATATTGAAACTAGCAAGAGTTCAGAATAAATGAGATGCATGGCTATAAGCACAACTTTTTGAAGGATTACGTATAAGAATCTATGGATTGAGACAGATTAGGAAATAATGTATTTTAAAATTTAAGTATTCATAAGAGCAAACAATAAATATTTCAACTTTGCCAAAAGAATAAAGCATTCAAAAATTAATACATTCATATGAGTGAAAAAACCATGGCCACAAAAGGTGGCAAAGGGTTCTATCCCTTTCATGTGTACGCATGTTCATGTGTTTTAGTGTTCCAGCACTCCTGACCATACTGTTATGCCTATAGAATTGACATCAGTATACCACAAGAACCCATCAGAAATTTTTTTTTCCAAATCTTTTGGAGGGGTTATTTTGATGGGTTTATTCATAACATCTAGATCCTGGAGAATCTAAATGTTTCAAGATGTTTTGTTTTACTCTATTTTAGATGTTTTCCATTGGAAATAACATCTAGATTCTAGAGAATCAAGATGTTTTTTTAAAATTTATTTTGGATGTTTCCCAGTAAAAAATGACAGTGATTTCATGAATAGAATTTGTTCTAACCATATTTATTCTTCGATGGAATATTTCAACAAGGCTTAAAATTTTGATGCTACAGCTGTTCAATTACTAACTGTGATGGTGAGTCTTTAACTTAATAAAATAAATTAATTCCTATGTATTTCCTATACTTTTCTTAAATTAAAATGGTTTACAATTAAACATCTTCCTCCTTGGACTTCTTCAGAGAGGAAAGATGTTCAAGTGGTAAGACTTAGTGAGGATGTTCAAATAACTATTCTGGGGTGGGGAGATATCAAAGTAATCTGAATTCATGCTTGCTACCTTTTTTGGACCCAAAATGAACCTGTTCAAAAAAAAGGTCACTTACTTCTGTTATACCATGTGTCGTCAGCTATACAATATTTATTACAAATGAATTCTTTCTACAGATATAAACTAATTTATTCATGGCTATGACAATATGATTTATGCATTTAATTTTGCTTTTCTTCCATGAATTTTTTTTACACACTCATTTACTCGATGTGAAAAATTGCCATTTTTAAAATAGAGTGAGTAATCACAAAGAACTTTGAAATTTACTATCAAGCCCATAAGTTCTACATTGATCTCCCCCCATCCTTTTATTTTTTTTTTCCACAAAATGAATAAATACGTACTTTTAATTTAATTAAAACAATCAATGTCACCTAGTATAGTAGAAAAAAGTGGCATTATAGAACTCATTAGATTTTAATCCAATAAAGGTAACAAGCACCCAATTCTTAAATATTGCACCTTTTGTAAATTATCAAATCTATCCAAGATTCTTTTTAAGAATCAGCAGCAAACGGAAAACGAAATGAGATTCTTATCAAAACACCTAGTATATGTATATACATATTTTCACAGTTTAGTCATGTATTATGCCGATCAAATGCTGTATATCTAACTTAGTCACTTTCTAAATCACACCTTATAAATGATAATTCAATATCTAACAACCAAACGTGGGCGTGCATATTTGAAATGCTATAAGTACATTGAATACTGTTAGCGTGAATTGTTTCTTATCAGTAAATATATGTCAATATTCATATATCAGGTTACTTGCAAAATGCTTTATAATAGTATAACTGCAAGTAGTTTCTGATAATAAAAAGAATGTGTGTATTATATTAGAAACAGTTAATCAAAACTGTCATGATAGGTTTCTCCAGTTTTTTAGTTTGGTTTGCAGGTTATGTATGCATCATGCATACAGCCTGCACCTATGGGGCTAGAGGGCTGAAAATTCAAACATTTACTCCTTATATATATAGAAAAAACATTTTCCTTTTTTATTTTATTCCCCCACTAATATAGGATTTTGAAAGGGGGGGGTTCAATTTGTGATGTAAGTATACCCTAAATTGATCTTACATAGTGATCACTGCCCAACAAAATGTGAGACTAGCAACTTTTTCTTGGATCACCCCTCTTTCCAATTTTTTGATTGATCACCTCCAATAGAACATGCTGCCAAAAGACATTGATCATATGATTTCTATTAAGTTGATAACCAGACCTGTCTCTTATCATAGTTCACCAAATGTCTGTCCATATTTGATAGCCTACAGTGGAAAGTGTACAACATAACCCCATGAAATTTTCTGGTTGTACCAATGTTAACCTTTCATCAGTTTTCAGCAAGTTAGTTTTTGAAAATCACCCCCATCAATATCCCCACCCCCGATGTAAATTCAAGAAGAAATGGACACTTTTTGTGCCCTCTTTATCAGCTGAATTCACTGGGTACTGATGAAAAACAGCTTCATTGCAGAACAAGTGGGGATTTCCTATTGTTAATAGTGAGGAAGGCTTTCGCTAACAGCGGGTACTTTAGTATCGTTCATAGAGAGGGGCTAGGAATAAGAGGAAGAATGTTTTTCTGTTAAGCTGTTTGTAAGTACATCTAACATTTTTTAGAGATTGTAGGAGAAAAGAAAATCTCTGAAAGTCACAAATATCACTTTTTAAAAGCAGATTAAATAAAATGCTAGCTAACTTCCATATGCATATATTCCATTAATTTTTATTTTCACATCAATTTATCCTGCCCGTTCAGGCAAGTTTCAGCTAATAAGTATAATTCTTTGTAGTTTGACTGATTTTAACCATTTTATGTGTTTCAGTTACACATAGACTGAACTCCATGTATACTATTAGGAAATCCTAGAAAATTGGATTTTATGATATGCATGATACATATGAAACATATGGGCGAAGTGTGTGTCAAATAGAAGTTGAAAAAAAATAAGTTGAAACTAAAAAAAGACCAACAGTCATGGACTAAACACAATGAAAACATTCTGAACTTCACAACAGCTGGTCTTGTAGGAATGCAATTTAAAATTACATGCTTTTGTCTGTTTAGTAGGCTCTTGAGGAAACAAAAAAAAAAGACAAAAAGCACATATCTCTGCCAACACTATCGTCACTAAAACTGAATGAAAATCAGTTTTTACATAGCTACGATACTGGGGAGGTAACTTATGATTTCTGGATCCACCCCCATATTTATTCAATTCTTCTTTAGCCCATGGCCCACCCTTCCATAAATGAGACAGATATTCATTGAGAGCTTTTGGAGATATTTTGTGGACAGACAGGCAAACTGAGTGAATACATATAGCTCTTCCAGCTTCATCGGCAGAGGTGAATAAATGGGGAGATATCTGAAGAAAAAGCCTATATGCTTTCAGATCACTCTTGGGCAAGATATAGCAACTATTAACTTTTTTTCTGGTTAACTAGTGTGGCTACAACAATTCTTTGATATTTGGACAAATGAGAAAATTACTTAGAATCTTGTAACTATGACACTATATAACCATTAAATGGGAGTTGATTGCCATATAATTACATTTATTTACTCAGTCAACAATCAGTCATCAAGTAATTATATACATAATACTAGACAACCCTGTGACCCATTGGGTCACCCTTTGAGAAAATTAGCACAATCTGATGTAACCAGAATGAACCTGGATTTCTGCATTTGCAAATAAATTGATAGGGGAGACAACTCTACAATTAACATTTAATTGTTAACTTCCTCTAGGAAGCAGTTGTTATAATATAGATTGGGGTGAGCATGATCGTAGACCCAATACTATTATTATCAAATTGCAAATCACCCAGATAGTACATTTTAGGTACTTTAATTTTAAACTTCAGGCTACGATGTGCCATTTTAGCTACTTATGTCACAAACAGATGAACAAAATCAGACTAAGTATTATATAGACATACAGACATAAATTATCACCAAACTGCATTTTTCGTTCAGGGGGTAGAGAATCAAAAGTACAATATGTAAGAATGTTAAGTTGATAAAATAGTGTTAATTAGGATCGTGAAGACGCATTCCTTATTTGCAAACTCTGTACATGTTAGGTTTAAATATCTTCTTTTTTTTTTAAAATTATCATGACTTGTTTGAGCCTTAACAACAGATTTGATATTATCAGCATTTTAGCGTCTGCTTTTAGACATGGGCTTTCCCCCACAATCCACCAGTTCACAGGCATCACAGTGCCAATACATTCTAAACTTGCCTAAATGATCACACCATCAGAGATCCATGTTGTGTGTTGTGATGTCCAGTCTGACAGTATTGTAACATGTCTTGCTCACTGCCACTTTTCTAATTTCAAGTTTTTTAATGATTTTTTTTGTATATCTGACCCGTTTGCTCTTCAATATGATTTGGTGTCTTGTGATTTTCCCATGTGATGTTTGGGTGGTCGCAGTTGGAGTACATCACCCCCCCCACCCAATGTGAGCGATGTGGCTGGGCCTTTTGGGACCGACGACCCAGCAGGAACGGCCAGTATAAATATGAATGTGCGAACCATGGGGAGTGTTGGGCCATGTCCTGCCGTGCTGGCCCATAATGTCTGGTGGATAGTTCACTCCTAGTTTGGTGGCCTCAGAGCTCCACAGGCTCTTACTGCCCATTTTATCTGCTCTTGATGGGTAATCAGATGGGCCTGGGTGTACGCAGCGCTTTAGAAGATGAAAAAGAATTTTTTTTTTTCCCCTGTTATTCAAGAAATCTAACCGGATAAGCCAATTCAATTAACATCCTATCTGATCCTATTACATCATAAGATTGGGGCCCAGCTTTGTGTTTGTGGAATATTAACAAGTCTGATGGATTATCTAGTACTTGTTCGGCTACATGGGTTGTTCAGCTTAAGTATACCTCTCTGTATTATATTAAGATGAACACTTGATAAGAGTCCCCCAGACAATGACATTTCAAACATAGCTAGATTAGTGGTTTGCTTATCCAGTCTTGGTCTCTTGCTACGGTGAGGCCCACAGGTTACTTTTAGCAGTAGAAAAAACATTTTTCTTTTTACTATGCCAAAGAGTACTACACTAAAACCCAGCTTGGAATAGCAAGAATTCATCATAGGGGACCGGCCTGTCTTGGAATCTAATTGTTTGTTTTTATTGATACCATTAAACCTGTACTAAAAATGGTCCTTTACTTGATATAGTTTCCATTACACTGCTGCTTTCCAGGAACCAATGTATAATAGCAATAAAAACTAAAGTCTTAAATCTAAAGAACTTATGGTAGCTTTCAAGTATCACATAATTTTATAGTTTTTTTTTAGTTTTTCAACTTTGGTAAGAACATGATAATGTATATCATAACCTAGTACCAAAACTAGAATCTAATATTTTGTAACACATAGTCACATGTTATTCCAAGAGTTGTTTGGACTATTGATCTAATTCTTTTTGTTACTCCTTTAGTTACCACAATGTTTTAGATGATCCATTCAAAAACGTTCTTTGGGTATACAGAAAGAGAGGCATTTGTTTCCTCTGAATAACATATGCCAAAAATGATCAATATATATATTAGTAAATAAATAGAAGACCCCCTACTCTCTTTGTAATACATGATCAAGTACAATAAAATATGTATCTTATAGATAAAAATCTTCTCCCAACCATTTGAAACAATGAACTCTTCCACTTGAACAAATTCAGTCACTTTTTAATAAAACCTCAGATGAAATTAATAAGATGTACACATTCATTTACACTAATAACAGCTTTGAAATCATGAACTATTAAGTCTTAAAGTAAGTAAGGGACTAAAGAAACTGCTCAAACTCCATAGACACATGGGTAGATATTTTTGCTAGGTTTAACAGGTTCCAGTATAAAGTAATACCTCAGAGAGCACTCTACATATGATCCTAAAAAATGCAGCTCTGGATGAAACAGCTCTAAACAAAATTGAACTTGTTGGTGCTGTGTATCTGATCTGGCAGGTACTTTCAAAGCTGGTGAAATATCACAAGGTATAGATATATATTGCTACCTAATAAATTACTGAGCATGCATGTGTATATTCTAATATACATGGCATATTACCGAAGGTACAGAATACAGTTACAATAAGAGACTGTTCATAAATTTTTCTTACAAAAAAAAAAAAAAAAAATTTTTTTTAATTTAAAAAACCCACAAATTTGTATTTTTCACTAGAATACTCTCATCTACTTGTAAAATTCCCTTGTAGTTACTGATATATTCAGAGTGCAAGTTAATTTTGTCACACTCTTATTTACTTTGTATATCTTGATCCTTTGAGGAACATTTCTCTTTCTTCAACTTTGAAGTACTTCACCATCTGATGATCAACCTGGGATCGAACTTGTTAACAAAATCTTAGAACTGAATATAAAACTCAGTGCTTGTATATACAAAGACCACCCAGTATACATGAAGATTAAAAATTTTTAGATTACCCACCACCTCAAAATTGGGATGAAACTTGACCCATGATGCTTTCAAGAGTTAACTGCTTCAGCAAAATCAAAATTCTCTTCATTTAAAAACATTTATTTGCTTCCTGGGGAAGCGGGGGGGGGGGGGGGGCTCACATCAGTGAAGGGGACCTGGTATACAGTGAGAAAAGTGTACAAAAATAGTGCACATTCTCTTCTGATAACCCCTGAAGTCTAGCGGTGTCCATATGTGGAGCCTACAACTGGCAGCACTCACACAAATGAGTTGTTATCACATATTTGCATAGATAAATAGATACATTTCAAGAACAAAAATAAACTTGTCAAACCTTATTTGTTCTCTCTTCTTAATTAGCACGTTTTGAAGAGCTGATATTGCTTGTCTCTATTCTGGTATTCAAGAATTGGATACACAAATATGAGAATATTTAGCTTCAAGACATTTTTGAGGTAAATTATTGAGGAGGCAGGGAAAATGTCTATAAAATACCTATTTATAATTCACAATCTTTTTTTTCAGCTGTGAAAATAATGATTGCAGTAAAGACTACAGCAGTCATATAGCAGTAATTATTGTTGAAGAGAAATGGTGGGACAATTGGATTTCAAACAAAACAAGATATTCATAATTAAAAAAAACATTTGCTCTTCATTAATTAATAGTTTAACAGCATAGATTAAGTAAAAGATAGGCTTAGTTGCACTAGGATCAAACTACCCTGCTTCAGTAAAATCTAAAAGGTAAACAAAACAGGATTCATTTCTCCATACAATATCATTACAAAACTATGTGTCCCATTTCACTTCCTTTGTTGATAGTTCCTGTAAATAGGATTTGCAAACCCCAACAAAACAAGACAACCTGAGTTGTGCTTTAGAAGTGGGAGTGAATAAGACAGCAGTTTTTGCATATGTCACTGTTATTCATGCATGACATAAATGGTTTTTGGTCTGATTATTGTCATTCGTTGTTACATACAAATTACAAAGGGCATTTATCAGAGGACACACTGTGGTGCAATGGTCAGCAAACTAGTCAAGCAGACAATTTTTACGCTATAGCAAGTTAGATCCTAACTGGCTGCCCTGCTATTCTGGCCTTGTGCCAGACTAAGCTAAACTACTGTTAGGTAATAGCTTCTTACTGAGTATCAAGTTCAATCTACTCTTGATGCCCTATCATATATATTGTCTTGTGCTAGACTAAGCTAGGCTTGGTAAATAACTAAAAGGCATATTTTAATCTGACTGAATCCTACAAAGAGAATTTTTTCCCCCTCAAACAGAACTAGAGGATCAGACTGATAAGGAAAAGGTGAGGGGGGGTGCCAAAGAAAGCTAATATGCAAGATACAGCAGAATTAACATAAGAAATGGATTAGAACAAATCATTTCAATACTTTGTATTATCTTTTTTATCAAGATCCTGCAGTTGCCAGGGCTGCCTAAGTAGGTTAGTTTGTACCAAAATTGGTAATTGAATCATTCATTGGTACATTCGGTATCATGTCTGAAATATTCAGTACTTTTCACATCTTTTGACAAATGTTCATATAGGCAAGCCTGTCTCAATAATACCATTCATATCCAAAATCAAAAACATTATTCTAGGAGATATTGGCTGCTGTAAAATGGATTTGGTACATTTTTTAAAATTTGGTATATTTCAGCATATGGTACATTGATATGTTTGATCTACTTATTTCGGCAACCCTGACCATAGCACAACATGGAAGATTTTTCTTTTTTCACTTATAAGTAAAAGCCTGCGTGATGAATTGAGAGAGAAGACTGGCCTCATTAAATGTTTTATCTCAGAAGAAACTAAGAAGATGAGATGAAAAGAAGGATTTAGCAAAAGACTTAATATCATCAGTTGAGATTGTCATTAAGCTGGAAGCTTATCAATTGAAATAACCCAGTCCTTAAGCCAAAAAACTGACCTGTCGTTGCTATGGTTAAATGCACGCCTCTCATTTTATTGTTGAGTTTTTTTTTTCTACAGCCAACTAATTCTGCTATACATGTGTTCCTTACCTTAATCTCTTGACGGAAGAGTTGGGAAAAATTCATAGTCACAGACTAAAAGCAAAAACGGCTTGCATTAATCAGATCAAATCATCAAACCACTGTATTAGCAAAATCTAATGCGGCACTTAAAAGCGAAAAATCAAAAATTGTTCAACTCATTAACTGTGGAAGGTGATGAGTGCAATAGTCATTCATTGCAATTTAAAAGCTCTCATCCACTGCATGATAATTTGTTGCAAGATAAAAGTCCAGACTTACAGATGGAACTGAATTGCTATAAATCACTATAAAATAGAAATTTTATCAAGTTAACCATAGAACAGTAGTGAGAGACATTTCTATCATCCACTATTAATGAGTTACTGTAAGTCGGAGGTACTGTTTATATTTTTCATTACGTAGAAAACAAAAAAGCAAAATATCAAATACTCTGTTTGATTAGACCTAAATGATTTTACCAAATATTTATATAATTCACTAGTTAAAACTTCCATTTTTTCTTCTATCAATTTATTTTATATTTTTAGAGATTTTTACACCAGTTCTCTCAGTTTGCAAAGCATTATTGTCAAACTCCAACTATTGAGTTTGGACTTTATTTCCATATGAAACAACAATGACAGATTTACAATGACCAAACCAAAAAGCAGAGTCATTATATATGAATAACAGTGACACAGTGACGTACACAAAAACTGATGATAAATTCACTCCTCCTTTTAAAGCTCAACTCAGGTCAACTTGTTTTGCTAAAGTTTGTGAATCCTATTTACAGGAACTACTAGTAAAAAGAACTGAAATGAAACATGTAGTTTTGAAATAATATTATATGGAAAAATTAATTCTTTTGTTTAATTTTTAGATCTTAATGAAGCAAGGTAGTTTGACTCTAGTGTAGCCAAGCTCGTTTTATCTGTATGGTCAGTTTTCTTTAGTGGTATGAGTTCACTGAAAGAAACTTCTACATTTTACAGAGTTACAAATAAAAGTAGAAAGTCATGTTAGTTGCATGGCACCAAATCAAACACCTGTTGTCTTGCTTCTTGTTAAATCAAACACCTGTTGCGTTATCATAACAAAGGGCAAAGATTTAGGGAATTCAGGTGCAGCTCCAAAAAAGAAGCATCACGAACAAAAATGCACACCTGTTATGAAAATATGATAGGGGCAAAAACATATTGCATAGAGCAAGGTTCTTCAAAGTAAGGGTCTTGATCCATGACTTGGTTGCAAGTTAACAATAAATAAATGAACAGTAAGTGAGAAAAATATTGGGGACAATGAAATAATTGAGATTGTAAATAAGAATATATCTAATAATCTTATTACATTTGCCATCAATAATCTATTTTTTAAACCATTGAATCATAACAGTGATAGTAGCCTTGGTATGGCTAAATAATAACAACAGAGAGAACACACAAGACATGTCAGCAATTCATGAGGAAGTGGTTAAAATTAAAGTCATGATCGGAGAGGTCTAAAGAAGCCTTGTGTAGAAAACAGCATTTCACATTTCATTTCCCTATTACATTGACCAATGAGAGACATCTTGTTCAGAAGCAGGAAATGGTGTTAGAGTGAAATGAAAGACGTAATTGTTTTCTGTTGCTATCCTGTGCCGGATTAACTCTGTAGTAAAAGTAGCATATGCTACAGGCTCCCGCATTATCAAAGGCCCCGTGCTAAATGCTAGCAAGCTATCAATTCCAATTCAGTGATCCTGTACTTCCTTTATCACTAAAGTACTATACTGGCTTCTACTGATGTTCAAGGTTAACGATTTCAGTCACTTATAAGCAGAAGTTATCATTTTAATACAGTAATTAATGGGACTGCTGTATCTATGTGATATATATGAAGC
This sequence comes from Thysanoteuthis rhombus, assembly GCA_963457665.1. Taxonomy (NCBI): domain Eukaryota; kingdom Metazoa; phylum Mollusca; class Cephalopoda; order Oegopsida; family Thysanoteuthidae; genus Thysanoteuthis; species Thysanoteuthis major. The sequence continues at coordinate 9,320,544 of OY735226.1, read as the reverse complement.
ATAAATGCAAAAGATTTGAAAATGAAGTCATAACCACTGCACAAAAATCAAAACAAAAAAATAATACTATTCCTGAAATGTCATCATCTCGCTATACATACAGCAAATGAAAAACAAGAAAAACTTTACTATGGAAGTAAAAAAATTATATGTTCTAATATCTATGTGTATTTTCAGATGCGTTCATGCTTCTTTATTAGACACTTTTCAGTCAGAATATCAATTTTCCCAGCCAATTCATGTTGGATTGACATGAAACTTAGTCCAAACCTTCAGGTAAGCCATCATCATCTCCTCTAAAATATGGACATAAGGATGTTAGATGCATCACTGAATTGATGGCTCTTGTTTTGTTTTTGTTTTTCAAATTGGAGGACCTGTTTATAACATAAGCTCCAGATCCCACACTGGCTTAATCAAACACTGAAGCAATTTCTGTGGACCTTTCTGTTAGTCTCAGCTCCTTCTATAAGACAGGTATTTTGAGAAAAAGACTATTCATTCATTACAATATTTACAAGTTTATTTGTATTTACACATCATTTAGAAAGTTATCACATAATACATTATTTATACAATTAATTAAAATCTTAGAGGAGCACCATATTTTTATTTAAAACAAATCATAGAAATCCCATAGGTTTAATCATTCACTGAACAAATTTTCATCTGACGAGATATTATGTGGAACAGATCGTCCTCGTCAAGAAAGGTACCATGGTATGTTGAGAAGCATTTCTTCCTGTTATATTTTCAATGTTATATATCCTTGCTAGTACTACTCTCAGCTGGGAAAAGAGAGGGATTCCTGCCTTCCCCAAGGCCATCAACATGAAGTGAACACAACCTCAGATGGGATTTGAGCTTAGCTCACCGATTCTATTCCCATTCCAGTAACTGTTATGCCACTTTGACATCCAACTGTAATGATATGTTAAAATATTCTTCTTGGTTACTACTGTCTTTATGCCTTTATCCAAATGAGTTAAATCATGGGAATTTATAGATAACCCCCCAAAATACAATCCAAACATATCTGGCTTGTCACTTATGAGAAAGTCGTGTAGCCAACATATTTTGGCAGCATGCCATTCTGGGAGTGGTCAATGAATTGGGGATGATCAATGAATAAGTCACTTCTCTTGCCTTTTATAGGATCACTAAAAAATCTAAATTTGGAAAAAAAAAAGGAAAATGCGAACACTGCCAAACACAATGGACCAATTTAGCAGAAAATTACACTGTAAATTGACACCCACCCAAAAGAAGAAAGTTCTTTTAGAAAGTTATTGGGAAGATCGTAAATGAAGAAAAAAATTTGTTGACAATCTGAAATGAATGTTTAAATTTTCAGTACTCTAGCTCCACATTGGTGTAAGCTGCCCACATGATATACAAATAGCCATCAAGAAGGATTCGAAAACAAAACCTATTTTGACAGTATTGGTTGAGAGTTTCTATTTTTAACGAGTACTTGGAAGTTTCTAATCAAATGCGAGATTTTTTGCTTTTTTCAAAATCATTTTTTTTTGGTTTTCCAATTATGTTACTATTTTCAATATAGATTCTGTTTTTCAATAATCAATATCTACATTTTAAATCAACAGAAATCTAACAATTACTTTCAATACTAAATTTGCCAACAACCCTAGGGTTTTGCAGCGTTATTAACAGTATGTATGAAAATCAAATATTTAGAACAGCAAGGTACAAATATGATTTGCAAGATGTATCAATCACACATCAAATTGATTACATTTATTTTTATATGGTTAGAAGATCTTTATATTTACATTAAACTGAAAAATAACCTTGAAATTGAAATTATGATGAAGCAGATTGTAGAATGTATCTAGTCCAAAGCATCAGATGAGAATCATATCTCAAATAACTTGTAAGTAGCAGCAATTTTTCTTTTAAACATGTATTATTAAACACAATCAACAATTTTTGTCAGTTTAAATCAGCTTTTCCTGTATGGGAAAGAGTTGTTTAATGGCAGGTTGAGAAGAGTGTGAGAACTGTCCAAAGTATTTCTTAGGTGCTTATATATATATATATATATATATATATATATATATATATATATATATATATATGAATGCATTATATTATTTCAAAGTATTTGAAATGACCTCCTGTTGTTACACAGAGAATGAGCCACTTGGCAAAGATAGCATAAAGAGAATAAACTGTTAAAGAAAAATGGATGGCTGCAGGTATCGAATTTGCAATCGTACAATAGAGTAGCCATTTCAATGTAGCATTGCTACCAACCATTCAGCTATAGGGCTGTTACCCAAACAGAAAAGCAATGGTCAAAATAATAGCTTTATCCCCATTCTTTAATTTCTGCAGTAGACCCATTTTTCTTAAATTGTTTATTCTATTCGTGCTATCAAGTCCTGGTGACTCATTCTACATGTAAAAACCTTTAATAATTTAAATATTGTCAAAAGCATGCTGCTTAGTGAAAAACGATTTTTACTTGACTCTTGCTCTTCACAGATTGGCTGCTGCAGCTTCGTTTCATATGTTAGAAGCTATACAAGCATTTTTATTGAAACATGTTACATTTTCTCAAAAGTCTGTGGATGTCCCCAAAGAAAATATAATCCATCAAAGTAATTTAATTTATAAGTGGTCAATAATCATTGAAAATTGCATTGATCAATTTGTTTGAGAGAACTAAGAAAAAATAATTCTTCCCATGCTAGAAAGCAACATTTTCTCACATCTTAGATGCAGCAAAATAACTTGTTCAATTTGGTACTTCCTCTCGACCGATGACAATACTAAAAAATGCCCAACATAGTGATGTCATTTCTGATCCATTAAATATTGTCAAGAGACACACAACTCTAAAAGCACATTACTGAATCATTGCTGTCAACAGAAGATAAGGGAGATAATTGATTTGTACTGAGCTGATGTAAATAAATATAAAAAAATGAATAGAAATAATTTTGTAAGTATCTGTCGTACCTCCACTTGGAATACAATAGACAAAACAAAACTTAATTCACTTAGAAAATCTTTTCCTTCAGACACTATGGAACTGAAAAAGACTGGATTTGAAAATTTATTTACATTTGCAACCCAATATACTAGGAGAAATTGCCACGGGAAATTTGAGCCTGATTTTCACACACATTTTAAAATTCCAAAAATATGGGAACGGTCTGATTTCAATAAAAATTTTGAGATATATTCATTATGAATGAATTTTCCCGTGAGAAGAGTATATTGTAAGAAAATGGTAGCCAGTAACTGAATTAATCTTTGCTTGCTATGTTGTTCAGTATGCAATATCAGCCTTTTCCAGTCATCTGTATTTATCACAAGCCAGCCAATATCTGACATGCTTTGTGATAGCAGAAGTTTAAATTAAATAAGATTAAAGATGACCTCAGAACTTCTGTTACGACCCCACATCCAAAACATTATCACAGCTGATAAGTGGCAAGAAAGACATGTACTGTCTCATAACAACTGGGTAAAAGATATATAAGCAGATAAGCCAGCCAGGAATACTTAATTTCAATGCGTTGAATGTCGCAGTTATCATCAAAGAGAAAGATTTGAATGACTTTGACGAAAGCCAAATTGTAATGACCAGAACATTAATCACTCTGAAGTATACTATGATGAATCAAATTATTTCATTTGATAACCCTAGCCTTCAAGAGAGGATGACACAGTTTTGTTTGATGTTTTGGCATCCCATCCACATACAACCAATGATGTAGATCAACTCAACTTATTATACAAAATCATTTTACATTATGCAATGGTATGATGTAAAAACTGATCAATTCAATACCTTTGAACATAATACATATCTGATTTTTATTTATTTATTCATTTTTTAAATCATTATTCCTCTGTTTATTCAATCGGAGCCTATTTATCGATATTTTTTCATGCCAATTGCCCTTAAAGGATTTGAAATGATCTAGATCAATACATTGAAGTTCTCTGAACATTCCAAGGTCAATAATAGCCTTCACATCAGCAGTGATTGATGGATTGGACTAGCTAATCCCAAGACCAGGAAATGACAAAGGTTGAACATGGAGCTAGACATTCCCCTCGCAGCAAAGTGGCTGTGCCCCTATGCTCCACAAAGACTATACAAGCATAAACAACTACAGAGATGATACCACACTCAAAAACAAGTTACTTCACACTACTTTTTGTACTATTTCTTTGATTACTATACATTGTCCATGTTTACACCAGCAACATAAATGCACATAGCTCTTTTCATCCTGGTAGACATTCTTAGTAGCTTCAGGACTGAGCTATTGCGTCTGGGTGCTTAGTATGGAGGAAGTGTTCTGCCCAAGTTCCACACCTACCTTATTAGCCTTGCCAAAGGCATGAAAATTTTTGAAGATTGGTATGGCTGCTGGGGACCACTTCCAAGCTGGTTGCAGCACCTGATATTCTCTGACGGTCACCCATCAGGATGGATATTGCTCAACTTTGGTGATCATACGAGACCAAAATTTTAAAAGCACAAATGTGGTTGATTTAGTTAATATAATATTCTGAGGATGATGTGAATAAACACTAAAATAAAATCAACCAAACTTTCTGTTAATAAAATCACTGACAAACATGGATTTGGGAGTTACTTTCATTCTATTAATTCCTGCGCTAATTCTAATTGCTTCAAAACAGAACTTAGATAGATGTAGAAAGTCCTGTGTTAGAATTTATAATGTTGTCCCAAACGTAATAGCATTCTTATAAAAATAAGTTTAGAATGAAATGAAAAAGTGAGAGAAAATGTTTATAATCCAAGTTGGTTCAATCTGATTGAATGCACTTTTGCCAGCATGAAGCAACGTCCTCTATTCCTGGACTGTGAATATCATTGATCCTAGAATCAATAAATTCTTCAAGAGATTATTGTGTCATCATTAAAGGATTGCATCCTCTCTGGACGTTCATTATCCTCAAAGGACTAATCTCTTTGCCAAAACTTCTGCAACTAACTGAACCATTTGAACAGGAACTGATCCTTGGCCAGACATTTGGTTGACATTTCATGCAGTTTCAGTAATTTTTCATCCAAGTTTTAACTCAAAGAAAAATCATGCAAAAGTTGTTTTCGTTTATTTTTTTAATGATCAATAACACTAAATTGCCATCAGTAGAAGTTATAACAACAGGTCTGATAGTCACTCAATAGAAATCTTTACTAGACCAACATGCTTTGACAGCATACGATGTTGGGGGTGATTAATAACAAAACTGGAAAAAGGGTGATCAATGAATAAGTTACCTCTCTTACCTCATGTTGGGTTGTGATCACTTAAAATGCATGAATTTAAAAAAACAAAAACAAACATGAATGCTGCCAGACACCAAAATAAGGGATCAATTTAGCATAAACTTACAATGCAAATTGAATCTCACATTAGAAACCTATTAGGGTGGGGATTTAAAAGAAAACAGAAAAAAAGTTTTTTCCCAACCTAATAAGGGGACTATGTTCAAATTTTCAGCACTTTAGCTCCATTAGTACAGCCTGTATGCATGATACATACATAACCAGCCACACCAGCTTAAAAACTAAAGAAACCTATGTTGATAGTTTGGTGACAGTTCTGATTGAGTTTCTAAAATTGGTAAAATAATAATTACTCAGCAAGATCATTTGTAACATTCAACTTGTTGTAAATGGTGTATAAATACCAAAGAGAATGTCATGTTCTGAACAACCTAACATAACTGGTCTTAACAGTCAGTAAACTGAAGTTGTCTTCTAACAATAATTTCATTGTTTGAGATAAGACTGCAGACCAAAACAAGGTGATCAAACAACATGTGAAAGGAAGAGATGCAATAAAATGACTGTTTCCCGAGATATGCAGAGATCTAAGCTGCCTACTGTTCTTAAAGGCCTGAATTATACAACATTGTCTGGCAGCGTTTAATCACTGAAAGAAATCGAACAAAACATGAAGACCAGTTTGTTTAAGAAAAAGAAAAAGTTACACAAGCTCATGACTGTCATGTTAGAAACCATCAACCAAAACTGTCAGCATAACTTTCTTCAGTTTTCAAGTTGGTCTGGCTGGCTTGCTGGCAATATATGTATGTATGTACCATGCACACAGGCCACACAATGGAGCTAGAGGGCTGAAAATTTTTTTAAGTCTAGAAAAAACTTTTTTTTTCTTTGGAAAATTCCACCCCTTAATAGGTTTTTAGTGGATGGTATATTCACAACAATGTTTATGCTGAATTGATCCCTTATTTTGTGTCCAGCAGCATTCATAGTTGTTTTTTCTTAAATTCAGATTATTTTAGTGACCATTGCTCAACAAAATAAAGAGAAATTATTCATTGATCATCCTTTTTTCCAATTTTCAATTGATCACCCCCAACAAGGAATGCAAAAAAAATGTTGGTTATGTGACTGTTTCTATGGAGTGACTGATTCATTTTATGTTTTAGACGTTTGTGAGGATACTCACAATGTTTTGTAATTAAGAGCTGTATTGATTGTGACTTTATTGGCTCTACTAAAAATACTTGGGTACCTCAACTTTTTTTTATCAAACATTTCATCAAAAATGCACACATACGCATACATGCAATGCCCCCCCCCTATATACATACATAAATCCACAGATACAAACAGGCCACATATGCACATACATACCCCATACATACATGCATCCGTACACATACCACATACACACCTACCATATGTGTGTATGTATTTTGCCATTTCAAAGAAACATTATTTGAGGAAAAGTTGTGCTACAAATGCTTGTGTGATATCTTATCTAAATATCTCCACTGAACTCGCTTAAAATTAATTTTTAACAGGAGAGAAAAACAGCAGACAGCATACTTGTATGAACAGAATGTACCGTAGATTTTATTGAGAGATTTGATTCTGACAATCTAGTTATAAAGTATAAAGTAGTGCAAAAATTGTAATCAAATTTGTTAAATCTAGAGAAAATAAGTACATTTTTGAAAATCATTTTGATTATCTTTGGAAAGTTCATTAGGTACATAAATTAGCTGAACCTAATAAGATTCTGTAGGTGTTGACAACTAAGATTATCCATTATTTCATGCCTCCACCCATCTCAACCATGTTTCTGTCTAAATGTTATACAAACATAGTTCCATACACAAAAATATTCCTATCCTATTATTAAATTACCTAACTTTTTTTCATGTTCCACTCATTCAAGACAACAAAAGTAAATAATGCACCCAATTTTAAGATCTACTGCAGTTTCTGATTTTTTTTAAATTGAAAAAATAAAATGTAAAAACATTTTTTTCTATGCCATGAAATTGATATTTTGTTGAGCCCTGCTGTAGACTTCAGTACTTGGTCATAGCACCAGCAATAGAGCCCCTCACCCAAAGTCTTTGGACAGCAGTTCCAGTGTCCCTCTATCTAAGTACCAAGTTAGATGGGCATGGCAGGACACAATACAGATGATAGATTAAGATTTTCATTTGAAGGGGTAATTTCAAAAAACATCATAAATTATTTTTCATATGCTATGTGTTATTGTAAAATATCAAGAATTAATTATTTATAGTTTATACCAGACATCTTGGATAAAAGAGTACTCTTATCACTTGGTAAGCTGGAGAAAAAAAAGAGGTACTTGTCAAATTAGTGGAATGAAGAAAGATCACCCAATGGACAATACCATCACCTCTCTGATTATGAGGAAATTTCGCATAAGGGCCAATTTTGAGCAAAGAACAGGATTCATAGGTTTTTAGTTAAAACCAACCAACGGTTCAAAAGTTAGTAGCAGCATCATTTTGAGGTCAAGCATTGACCTTGCAATTTTCAAATTGCCATTACATTTTTCCAGTTGGTTGAAGTTATATAAAGGTATTGTGAAAAAAGGGCTTTCTTAAAATGCAAATAAAATAAATTCACTACAATTACTGTTTTCAATCAATTAAGATTTTTGGATTACCCGAAAAATAAATGGCAAAGAAAAATCAAGCCAAGAGTCATAATAAAACCACTTGAGTTCAGCTCTGAATTACTTGTAGAGAATTAATTGATCTAATGCTTTATTTACATGCGTATAACTCACTATTTCAAACAATAATGAACCTGATTTTTTTTTTTTTTTTTAATTGGGTATCTTCCATTCTCCCCAGGTATATACACACTTGGATATCTTGAACACTTGAGGTAATCCATTCTCTAAAAATAAAACATGTCACATTTTTATGTATAGCTAAGTATCAATAAGATTACTTAGATTGGTTTTGTAGCCGTCCATGTTTTAATCTTGTATTAGATTAGATTCATACAGTATTGGATTAATTTCATAAGCGAAAATCATCCAACACCCTCAGTAAACTTTCCAACTTTTCTCATCATTCCTCACCCTATCTACTCTCTTATCAAACTATAAATAGATCTTTCTTCAGAGTTTCTATAAATTATCTGCTTTGACTTCTGCTCTTTAGAATTATCTAAATTTAGACATAAAACATCTACACTGCAGAAAACTAACCAAAATACAGTAATTTTGTATGACAGATAGAAAATTATTTCACATGACAATTATGCCAGGCTACTCAGTACACCATTAAGTCTGGCCCCTTCCAAAAATGTATCTTTGGAACCGATACAACCTTAGTGTGTTTCAAAGAGTAATTTTGGTGATATTGCTTAGTATCTAACAAAAAAAGGCAATAATAGAAGTTCCTCTAAATCATAGTTTTAAAATCTGGAGAATAACTGTCAACTTGAAACTTAAAAGAAAAACACCACTATGTTACTGCATCAACACACTTATCAAAATGTGGAATTTCAGTAAAATTATGTAGAATCCCAGATACATGCAGCTACTGTACCGCTGGTTCACTTGGCACTTAAGGGGGATTTTCTGTGTTTTTTTGCAATAACTCTTAAAGTTATGACTTAAATTTCCTCATTTATACAATCACTACTCAAGGCTCTCCAATGGTATTATGAAAATGAAGATTCAAAGAAACTTTTAGCAAAAAACAATGCCAAATAGCCCTACCTTTTAGGCTAAAACGCCCCAATCAAATTTTACTAGTGTTCTCACCTACCATCATAGCTGGAGATTTGGAGGTCAAAGGGACTTGGCTCCTTGATAGTTCCCTTCAACATTTTATCCAGTGGTTCCCAACTTTGGAGCCACAAACCCCTTAAGGTCCAAAAAATATTACTGGAGGTTTATGGGCTGACCTTCCAAAAGTTTGGGGTCAGTGAACTAATTGAGTAGACAGTATCTTTAAAAGCAATGATGTAGCTAGAAATTTGAGGGTCACAGGCAGGTGGCTTGGCCCTTTGACACCCTCAATATTTAGTGAGATTCTTTATTGTATAATGTTTGTAGAAATGCATTTAAGATCACATCTCACCCCTCAACTTGGGGCTAAGCTCCTTGAGGCCCATCTCCACCAATATTTAGGGCAGTGGTTCCAATCTGGTGTTCATTGTATGTTAGTAGAAATGCTGTAGGTGAACTACTATTCATGAAACTTTTGGGGGGGCCACTCTATTGTTTAGACTGTAGAAGTTAGATAATCTCAAATGAAGCCAAGAAATGAAACAGAAACAGTGGAGAACCAAATAGACACACCTAATAGTAATATAAATAATCCTAAAACTAGCAACTATAGAATTATTAAATTTACATTGTACACTCCTAAGAATTATGGACACAACATATCGAAATTATAAATGTTTAGAGCCAGTAGTTTTTTACCTCCAGAGAGAAAAGTAAAATTTCTCTTAAAATTTTCCCCCCCTCAGATACTAATTGCAATTAAATGCAATAACTAGCACTCAAAATTTAACCTAGGAAGTTGCAAAAACAAGAAAATAAAAAAGAAATAATTATGCAAACAATTTTTTAACAAATTCCAATTATTAAAAAGGAGTGCTAAATAGCTACCACAATGTCAAATAGCCCTACGGTACAGTATCAGCCAAAACAATAAAAGCCCCTAATAATTATAAACTGGTGCAATACCGGAGAAAATTTCCAGGATCCTCTTATTTGCTCAAGTATTTAAACTCTTAAAGGAGTTTGTCATTATTTAAAAAATTTATATCTTAAATTGTAGGTTAACACGCCCAGGTATAGATATATTTGTTGTGTAGTTGTGAAGTGAACTGACAGAATATTGGTAAAATAACAACTGGAAGATAAAGAGAAAATTCAAGACAAAAATAGGTCTTACTCTTCAAAAAATTTTATTATCACGAGGGCATGTTCTAATGCATTTTGATGATTGCTAGCCACCTTTTTTCAGAGAAATTTGCAGTGGTTGCTGAGAAAAATGTATGCTATTTACCCATTTGAGATTTGCAAATCTCAAACATGTAAACAGCATATATTACAGTGTTAGGTTTTCTCTTGACCTACCAATTGTCATTTTACCAAGATACAAATAGATATATATACAGACACGTGTGTATATATATATATATATATATATATATATATATATATATATATATATACACGCACCTATTTTAATGACAGACAAAAATTATTCAAAGGTAGTTTGGAGGAGAGACATTTGATGGCCAAAAGGTGAGTCATCTCAATGAGCTAAGTTTGCTGTTAGTCTGACCCAATAAAACTTATCTTGAAAGATAATAGGATAACAACCAGATTTCAGCTAGACAAAAACCCAATTCTTCCAAAGGCTTTAAAATAATTTTGCTTTGTTCGAGTCATTCTTGTTTAAAAACTACCTGAATAGACATATCAATTTGATTTTTAAAAACAAAAATTCTTGATGAGTAATACCAAGTATAAGCCTTCTTACTTAAGCTTACTGAAATTTTATTCCATTTGCAAAATTCAAAGGTTTAATATTTATTTGTGAAACAAAGTTTGTTTTTTCTTTTTATAACAAACAGAAGCTCAAGAGATCATAGGTTCTATATGTTACAGATTGGGAAGATTTTATAAAATATACATTCAACGAAATATTAATTTTTAACTTGAAAAGAAAAGACCTTGTGTTTGTAAAATCAGTGATTACTAAGTGGTTGTTAGTGGTCAGGTCAACTACAAACACTCATGCTCAGAAGGATATGGTCAGAGGTAGATTCAAATTCATCTACTAGTATAGAACTAAGCAATAACATTGTTTAATATATTATGAATATACTTTTATTCATTGATTTGCTTGGAGTAGTGTGCTCATCTTGGTTGTTATAGTCACAATCTAGTAACCTGCCTGACAGTCATTAGTTCAACCCCTGGGCCAAGTAATGCAAAAATAGTCTCATACTCGGGTTTAGTGGAAGATGCAGACAAGCGACATTGCAATGACAAATTAACTAGGAAGAATTACCAGATGTGAGATATCATCTAACATGGACAGCAGAATGAAAACAATTTATTCCCCTGGATTGAATGAAGTGTTTAGTTTGAAATTATCAGGTAACCAACAATGGCAGAAGGCTGGAAGGCACAATGACTGAGACATTGTGACAAAACCAAACGAAATGAGGACACAGTTCAAGTAAATCAGTGTAAGATAATGACAATTTCTCATCTTTGAAATTAAGACTGAATATACTAACATGACACATGACAGAAAATAGGCTTTATAATGGTAAGATGAAATCTGTTTTCTCCAGTCTCATGCAAGGATTTTGTCTAGTGCTAAAATTTTATCTAGCCCTCTAATGCTAATCATAACTGAATAAGCTATTCCTAAAAACAACCAGAGCTTTAGAAAAATACACTTCATGTAGATAATATGTCTAAACCAATTAAAAAGATCATTTTTATATAATTGAACATTATATACAAGCCAGTCAATTAAGAGCTTTAATAAATTAGACCAATTGAAGGCAGTTATTGACAAATAGTGAGCATCTGGGATTAGTCAAATCTGCCATATTCACAAGATATTGCAGCATTCATTCCAGTCTTTACAGAATTCTTTTAATGAAAAAAAAAAAAAAAAAAAAAAATGTTAATTCCCTAAAAGACAGCAAATGTCTCATTACATGTTGTTTGATTACATGCGTAGCCATTTAGTTGTCAATGTCACCTTCCTACATGTACATGTGCCATTACAACAGATTTTCAACTTCTGGAGATATTTTCACTTCAATACATCTATCCACTTTCCTTCATAGTAATTAGTACTTATAGGTTAATTTTAATGAGTTAATAATTTGCTATTATATTGGCTGGAATAAAATAATCAAGAAAAATGCAATTTAAATTTAAAGTTTGGCATGTGAGAATAATGCAACAATAAATTGATGTTGGTCTCTCACCATTTTGGTCAAATAATCATTCAGCATTTTCTGACATTGGAAATATGATCAGTTGAAATTTCAAAACAGCCACAATCTTTAGGCAGATATGTAGCTTTATACAAAGTCTAAATCAGTGGTTCTTAAACTTGATGGCCCACTAAGAAATATATCCGACTTACATGACACACCCACTCTTTACTCCATTAAACTTTGAACTAGTAATGAAGAAGTGTGCTACAAGTTCAACTACTGTGAAAATGAAATGAATCAGGTGAAAACATTTCAGTAGTCAATGTACAAAACTTTTATATCAGTTAACTGATCATCCCTTTTTCCTTTCATCTGATAAAAAGTTTGAGATCTCACGAATTCTAGCAATAGAACCATTAGAATGGCAACTCTTGGCAAAAGCTTGACAAACACAATACCTGTGGACATGTTCAAGGTTAGAAATGTATATTTTCATACTCGGAAAAATTCATATGGAACATATTCAAAAGTTATGTTAAAAATCAGAATTTTAGGTCCAAATTCTATCAATTTCCAAGGTGTATAAGGATGTTGAAATAAACTTTTAAATGAATCAGACATTTTTTGCGCTCACTCACTGTATTTTCTTCTCATTTTCCACACTGATGCATCAATGAATAGAAAGAATTATTCAGTACACAAAGGATTTGCATGATTATTATCTAAATAACTGCATTTATAATTGAAAGCATAGTCCTCTGATATTTCCAACTGTTGCATTTGCACCAAAGTCATCTGCATAAAAGGATAAATGACTCAGAAAAACATGTAAATTATGATTTGATAAAAACAACTTTTTCTTACTTACGAAAGATTATAGGTATTCCTCCTCGGATAGCTTTTAGATTATCAAATATTGCATGTTTACTGAAAGTAAAATTAAAATTAATTAGAAGGCAATTACAAGTAAGCAGATGAACGAATAAATGCTTCACAAACAATTATACTTATGATTATAAATTGCATTATATTATATAGAAACACTTTTTGGAAATGATCACCTGTCATTGAATGGTGAATGTACTATTTGACCTAAACAACATAAATAGAATAAACAATTAAAGAAAATGAGGCTGCTGCAGGAATCGAACCTGTAACTGAAAGGGGAAGCTGCTTCAACATTCACTGTTAGATAAGGAAGTGATCATTTCAAAACACACACACACACACATTATATATATATATATATATATATATATATATATATATATATATATATATAGATATATATATATAGAGAGAGAGAGAGAGAGAGAGTTTTAAAGCCACAGTTCTTTTATAAATGTTTCATTGAACAATATCAAGATTTCTTGTCAATTTGACCTAGTAAGCTTCTCCAATTTTGGGATGTTGTCTTTTATTGTTGGTTCGAAGGAGAGTATGATTTTTTTTTAAATTCCTGTTATATGTTTCTTTTTTCGTAATCCTATTACATTGACCATTGCTAGTCTTTCTCAAGGTTTGTTTTCTAGTTTCAAAGCTGTCCCAGTTTTCAAAGTTTTACTGTATTATCTAATGTTACCTAAGTCACTTCCAGTTATAGTGAAAGGTGGTTGTTTTTAATTTATCAATGAAAGTTTCATTTTTGAGTTGTAATTGATGTACATGCTATTGTATTGTTGTTTCAAGATGTTGGCACCAATTTCATAAGATATATAAAGTCTATCAAGGAAGTATCCTGCAATTTGATATAAACTTTCCAAAACAGTTTGTTAAGCCCCGTTTCAGGATTGCCATCAGCTGCCAAATTGTGTTTTTAGTTTTGTCTATGGTCTGAATTCTCTTTGATAAAAGCAAGGGGGAGGAATCTGGAGGGGGTCCTGGGAGATATGTTTTGCCAAAAAACCTTGAATGAGAGGTGAGGAATGGACATACTCAATCATTGTGAATGCCACAGTCACACAGTACTCAAGCTCAATCAATGGTGTCTCACTGCCATCCTAGTAACCCCACAGGAAAGTGTCTGTTCACACATGTGCAGTAAGGTTCCCTCTGATTGATTGCCAACTAGAGTCAAAGCCATGTACACGGTTCTTTAGTCAAAATGGTTGATTACTTTCCAAACAGACCTCGTATATTACAGCTTGGTGAGATTAAGCACATTTTTAAATGAATCATGAAAATTAAGTGACAAAAAATTTAGATATAAGTTATCTTTTAAATAATTCCCAATTTAATTTATGAATGGTTACAGGATACAGATTTACTGTGACATATGATAAAACAGAATAAAAAGCAGGCCAATTTTAAAGGAAAATACACATATCAAGTTTATCTGCTGCAAGTTAAAAAAAAGAAAAAAAGAAAAAAGAAAAAAAAGCAGGCCAAACCAGTTAATAGTGACCTTTATAAAAATAATCACCAGGAAGTTATTATCTAGCAAATAAGCCAGGTTCATTTTTCAAACCTGGTGCACTTCTTTCTCACAACTACCTGGTGATGAAGACATGACCCTATTTTCATTTTTTTTTTTTTTTGTCTGTTCGGATAGTCTAATGGTTAGCTCATCTGCTTCATATGCAGAAGGTACCAGGTGCACTCAGCAGCTAATTGAATACACTCCGAGCCGTAAGATTAGAGAGGAGGTATTCATTGGTGTGGACTTGCATCATTCTAAGAGGGTGGTCAAAAAACTAGTAAGAATAAAGTCCTGGTCTCAACGAGACTTGGAAACTTACAAGGATCACTCAGCTGACACATGCAAAGGAAAACAGGATCTCATCACTAGCGATTTATTCTTCATTTGGAGTTGTCTTTTAAGAGATGGATGCTTCACCTTTTCAAATTTTATATTACAAACCAATCATTTCAACAAATGATTTTTCAAGGAGGTAAAAAAATTACACTGCACAGTAAAAATTCTAACATTGCATATGATATAAGCGTAAATAGATAATGAAGGGAAATCTGTGAAAGTATTTCTTTTACAATACACTTTTTGTTATAAGTAAGTGAGCTTTATTTCATAAGCTTCAAACAAAAAGATCAATGATCCTTTTGAAAGTAAAAATATTTTCTGCACACTTCACTTCTTCAGCTGCTCACAGGCAGAGCAGGTCCAGTGCAGGCCATAAGAGAATTAGAGGGAACATTGGTTATCATTCATACTGCCCAAATAAAAATCTTTCCCTCTTCTTATATATATATATATATATATATATGGTACAGATCAAGCCAGCAGTATAGCATAATATAACAATATATTATCAATATAAAGTAACTCCTGATATGAGGACTGGAGAGGGCAGAAACATGAGCTAGTTTGTGTAGCAAATCCACATTCTACTAATATATATATATATATATATATATATATATATAAGGGAGGGATGCTTTATTTTTCAAAGCAGAAATTCAAGTTGCAACAAAACAAGTGTGGCTAGTCACTCAATACAACCAATCATGTAACCAATGTCTTTTGGCAGCATGCCATGTAGGGGTGATGAATTGAAAGATTGGAAAAAGAGGTCATTAATGAACAAGTTATTTCTCTTGTCTTTTGTTGGGCTGTAATCACTGAAAACATTCCAATTTTTCAAAAATCAAGCGTGAATGCTCAAGGGATCAATTTAGCATTAACTTGCATTGTGAATTCCTGCCCAAAATAGGTTTTTAGTAGGGGTTCAACCCACTAAAAACCTATTTGGGGCAAGAATTTTTAAAAAGCAGAGAAACGCTTTTTCTAGACATAGTAAGGGCTAAATGTTTAAATTTGGTCCAGTATGTCAGTCAGACCAACTAAAAATCTATGTTGACAGTTTCAGTTGACTGTGTCTAATAATAGATGTGTTACTTGATATAAATGTCTGCATTGTTATTATGAAATGATAAATATTCGATTTGTACATTCTTTGGAATCCAGTAGTAATGCAACTGTATGGTGAACCATAGTGCACTTTTTGATAAAAGTATGAAAATTCACATGATAGTATTTGGAGAGGCAGGATTTAGATTTAGACTGGCTACTATCCCCAATTTGAGGGTTAAGCAAGTATTTTGCAGACCAGATAATTGGGCATTGTAAAAATAGAAGTGAGTGAACAAAAAACACACGAATTTAGCTTTTTTCAATTGTAATTCTACATGAAATGTTCTAAACAATTAAATTAAAAATTGTACATGTGGATGATAAATAACAGACATATTTGAGTTTTTTCAGGATAATTTCATAATTTACAGGTCAGATTTTATAATTTGTTGGCCATATCTTATAATTTATTGACCAAAATTTTTTTCATAAAATTTGATGATTTATGAAATTAGGTCATCCAAATTAACCTTAAAATAATCATATTTCTGCAAATTAGCAAGTATTTTGAATTTCACTGATCAGATTATAAAACTCAAAATTTCTCCAACATAACATTCTAGATATTTGGAATAAATATTATAAATGCAATTAGCCGTCAATTTTGACAAATCAAGGCATTTCACAGACCAATCTTGAAACTTACAGATTAGGTATAATTTGCTGGTTAGATTTTATAATTTACAGACAAAGAAAATAAATGTCAAAATCTAATTATTTCAAGTCATTGAAATTATTTTACAAAATTCTTTCATATTTCTCTAATTTAAATCCAGTTATAAATGATTTACTTATGTTTAGATATTTTAAATTATCCATGTTTTATTGACAAGATTATCAACCTAATTTGGAATTTTTTTTCACCAAATATTCAATTTGAAGTCTATTAACATTTTCATGGTCTATCAAACATAACAGATAACAAGTAAATTTTTTCCAACAATTTAAATCCAACATTTAGTCTTACTTTTTTAATCTCCTTTGTTGCTCACAATTACTGTTGTACTTGCATAATTCTATACATAGAGGGTCAGCATCTATGCATTTACATCTACCACTACTGTCTTTGTCTCTTGTATACAGCCACATATAATCAAGTCTCTTGTTGTAGGAGATGCCTCATATTATAAGTAAGGTACTAAATCTGTTATTCTCTGACCCCATTCTTGAGGGCACTTTGGGGCATTTTCTCAGCGCTTGACTTCCTATGAGTCCTGCCTGGTAGGATGCTTTACATGCACATTGACAAAGGACCTTACGAGTTTAAGGAATGGTGTCCATTGTATGGCCAATTTTTCACAAACAGCTCTCTTAGGGCACTGGTGGATGTCTAGACAGCTTGTTGCTTTGCAAAACAGAACAGCTGTAAACCTCTCTAACAATAGCAACAGATGGCCAACATTTTTTGTTGGTGTTGAGCTAAATTGATGAAATACATGTGATCTCATCAAAATTGACCTGAGTTTTCTTATACTGTACAAGAAATGATACTTGATCACAACCAGTAAATGCATGGAAGAAAAAGAGAGCCATTGCTATTTTTTTCTCTTGCAATTTGGAGAAAATTTTGTGCACTCAAAGTATTCCCTATTGTCTCCAGTTCCAAAGTAAATCCAAACCTCTTCCAATCCAAGGAGGAAAGATTTGGCAATTACAAGCACATCTGTGAATGATCATCTCCTTCTAGGATTTCACCATGTTTGAAAATTTGTGTATTTACTTCTTCATGAGTACAAGGAGAAACATCAGTTATATCATATTCATTACAGCAAATAGTTTTTGTATCAAAGACTGAGAAGATAGTCTTCCTGAAATTGATTGTTGAAATTGTTCTTTCTGGAACGAAATGAAAATGAAAATGTTCACATTTGTTGGCATCATTATGCAGAAACTCCGTCAACTTACTTGGTGTTTGGCAAGCTTCAAATTTGCATCCAACTTCTTTTCCCTTTTTCTTAGGCACTGCAGACTAGGGCTGCAACATTTAATCGACACAGTAGCCAAAAATCGATGAATAGAATAGTCGATGACAAATTTCATTGTTGACTATCTGTTGGTGACATCATCACATTTTTAATGCAGTAGAGCTGAACTTGATAATGTTAACGTAAAAAGTATTGATATAACATCTTTACTCTTTATTTTCTTCCCCTTCCAAACTTTTTGTTTTTCTTTGCTTTGCTTCCACACAACCAGCCATCAGCTAAAGGACCCTAAGACCATCTTCCCTTCTTGTTTCTATTTACTTCAACAAATCAACAATCAAAAATAGTCATTAGTTGCAGCCCTACTGTGGACTTAAGGCTGGTTTCCACATACCTATCAGATACAACAAGCCTTTTGCAATTTTCAAGTTGTTCTTTGATGTGTGGTATGAACACCTTGTCTATGTACACCTGTAAGGTGCTTTCTTTACTGTGTTTGACCATGTTGACCATGAAACAATCTCCAAACAGTTCAGAATCAATGTTCAGGAGTGTAATCTTGGTTATTGTTGTAAGTTCTTTGGTGCAGAGTCGAAAATCAGCTTTTTTCCCCCCTGGACATAGCTCGCCATTCTTAAAAATTGATGGTGGATAGTGAAGACATTTGTGTGAGAAGAACTCACCAAGATAGCTTCCTCTGGTCTGCATAGAAATGTAAAGTTGACAAAAAACTTTTCACTTTTTTGGTCTTAACTTTTGAGGATGATGACTTGGATCAGATGTTTTGTGCAGAAATGGGCAAACTTATTCTTTTTCATCAATTTATCAGGGGATTGATTTCTTGGCGTCTTTGAATCATTCTTGATTTGATGAACTCCTTAGTTTGCAGTTCCCCAAGTTCTTCAATCTTTCAGAAAGTCTCAAATACAGCATTGTTCATTCTATCTCATGTGTCAATTTGGACAAGTTTCCCATCTTCAGTGAGAATAGATTTCTATGCCTTCGAAATTAGTTTACAAGATTGATGACATCTTCTTAAGACCTTCTTTGGAACCTGTCTGTTTGTCCATGATGACAAAACTCTGATTTCTTCTTTTTCAAAACAGAAAACGCTTTGAATTAGCTAATTGCTAGGGTAACTTCGGGCCTACATACATAAACAATATCTTTATTATACCTGTATATGCGCAACATCCATATCATACCTATATATGAGCAACATTCTTATTATAGCTATAAAAGACTTTACTTCAAGGCAAAACTCCAGATACAGTGCAGTCGTTGGCAAATTAATGAAAATTTCTAGAAATCTTATTTTTCAATGTTTCCAAGTGAATTGTTCAAAATATTTATAACACATAAGATAATTAAGATAAATAACTGACAGTGTATTTAGTATAGACAATAGTAAACATTGAATATTTTGTATTGAAATACTATAAAGAGATATCACAAAGTATCTTAATTAGAAATCTTCTAAAAATATAGGCCAGCAAATCTACTTGGGAATAATCCCCAACTGTAAAGTGTACAGGACAAGAAATGTAATTGTTGCCAAAAGTGTGCTATCAGCAATAAAAATGGGTCAATGATTATAGCGGGAAATTAGTGCTAATAGATTTTCATCGATAAGCACTAACGCTTCAAAGCTATAGAGGTATATCTGTACCACGCACATCTGAATCACCATAGCCCGCTTGTGTACCAGGACTAATCATCATCTAAAAAAATACCAGGACAAGATTTGGGCATTCTTGGTCCAAAATGACCAGAGAGATGCAAAAAAGCAAAAAACATTTTTAGATGGTGCCTCCACCCACAAATACCCCCAAATTTCTAGCTATGCCTCTGCATGTATGTATCTTCATGGTAAGACTTCTTGAATTATTTCTTATATAGTTATTCAGTTGAAATCAAATAAGTAGAAATGGCACTGCAAAATAATAGCATTCAACAGACTAAAGGTTGCATATAAAAAACTATGAATTGTTAATGCATTGAATTGGAACAATTTTCTTGATCTGAGTAAACACACACACACACACACCATACTAAGATTGCACACTAATACTGCGATAGAAATTAACAATAGTGCACAGTCTTGTTATGGTAAGAAACCATCAACCAAAACTGTCAACATAGGTTTCTTTCAGCTTTCAAGTCAGTCTGACTGGCTATGTATGTATAGATATATATCATGCATACAGGCCTCACTAATGGAGCTAGAGTGCTGAAAATTTGAGCAATCATTCCTTATGTCCAAAATAAACTTTTCGTTTTTTCAAAATTTAACCCCCATGATACTTTTTTAAAGAAGGGGGTCAGTTTGCAATGAAACCCACAGCTAAATTGATCCCTTACTTTGTGTCCACTTATTATTAGACTTTTTCGGTCATTACCATCAATCAAAAGGTGAGATGAGTAATTTATCTATAGGTCAACCCATAATCCCATTTCTTTAATTGATTACCCCCAACACAATAAGCTGCTAAAAGATGTTGGTGATGGGACAGTTTCTATTGATTGACTAACAAGATCTGTACCTGAATACAGTTCACTTTAAGCTTAGCCAGAAGAACTTGAAAACTTGTCTACCTTTTTCACAGAATCTTGAGTTACTTTAACTGTTCATTAAAGAAAAAAATGCTAAATCAATTTATACTTTGTCTTTATGAACTTCATAAATATCATCACTGCCATCAAAAAAGCCTCCTCACAATTAAACATTGATCCTAATTATTAATATCTAATGATTAATCAGCATTTTTACAATCCCAAAATTATGTTCATTAAGATAAATATTAAAAAAATGATGAATAGTTAAAAGTTAGATACAAAAGTTAGATGGTCGCTTCTAAATAATGTAGAAAGTTGTCCACTGGAGTACTAGAAATTGCTTCAAGGTAGCTGTGGATCAGGAGAGGACAGCCATGAATAAGGCAGTACTATGTGGACACTAGGCGGGGCTAGATCAATCCTATCTCGAGTACCTATATGACGGTGTCTGGATCCAGGTGCATTACTGGGTGAGGTGTATGAAAGAAAAAGAAAAAAAAACAGAACACTTTCAATGTGTACAGAAAGTGCTATATCATTATTCAATGCCTTGTTATTCTCATGTAAACACATAACTAGCCAAGCAGAAGTGAGCTAGAAGTATTGAGCACGGTAATCCTATCATAATTTTTAAACATTGGTCTAACATTATTTGCTCAGGATTAGTTGCATAATACCAATCCTAATAGCTTAACCTACATGTTTCCTGACTATTTTAATGAAAGCTATACTGGAACAGCATCTGATATACCAATTAGGATGACAGGGTTGACTACCAGAAGTTTTGTTTTTTGAAAGACTAGTTGATCTCCACGAGCTATGAGATTTTTCTTAGAAAAAAAACAAAATAAGAAGCTATAATCATTTACTTGGGAGAGTCCATTGTTTCAAATGGTGGGTAGGAGATATTTTTGCAGAAAAATTGTTACTTTCAAGCAGAAGAGCCTATTATTGTGATCAGAGAAACAAATAGAATGTCACTGTTCATTATATAGATAGATAGATATGTAATCTCACACATATGATTCAAATGATATTGTATCCCAAAGAAACTTTTTGCAATTCTTATGGTTTTCTTAGAGTCTCTACATGGAAAAGCAAATATCAATTAGAATTAGATGAAGACTGGTCGAGTACAAAATTATTAAACCCGTTTTTAGCAAAATTCTTTCAGGTATATAATCCTGCGAAATACTGGAACTGAAATCATATGTTGATACATGAAGTTGTTGTATACTAAAAGTTATATTTATAACAATCTAATCCAATAAATAAAATGACTAGTCTGTCTATTCGCAATGGACTCACATACCAGAGGCCACAGGGGCATGAAAACTTGGCCATGGGAGGTAAAACAACCCAATGAGTGATATGGGCCAATAAGAATTTAAAAGTCCCTCCCCCAATCTGTTTTCAGAGAGGGATTCGATTTACTAAGTAATGCTAATCTAGACCCTTATTTTCTGTCTGCCAGCTGCAACTTCATAATAGAAGGCATTGACTTAATGAGAGAACTTTCATTCTGATTGCACTTTTTTATTTTTTTTCTATCTGAACTCATTAATAGATCACTTTTTTAAAGTAAGGGTCCAAAGTAAGGCGGAAGTTTTTCTATCAATTCGATGTTTGATTTAGAATGTGATTGTATGCTAAAACTCATACCTTTTGCTTCTGCTGCAATCATTTTGAAATAATATGTAGTTTTGAAACAAGAGAGAGAGAGAGAGAGAGAGAGAAAAATGGGGGGGACCATAAGCCCCTGGCCCTTTTTTTGGACCTTGATTATCTTATCTCTGATAACAGGTGTGTACTTCCAAAATACTAAGGCAAAATAATGATACAAACGAAGTAAATAAACATTTTAAATTTGTCAAACAAACAGTCAAGTGCTGAATCAATCAATTTAAAATAAATACTCATAATGAAGTAAATTACTAGATAAAACAAAATAAATATTTATGAAAGTTAATTGGAATCTACTATTCATAGCAGCACTAGTTAGTTAATACTGGTGAAAAAATTCATGGATAAACTTTATCATCAATGAGATGATTTATTTTTGAGAAAAATCTACCAAACTCATTTCAGTAGAAGAGTCTATTGTTCAAAATGTTGGGCAGGGGATTTTTTTTTCACCAGTAAAATTGTTACCCTCAAGTAAAAGAGTCCTTTGTTACAGACAGAGAAACAGAAAGATATCATATTGTTCATTATATAAATAGGAGATAAGAGAATGAAACAAGCCTTTACTGTAAACACTACAAAGATTCAAAGCCATCTAAAAATAATAGAATGCTAAGCTACATGCATTGTTGATTTTGAATGCTCAGGCCACTCAAATCAATACCCTCCCAATATTGGCTAATTTAGCAGAACATTCCTCAGCAGTGACTGCCATGTCCATAAGTACTAATAAAGTGATTAGACATGGCTATCCCGCCACAACACTACAGGATGATGGTCAGGGAAGAAAAAAATTATATACATCACAAGATGTTGGGAATTTTAAAATACAATGTCTGAGATAACTGCACAATTAACTTTGTGAATAAAGAGTTAGGTTTCTTACTTGATATATAGCTTAAAAAGCATTTATTTTTACACAGAACTAAAATAAAAAACTTGAAGTTTGCAATTTACAACTTGTTTTCTCCTTAGCATGTACTTTAAAACAAGAAATATATTCCAGCTTTTTAAGCCACTAACGAAATCCAGTCAACAAATGCATCCAGATTTTATAGATCAGTTAAAAATTATTTTAAATACACAATGACAATACAGGTCAGTCCTGGAATAACAACCAAAGTTGTTGTGATAGAGAACAATGACAATCTCCAGCAAGTTCCATAAGCTCTAATAATATCATTCGAGTAGAATTAATACAGGATCCCAGATTAACCTTCCAGTTGTTATCATACAAGCCTAAGTCCTTGGTATAGCATTCCTCAAAGAATATGATCTTGAATGCTTTGTTGAACTAAAGAGTTAGTGTGAGTTAACTGGATCATTTATTTGCAAAGTGTTAAAGTAGCGCTAGACTATCATTTGTTTTTACAAAGAAGATCTATATATACATATATGAATACAACAAAGGATTCTAACTAACTATATATATATATATATATATATATATATATATATATGATCAATAGAGAGAGAGAGAGACAAATGTCTGTTTCTTTATATTTTAAGGACTCCCTGATGGCTACACCCCATCAGCTGGAAATTTGTATTCATGGAGAACTTGACCCCAGGATCAACATAGGATTGGTAACACTGACTGCCAAAAGTGAATTTAGAGTCAGGTCAAATCTGAGGGAGATAAGTAATTTTTCACCAAATTCACATGAGTTACCCCCACCCAACCTTAATCAACTTTATAGGTTCTCTATGGAATGTAATTTTGTTTTCCTGTGTTGTATTTTAATTTTCAATTTGGGTGCGTGACAGACCGGGGGGGGGCACAACCCCCTTATTTGATTTTATGAAATTTTTATGAAACATAATTTGCTGTATTGTTATATTTCAAGCATTTTTCCCCGGCAACACTGGATAACCCAGCCAGAATGTATGAGTGTTTTTTTTATTGTTTTAAATCCAAGGAATTCAAATAAATATATTAGTGAATTTTCTCATGTGTAATAACGAGTTTAACTTGCTCGATATTTTCTTCATACTCACCACCATTACATGTTTTTTGTCTTCTATCAGCTCCCCCTTCC